>CM032453.1:129315685-129385685 GCA_019049505.1 Pachyrhynchus sulphureomaculatus
GCATTTTTGTCTTGGAGTACAGCAGACCTAGCGATTTTATATTTTCTGGTGGAAGCACGAACTTGTTGAGACTGTTGAATTTTATTACCGTGATTAATTCAAATATAACATATGCTAGAATAAGAAGTAGTCATTTGTTTAAATGATCATTTCCCGGTACAATTAAAGGCTCTGTGCTTCGATGTGTTATCGCGATGCAATTGTTCTGCTACAATTCAGGAGTTTTTTATGAAATGACTCGCGTAGACGACCTATGAATTTTAAACAATACCCTTTATTAACTGTTATCTGATATGGCCAGCTGAAAGGAACTGTGATACACTACGGTAATGGAAGAAAATAGTTAACATGACCTTGATGTTTGAGCGACTTTAACGTGGTATTTTCGGTCTTGGTTCACGTTTCGTCTGATATTTAACACGTAGGTGGGAAAGTTTTTGGTCTAGCTACTTAAAACACTTCTTTTTTTGCAAAATTGAACTTTATTCATCAATATAGTCTCCTTCAAGAGCGATACATAAGTTTAACGTTTTTCTAACATTTGTATACATTTCTTGTACAAGGATTTGTCTTTGCCTTCAAAATAGGCCTCAGTTTCGGCGATAACTTCTTCATTGGAGGCAAATTTCTTTCCCGCGAACATTTTTTTGAGGTCTGCGAATAGGTAATAGTCGCTGGGGTTAAATCTGGAGAATACGGTCGAGGAAGAAACAATTCGAATTTCAATTCGTGCAATTTTGCCATCGTAACTATTGACTTGTGACACGGTGCATTGCCTTGATGAAAGACCACTTTTTTCTTGTTCATTTCGGGCTGTTTTGTCTTTGATCGCTTCGGGCGGATTTTACCTGCTGCTGTCCATTTAGCTGACTGCCGATTTGATTCCGGTGTGTAGTGGTGGATCCATGTTTCATCCATTGTCACATATCGCATGAAAAAAATCCTTTTAATTGCGCCTAAACAGGTCCAAACAGCGCTCAGAATCATCAACACGTTATTGTTTTTGGTCCACTGTGAGCAAACGCGGAACCCATTTCGAACAGAACTTTCTCATGCCCAACTGTTCATGCAAAATATGACCAACACGTTTTTTTGATATCTTTAGGGTATCAGCTATCTCACACAATTTCACTTTACGGTCAACCAAAATAAGTTTGTGGCTTTTTTTTTGATGTGTTCCGATGTAACCAAATTTGGGCGTCCAGAGCGTTCAGCATCATTTGTATCTGTGCGACCGCGTTTAAAGTCAGCTTACCAGTAAATGATAAGTGATTTTCCAGGGGTAGAGTCTCCCGTAACACTTATCAAGCCATTGCTTTGCTTGAACAGTATTTTTTCCCATCAAAAAATAGTGTTTAATTCAACACACGAAATTCGTTTTTTTTTTTTTCCATTGTTCTGAAAATATCAAAAGTAGCGTCACTAAAACCACTGTAACTTGTAAACATGTCATGAAATTTATACACGTATCGTTTGAAGGTTGGTACTTTCTAAAAATCATATATGTCAGACCGACCGAAAATTTTTCAGCCTACATGTTACTTCATTGTAATTATACATTTCAAATTGAAGTCATCCAAAGAAAGTTTCTCTTTAGCGACTTTAATACGGCGTTCAAGTACTACTTCTGTACCAAATTTGAAAGAGACATCTCATTTTGTTCGAAAGTTATTGTGCCAACAAAGAGGCAGACAGGATGACAAAAATTGCAAATTATGATTTTCGTGAACGACGTAAGATTTTTGCACAAATACAATACTAAACAACAGTTATCACTAGAGACCGGATTATATGCATTTGCATATTTTCACATGCATTTGCATATTTAGACCATTCTCACCGATTATTGCATATTTTCCAAAATCTAGTAATGATGCATATTATCCCTATATTTACAATATTTCTCGGTATTACTAGGCAATTGAATTGCTCAGAGTATTGTCAATGTCGCCGTTTGGAACCGATCTTACCGCCGGGACATTACCTGCAATAGTCTAAACATCGATTAGGTCATAGTGCCAAGGGAATACCCAAAATTACGACGGTATTTTATTCCTTTGTTTGAGCGTGGATCAAATAAACAATTTTCTCGAAAACGAATTTTTATTTTAAAACAAGATATCAGTTTTAACATTATTGTTGACGCGCTTGCATCAGTGTAGTCTTTTTGCAATTTTTAACGTGTTGTGTTAAAGTTTAACATGTACCATGCCACCCGCAAAAAAAGTGTCTCTTCGTGGGTAGCTGATTATCCTGGAACGTTTACGTACGACGGAAATGTTTTATATTGTCGAGTTTGCGAGAAAAATGTTTCGTGCACAAAAAAGTTTCAAACTGACCAGCATGTCAAGACAAGTCTTCATATCGCAGGATTGCAAAAAAAAAGGCCCACAACTTATAATAACAGCAGCAAGTAGCAGTGATTCTACTTCTATAGGCAAACAAAAAAACCACTTTAGCATGGATTTATGTGAAGCATTGCTTGCAAGTAATATTCCCCTCCACAAACTTACAAATCCTACATTCAAAGATTTTCTGCGAAAATAGTGCTTGAATCAAAAAATACCAGACGAATCAACACTGCGTAAAAATTACATACCAACAATTTACCAACATGTTCTGGAAGAAATACGTAATGAACTTATGGATGACATTATTTGGAATTCAGCTGATGAAACGATCGACAGTTGTGGTCGCTATATTCCGAATTTAATTGTGGGTGCGTTAAGATTAGAGCCTTCTTCTTCCTATTTGGTGGCCTGCAAAGAACTTGACAAGACAAATCATTCTACGATGAAAGAGTGTTTATATTTATCTCAGATGCTGCTCCCTATATGATCAAGGCAGCCAAAGCCAAAAGTCCTCCAAGTATTTTATCCACATTTAATTCATGTGCTCCATCGACTCGCTGAAGAAGTACGATCCACGTTTGGAAATGTAAATAAACTGATTTCATCAGCAAAGAAAGTGTTTCTTAAGGCACCTGCTCGCAATAACGCCTATAAAGAAAAATTGCCAAATGTGCCTTTACCTCCCGAACCAGTGGTAACTCGATTGGGAACATGGATTGAAGCTGCACTATTTTACAATGAAGATTTCGAGGCCATCAAAGGTGTAGTAAATGACTTCGATAGTACAGAGGCTATGGCAGTTCGTCAATCCAAGGAAGCATTTAACGATTCTGATATTAAAAAAAACATAGCTTTGATTAGCACTCACTTTTCCCACATACCTGCGGGTATTAAAAAGCTTGAAACTCGAGGTTTGGCGTTGACCGAATCAATTCAGTTAATGAATAAAATCCGTCAAATAAACTCCACATTGCCAGATGTATTCCCGCGTAGAGTTAAAGACAAGTTTGAAAACATTTTGTGCAATAACCCAGGCTTTGAACCTTTCTGTCAAATTGATAGTTTTATTAATGGGACGTGTGAACTTTTGCCAGAAACAATAAGTGCTCACATAGCACCTAAATTCAAATACTGCCCAGTTACCTCAGTGGATGTGGAACGGTCTTTTTCCACTTATAAAAATATTTTAAGTGATCGAAGACACAATCTTACTACCCAACATTTGGAACAATACCTTATTGTTTACGTGTACAAGAATACCAATGTTAAATAACTTTAAAAAATGTTAAACAATTGTTAATTAAATTTAAACATCGTCGATAATTTGTTAATTTTATGCTGATTTTGAAATAAAAAACTAAAAATTACCACTTTTTTTATTATTTAATATTGCATATTTTGACCCTTTTCGTGCATATTTTAAGCATTTTTCATGCATATTTGCATGCATATTTCAAGATTTTTATGTTGCATATAATCCGGTCTCTAGCTATCGCTACTACACCGAACACTTTATTTTTGTACACGACTGGCGTTTCGCTAACTTGATGATGAATGACTCAGTGATAACTGTCATTGTGTCAAAGATTCCAAAGTCCCAATGTAACAAATACGGTAGTTTCGTTATCAAGGGAAGTAAAAAGACGACGTTAAGTTGACAAAGTTATCAATAAAAAAACTGCTGAATCGATTCTGCGTATTCTACAAATAAAAATTGACATGAAAAACAGAAATCTAGCTTACAAAATTTATATAAAATAGTTAAAAGCATAGGTAAGGTCAGCGATAGAGAAACCAAAACTTTTTCATAGAAACGACAAAAATGGAGGGTTACACCCAATCAATTTCGAAATTGATAAAAGAAGGAAGCTAAGAATAATTCTAAAACGTGGACTTTGTATAGTCAAAATTATATTTTATCTTCTGCTATCAAAGGTTATTTTATAAATTTATATAACATGATAAAATTTTTAAAAGATATTACTTATAGAATGAATTAAACCGCTTAAAACTGCTTCAGCAATGAAATAGTACATTTAAACTAGGTTTTTAATGATTTTAATAATATATTTATTCCCACAAATTTATTTAGTATTGAAAAATTCATTAATTATGAAAAAAAAAACAATATTATATGCTAAAAATACCAAACTTATTACCCAATACCAGTTATCGATTCATGTATGGTTTCCCATATTTCTGCTTAAATATTTACTTTAGGGTTAGATAAAATTTTATTAATTTTTGGGGCCCTATATTTGCGTAGTTTTTTATGCAAAGATGATAAGCGGATTCAATGGCGTCTATTATACAAGTCTTTTTACATTAAAAAAAATGGTAAAATATCAATTTATTCGGTAGTGCATTTTACTAAATCAACAGGGGTATCGAACAAACCATGTGACAAAGGATTCGGGTTAATTGTTACTACTGATTCGGAAAAGCAGAAAAAAAAGATCACTGGCGTTGTAGCGGCCATAATGGGAATTATGGCCGCTACAACAAAC
Organism: Pachyrhynchus sulphureomaculatus; assembly: GCA_019049505.1. NCBI lineage: Eukaryota > Metazoa > Arthropoda > Insecta > Coleoptera > Curculionidae > Pachyrhynchus > Pachyrhynchus sulphureomaculatus. Next base: position 129,320,544 of record CM032453.1, read on the forward strand.
GAATTGCTTAACATTACAGGAAAGTTATACATACATATATATATATATATATATATATATATATATATATATATATATATATATATATATATATACATGGGTAAATCAAATATAAACGGTAATTTTTTTATACGTTTATTGAATAACCTTATACACAAATCATTGATTTAACATTTTTCAATATAGTCTCCTGCGTGATCTACACACTTTTGTCACCGATTTGGAAGTTTCCGTATTCCCTGGTCATAAAAGGTTTGAGGGCGGGTTGTAAGCCAATTGCGCACGTGTTCTTCGACTTCTTCATTGCTTCCAAATCGCTGTCCTCCCAGTGATTCTTTCATAGACGCAAACAAAAAATAGTCACAGGGGGATAAGTCAGGGCTATAAGGAGGGTGCTCGAGGGTTTCCCAGTACATTTCTTCCAGTGTATCCCTTGTCAAAGCCGCAGTGTGAGGCCTGGCGTTGTCCTGGAGGAGAATGACATCTCTGATGGGCATATCCCGTCTTTTCTTTCGATAGGCGGCATTTGCCAACCGTAACAACTGACAGTAGTAAGCCGCATTCACCGTTCGTTGATCGTGCAGGAAATCGATCAGTAAAATTCCCCTAGAGTAAAAAAAAAAAATCGTTGCAAGGACTTTTCCAGCAGAGAGACGAGTTTTGGCCTTCACTGGGGAACATTCATTCTTTCTTCGCCACTCCTTACTTGCCATTTTGGACTCGGGAGTGTAGTGATGTACCCACGTCTCATCACATGTCACTATGCGCTTTAAAAAGGCCTCCCCTTCTTGCTGAAATCGATTCAGAAGCCTTTCAGCGATCTCAGACCTGACCTGTTTTTGGTTTCCAGTCAACAACCTGGGAACCCATCGAGCAGTAATTTTTCTGAAACCGAGTCGATCAGTAATTATGGATTGAACACTTCCATAGCTGATACCCGCTTCTGAGGAAATTTCTTCAACGGTTAATCTGCGATCACCTTCGATAAGGTGTCTAATGTCACGGATGTTGTCATCTGTAAGGCTTGACCTAGGGCGTCGATCATGACTTTCGTTTTCAACCCGTTCTCGTCCGCCCTTAAATTCTCTCGCCCACGTATACACACGATTTTGAGACAGTGTACGGTCCCCAAACTGTGCCTTCAAACGGGTTAAAATTTCTGACGGTTTTTAACGCCTTCATTGGTTAAAAACTTGATGATAATACGTTGCGCAACAGACGAAGGTACCTCTTGCTTGGTCATGGCTGTACTGACGACAAAGACGAGTTGACGCGCGCACCCATCCGGTTCCCCCACTCCTCACAAACCAAACATCTACTCCACACAACATCATCTAGCTGAGAACTGCATTCTAAGAAGAATAGCAAAATTACCGTTTTATATTTGAGTTACCCACGTATATATATATATATATATATATATATATATATATATATATATATATATATATATATATATATATATATATATGCGGACGACACAACTCTGATCTTTAGTGGTAATACTCCACAAGAGATATTCGCTGATGTGGGGAGAGCATGTGAAATTCTAGATCGTTATTTTACAACCCATGACCTTCTACTGAATGTTTCAAAAACACAGTGTCTGGTTTTTGGCAGCAGGGTTGGTCATTTTTTCACGTTTTCTTATAAGGGTAGCGATATTCAAACATCTCAGCATCTGTCTTTGCTGGGCGTCAATACTGATGCTAGACTTAATTGGAGAGAGCATGAGGAAAATGTCGCGGCTGGTATCTCCAAATATTGTTATGCACTGAGAATCTTATCAAATAATGTCGACGTTGATGCTGCCTTGACGGCCTATAACGCTTACGTGCAGTCCAGGTTCAGGTATGGTTTGATTTTTTGGGGAAATTCTCCCCAAGTAGACGAAATTTTTAAATTACAAAAAAAAATGTATCAGAGCTACTTTTAAGATGCATTATCGTGAAAGCTGTAGGAATGTCTTTGTCAGTAAATCCCTTTTAACTTTAACTAGTATGACCCCTAGATGTAAAACATCTTGTAATTGAGAAGTGTAATTTTAGTTATATCCAAAGAGGTGTACAATATTCTTCCGTTAAAATATTTAATAGTTTCCCAGAGAGCGTTCGAAAATTACCGCAAGTAAGAGCCAAAACAAAGATACGGAAGTTTGTATTATCAAAAGCTTATTATACTATAGACAGTTTCTTTAGTGATTCCGACAGACTTAACTTATGAATAAAAATGTTAATTTTATTGCTACTTGTTAAGGATGCTTTTCATCTTCCGTTGACTGTCTTTAATGATGTGTTCTGAGCCTTTTGTTTTTGTCATAAACATATGTATGTGTTTTGTGAATGTCTTTTTATCTTTTTGTTCTTTGTACAATGTTGCATACCATTTTGTGTTTATAACTATTGTTATTCTTGGAATTAATAAATGGTTATTATACAAAAAAATTTCTTCTCTCTCACATTTAGTCAATGTGGTTCCATCTTAGGCTGACGGGCCCAAGCCAAGTCAGCACAAACGCTATTACCATTGTGTACTAAGGAATGACCTGACAATGTTACACGTTTTCAAAATCACTGACTTCTGAATGTTTTTGTGTATGTTTGTGTTGAGTCCCAATTGTACCAAGTGTGGTGTGAATGTTCTTGGTGTAAGGCCTGTGGCTGATATAATGAGGGGGACAATGATGACTTTTTCTTGTTTCCATAGCCTTTTTATTTCCGCTGCAAGGTCTGTGTTTTTGGAATTTTTTTCTGTGTATTTCGTTTGGACGTTTGTGTCGTTGGGGACAGCTATGTCAATTAGATAGGTGACTTTTTCTTTTTTGCACTGAAAAGTAATATCGGGTCTATTGGCGGAGACTGTTTTATCTGTATGGATACTGATGTCCCAGTAGAGTTTGTAATCTTTATTTTCAAGTACGAATGTTGGTGTGTATTTTTAGTAGGGATCTGTGTTTTCTATGAGCTTGTATGTTGTGGCTAGTGCTTGGTGAACTACTTTTGCCGCTGAGTCATGTCTGGCTGTGTATTCCGTTCCGGCTAATATTTTACATCCGCTTATTATGTGTTCGATCGTTTCTTTCTGCTGGTGGCATTTTCTGCATCTGTCTTCTGTAATAATTGGGTCTTTGATGATATGCTTTTGGTAGTTTCTGGTTAATATGACTTTATCCTGGATGGCAAGTAAGAAGCCTTCTGTTTCAGGGAATAGCTGCCCATCCTGTAACCAGGTGTATGATTGTTTTTTATTTACGTGGTCTTTTTCTATGTGGTATCTGTGTTTTCCGTGGAGTGTTTTCTCTGTCCAGCTTTTCATCTTTTCCTGTTGTAATTGGGTGTGACTGTGTGTGTCTGCTGAGTGGTCTGTCCGGGATAAGTCGAGAGGTGTGTAGTTTTTGTCTGCTTTCACAGTCGCTGTATGGAGGCTGGTTTGCTTGCTGTGAAAGTGCTTGGATTTGTTTTGTGTGTAATGATCTGATGTCTATAATTCCTCTTCCTCCTGCCTTCCTCTCGATGGCAAGTCTTTCTTTGCATGCGTTGGGGTGTAATTTCCTGTATTTAGTGAATTGAGATCGTATAAGGATGTGAATATTTTCTATGTTTGTGACCATTTGATGATACCAAATGAATATGTGAGTATAGGTATAGCGAACGTGTTGATGGCTTTAGTAAGATTCTTAGAGTTGAGTTTTGTTTGTAAAAGTTTCGTCAGTCTGTTTTTGAATTCGGTTCTGAGCTCTGTTTTGATGTGAGTGTGGTTGAGTTTGGTGCTTTGTTGAAAGCCTAGATATTTGTATGTTTCTTTGTCGAACATGTTATCGAGTGTTTCATTGTTGATGGTTTCTGTCTCATGGTGGCACTTCCATTGGCCTTTGTTGATGTGGAGCACTTTACATTTACTTATACCAAATTCCATATTGACATCTAAGGTGAATATTTCTGTGATTTTGAGGAGTTCTCTCAGCTGTGTTTTTGTGGCAGCGTAGAGTTTTATGTCATCCATATATAGGAGGTGGTTTATTTTATGTTGATTCACTTTTTGGTGTCTGATATTGAAGCCATGCTCTGTTCTGTTAAGTATATTTGAGAGTGGATTGAGACAGAGGCAAAACCATAGAGCACTGAGCGAGTGTCCCTGAAATATACCCCGTCTGATGTACAGCTCTTCTGTTTGGATGCGTTTGGTTTGTGTTTCTAGGCGTATTTTCGTTTTCCATGTTTTCATAATTTGCGCTAGAAATTACCTGAGGTGTTGGTTGATTTTATAGATTTCTAGGGCTCTGATTAACCAGCTGTGGGGTATGGAGTCGAAGGCTTCTTTATAGTCTATGTAACCGATGTGAAGGTTTTTGTGTTCTTTTCTGGTTTGTCCCATAATCACGCTATCTATGATCAGCTGCTCTTTGCATCCTCGACTATTTTTCCTGCATCCCTTCTGCTCTTCTGTTAGGTGTTGTTCTATTTTCTTGGAAATTACGGCTGTGATGATCTTGTATAGGGTTGGTATTTAATGTGGAATTTTCTTGTTCTGTCACATGTTTATGTTTGTCTTCTTCGGCTTTGATCCAGGGGTGTATTATTGTGTAGCTTGGGTTCTGACCAGATACTTTTCCAGTTCTTGCTTTTTGGTGGTTCAGTCACTGTTGTCTGTTTGTTGTACATAGTTTTCCGGTAGAACTGTTTTTCGCTTCTTCGGAAGAGGTTGTTGGTGTCTTTCCTCTCGTTTGATTCTTTGTATCTTGTCTTGCGGCATATACAGATAGTTTTTGTTTCAAGGTATCGAGGATTTCTGGTAGTGTTCTGTTGGGAGATTTAGATTTGATCTTGTTTACCCCCTGTGTGACACGTTTGGACGCGTTCCCGCTTATAAACTGGGTAAGATGTCCTAGATCTCTCCTGATGTTGTTGATTTTGTTTTCTATTCTTATTTGCCGTTTGAATTTTGGTTTTGTCCTGTTGTGGTTTCCTTGTCGTTGAGGGAGTTTTTGATTATTTTGTGTTAGAGTGGTGATTGCTGCTGCGTATATTATTGTGTCTTCGATTGTGCTTAAGTCTGTTATATACTGAGGTATTAGGTGCTTGTTTAGTGTGTTGAGGATTGGTTGCGTGCTCTGTTTGAAGATTAAACGAGGGATGGGATTTCTTGCTGTGGGGTGGGTGCCTGACCATCGAGCTAGATGTGACTCCATTTTTGCTTTGAGTGTTTGTATGAGAGGTGATTCGGGTGATGTTGTGTGGATGCTGTTGAGGGTGGCGAGTGATTCATTTTGTTGTCTGTGATATATGGTGTTGCGCGGTATTCGCTATATTATTTTGCGTTATGCTCCTCCTGGGTGGTGGGTCTTATTGTGTTCGACTGGGTAGTTGTGTGTGTGAGGCTGGTTCGGTATCTGCTTTATTGTTTCTATTGTTTGATTGGTGTGTGTTCAGTTCAATAGCCACTGTGTCCTTGATGGTTTGCAATTCGAAGGGTGTGAGGCGATTGTTCTTGGTAATAACTCTTTTTTGGTTCTATTACTCTCTGTTCTGAAACAAGTAATTGCAGATGTGGATATTCGGTCAAGAAAAGTCTGTGCAGTTCCGGTCTGTAGCCCGATGTTATTGTTTCGAGTTTGGTGGCGGTGTAGTAATAACGCATCACCGTCCTGTTCATCTCATTCGTCCACTTTAACCGCTGTCTTGGTTTGCCAGCCTTGGTAGTTGCATGTTGTCCTTGCAAAACATACGGGCCCTGGCCTGGCTTTGGAGGTTGTGTTTGTCCCGCATCTAGGTCGGTTGCGCTTGGGATTGATGGTGGTGGGTCCAAGCTGCGAGTGATTCTCTTCTCAGTGATTTCTTTGTCAGGTTTTGTGTTTTCATCACAGCAACGCATGGCGTGTTCGTTGATTCTTATGGTGCAACTCATGCGCTGCTGTGATTTTCCCGCCTTGGTGGGTGTCGGCTTAGTCGCCGACACAACACTTTTGGCAGGTCCATTTTCGGTTGCCTGGTCTTCATCGTTTTGGTCGAGCTGCCATTTCCCGCGACGTCCTCGACCGTTACGTCGCTCGCCCGATGCTTCTTTTATTGGTCTGCTGTTGTCTGGAATGTTCTCAATGTTTTGTGGTGTCAGAAGCTCAAACTTTATTATTATTATTATGATTAAATAGTAGCCTTTAATGAAGGCTTCACCTGCGTACGGGCGTTTGTAATTAAAAAAAATCCACTTTACAACAAAAAAGAGCGGGAAACATGTTTATAGCAAAGAATACCAATGCAAATCAAAATAGGCAATAGAATTTGGGGGAGATTAATTGTCTGTCTTGATTGGTATTGTTAAACAAATACAAAATAATATCTTTTCCTAATCTCAAAAAGTTAGTACCTACCTGAGTATAAGGAAAAAGTATAATTAGGAAAAGAAATCCTCGCTGTTTTCACTCTAAACGGAAAACGTAACAAATGTAAGCAATATGTGATTAATATTAAATACAAAAAATATGTAATGAAACTGCAAAATTTTGAAGTCGGCGCATGACGCGCTAGCTTATTTATTTTCTTGTAATTTCAGACAAACCTATTTGTCTGCATTGAAGTTACGAGTTTGAACGAGAATATCTAATATATTCTGTATTAGGTACTCTCCTAATAAGTGTCTAATTACTCATTGATTTCCGGTATCAAGTGTATTTAATAAATTTCTTATTCGGTGCAAAACACTTCAACATTATCACATATTGAATAGAGGTGATAGTGTTGAAGTGTTTATATATATTTATATATCCCAGTACTGAATTGACAACCTCCTTTTCGTTAAAAATAAGGGTCAGCAGATACAGTCGGTCAAGTATGAACGTATCGCCTAAAACTTGTAGTCGGTAAAAGAAATTCCTTTTTTTTTAAGTTATCGTCGGCTAAGTACAGCCTTGGCCAAAAGTATTAGGCACCCCTACTAAACACGTGAAACTCATAGAATATTAAAAAAAAGACTAATTGTTTTAACAATACTAAGCTAACTTAAACAATAGACAATCTCTTTTACAGGTCCATAAAACACCTGGCCCACAACATTGCGATAATGACGTTTTTTGAAAAATATTTTTAGTGTTTTATCAGTCTCTTTTTACTACTTGTAGTTTCAAGAAGCTTCCGTGCGTGTTTTATTTGTGAACTGGACATTCTTATATTTGAGAAATGCCTAAGAAAAGTGAGCTTGGTATCGAAAAACGAATTAAAATTCAAACCCTACATGAACAAGGCAAGTCCCAAGTAGAAATAGCCAAGTTAGTGAAATGTTCTCGGTGCGTAGTGCAATGTGCTATTAAAAGGTTTGTGGAGACTGGCTCCCATGCCAACAAAATGAGAACGGGCAGAAAACGTAAGACTAATGCGCGACAGGACAGAAAACTCATCCGCGAGTCTATTAAAAATCGAAAAAAAACATCATCTGACCTCGCTGCAACTCTGTCGAGAGAGATTGAGATGCCGATTAGTTCTCGAACGGCAAGAAGACTGACAGAAGCTGGATTAAGAGGGTGCAAACTAGAAAGAAGCCTTGGCTTTCAGAGACCAATAGGAAGAAACGCTTAGAGTGGGCTCTGAAGCACCAACATTTTAGCGCAGAGGATTGATCTAATGTTGTATGGTCCGACGAATCCAACTTTAAGGTAAGTTTTTATATGATTTATTTTAACAAATAACTACATACAACTACTCTTGATTTAATCCGTTTTAGTCAAAATAATAACTAATTTTTTAATTGAGTATTTTTTCTATTTTTACAGGTGTGACATTTGTGAGGCGGCATGTCGGCGAGGAATACCATCCAAATTGCGTGGTACCTAATGTAAAACACGGAGGAGGCAGCGTTATGATCTGGGGCTGCATGGCTGCTAAAGGTGTCGGCGAAATGTTTGTTTGTGAAGGCCGCATGAACAGCCAAAAGTACATAAATGTACTATAAACTGTACTGATGCCTTAGCTAACGCGCATTTTTGGCGACACTAATTTAGACGACATCAAATTCTAGCAAGATAATGCACCTATTCATAAATCAGCGGCTACGATGCGCTGATTTACAGACAGTAACATTGTCTTGTTGGATTGGCCGGCGCAGTCTCCAGATCTAAACCCTATCGAGCATCTTCGGGGTATTCTGAGGCGCAAGATACGGGAGCATAGCATAACATCAAAAGCAGCGCTAAAAAGCGCTTTGATGGATGAGTGGGATGCCATAAGTACAACTGAATGTACTAGGCTTGTACGCAGCATGCCCCAAAGAATTGCTGCTGTAATTAAAGCTATATTAATTTATTTCATAATTTTACCTCAATATACGATTTTACAAAACACACGAATTTAATTTTTTACCGTGAAACACAAGAAATGAAGTAAATTGTAGGGTGCCTAATACTTTTGGCCAAGGCTGTATATAACATGTAAAGGCTATTCGTTAGCAAGTGGGTGGAAGGATATTCTCACTTAAAAAATTTTGATCTACCAGAACGTGGTTTGAGAAGAAACGTGCCAGACAAGGACGAAAAAATGATTAATAACATGTCTTCCCGAAATCCTCAATTAACTTTGCGTCGAAGGGCGGAAAAATTAAAGCAGAAAGGTTTGGATGTATCGTATGAAACGATTCGCACTCATGTTCGGGTTAACGATTTGAAGTGGCGGAGTACAATCAAAAAACCATTGCTGAGCGAAAAACGAGAGAGAGAGAAACGACTCGCGTAGGCACAGGAAAACATACATCGATACTGGAGCAATGTATTTTTTTCCGATCAAGCTTCCACTAACCTATTGGTTCAGTGCACCGTCAAACATCCTGTGAAGATCCATGTTTGGGGATGTCTTTCGGAAAAAGGTTTTGCTCCAGATTTACAAGGAGGCATTAGTTCCGACCGCTAAACGGTGGTTTGTTGATAAAAATGAGGAGTGTGTGTGAGTGTAATCAGTGGAAAGGGGAATCCGGTATCGTCACACTGGATTGGCCATGTTAGTCGTCCAATGCAAACCGAATTGAGAATGTGTGGTTATACATCAAGTAGAACTTTCGTAGTAAAAAGGTGTACACAGTGAAGCAGCTGTCACCGCAAATTCGGACAATTTGGAAATCTTTGCCTCAAGAATATGCGAAAAATCTCGTCGAAAGTATGCTCCAAAGATGCCAGGCTATTATAGTCGCTGATGGCGACTGAACGAACTACTAAATAATTAGCATTCTAATGGCAGTCGTTTACTGTCGAACGATGTAAAAAACTTTTAAATAAATACTTTTTTTAACTAACAATCGCGACATAGTCTTACTTGATCGAATTTACTTTATTGAATGAGGGAGCATGTTAACATTGCACCACCCAAGAATTCGCTCCATTACCAGTTTCTGGTATTTTTTAGGTGTGTTTTTAGTCTTAATCTGGTAAAATGAGGTGTTAGATGATAAGACCTTCCATAATGCGCTCTAGGGGCCTTATTCTCTGCCTGTAGGGCACCTCCTTGTTTTAGCTGCGGTTGCGATGTATCAAATTGACCTAGTCTCTAAACGCGATTTATTCTGGTGGAGTTTATACATAAAAAGTAAATCGTAGCTTATAAAATTGTGTGAATGTGTGATACAAGGGTGAAAAAAGTATATAAAGATGAAAATAACCATTTCTTGACTTTCTATCTGTGTGCTTATTCCAGCATCACACAAAAACAGTTCTTGGCGAAATTTTACGTGAGAATAACGTAGGTGTAGGGTTATGTTATGTACTACATTTTATTCTGGAAAAGTATACGTAGGGTCACAAAATGTACAATGCTTTTGCTACTGATCGGAAAAATCTCGTCACCAAGAGAAAACGTTTACTTCTACGAATGACACAGAATAATATTTTGTACTAAAACTATTACTAATATAAAGAGTATGCCATAAACTAGGACTGATTACACTGGCCAACGAAGAAAAAACTTTTAATAATTTTATCTAATTCCAATGTTTTTTGGTGTGCTGAGTACGAAAATAATAATAAAAAAGTCGTATCACCCACCAATTTTTCACATTTTAATATTCAAAATGTGAAAAGTTTATTTTTATCATTCGAATGTTATTAGGTTGGCAATAAAATCAGAATTTTATAAGGTTGGCAGTAAAATCAAACGGTTAGGTTGGCAGTTCCGATAAATGTCATAGCTGTTTGTTTTCTTCCTGTTAATAGTACCTCACATTGCAGTGTTTAATCCATGTGCTTTAATTACAATCAAAGGATGGCTAATCGTGGTTGTAAAAACTTTCTCAACACTTTTTGTTATATATGTAGTGAGTTTGTAGTTAAAAAACATCAAAAAAACATTACTGATTTTGTAAAAAAAGTATACTTTGCATATTTTGGTGTAGAAATCGGTAAACAAGAAAAATGTTGGGCTCCTCACAAAGTATGTTATGTTTGTGTCGAGGATTTTAGGAAATAGTATAAGAAAGAAAAGAAAGCTTTTAGATTTGCAGTACCCACGGTACGGAGAGAGCAAGAAAATCATTCAAATGATTGTTATTTTTGCAGCGTGAATGTTTTGGATATAACTCCAAAAATAAGAAAGTAATTGTCTATCCTAACTTTATTTCAGCTAATCGGCCGGTAGGGCATGGACCGGGACTTCCTGTCCCTGAGCCACCTCAGTCTATTGATGACGTTTTACAGTCCAGTTCCGAATTTGATGAAAGTCGACCGGATTCAATGTTCTCTACAAAATTTAAAACCACAGTTGTTTACACAAGCTGAGTTAAATGATTTAGTGAGAAATTTGAGTTTGACTAAGGAAAAAATAGAATTGCTTGGTTCTAGGCTGAAAGAAAAGCATTTATTGGAATCTGGAACATCTATTTACCATTATAGAACAAGAGATCAACAGTTTGCTCAGTTTTTCAAGCAGGAAGAGGATTTGGTTTACTGCCATGATATTGGTAGTCTAATGAACGAATGTGGCATTAAGTACAAGAAGGAAGATTGGAGGCTTTTATACACAACGGAAATACTTATGCTTCACTGCCTGTTGCTCATTCAGTCCATATGAAGGAAACTTACGAAAATCTTAACATGATTTTACAGAAAATGAACTATCCAGCTCATGATTGGATGCTATGTGGAGATTGAAAACTTGTCTCCATGATCCTTGGTCAACAAAAGGGACTTACAAAGTTTCCATGTTTTTATATGTGAGTGGGACAGCAGAGCAAGGGATCAACATTGGTCCAAAAAACAATGGCCCGAAGAACAAAAAAAAACCTGTAGACCCAAAAAGATTTTGTATAAAACTTTAGTAGACCCAAATAATTAGGCCTAATGAAACAATTTGTGAAAGCCTTGTCTAAAGAGATGTTTTAACTATTTGTGTAAAAGATTTCCTCATTTATCAATAGCCAAACTGAAAGAACGGGTTTTCGTTGGGCCTGATATTTGTAAAATGATGTTCAATTCCAACTTTGAAGCAAGTTTGATTACAAAGGAAAAGGAGGCTTGGATATCATTTAAAGAAGTTGTGACTAACTTTTGGGTAATGTGAAAGACCCTAACTATGAACTTATCGGAGTTAATATGACAGACAAGTTCAAAAATCTGGGTTGTCTGATGAGCCTTAAAGTCTACTTCTTGCACAACCATCTTGACTTTTTTCCTAAAAACTTAGGCGATGTGAGTGAAGCGCAGGGGGAACGGTTCTATCAGGACATAAAGGAGATGGAGAAACGGTATTAGGGACCGTGGAATATCAACATGATGGGCGATTACTATTGGTCACTTCATAGAGAACAACAAAATGCATCACATCGGAGAAAAAGCTATACAAGAAACTTCACAGACAAAAGGGAAAAGAAATACAAAAAAATAAGCACCTAAAATATTCGCATTGAAGTGAAATACGTTATTGTGAGTAAAAATTGTAGCCTAGTCAAATAAAAGTATGGTTTAGGTTTTTATTTTTTATGTATCAAATTTTTCCTATTTTGACATTTAATCGACATCATATTGTGAGAGAACTGTGGGTGAAATAAAAAACTGATAGCAGATACAGTTTTAGCACCCAAAAATACACGTATTGGTTTAAAAAGTTTTTACAAATATTTTTTTTGTTGGTCTGTGTTATTGTTACTTCAAGGACTTTAAAAATTGCTTCATCAATAGCAAACTGATACTGATATAAATTAAATAAGATAGTTTAGGTGTTATGTTTCTAATTTTGGTAAAAAATATTTAAATATAAAAGTTAACTGAAAAAAACTTTGCAGTTTAAAGAAAATCCATTAGACGGATTCTATACTATTAAAAGTAAGACATATTTTATTTCTTTAGAAGTGGCCTTTTTGAGCCAAAAATAAGTGCTAATAGCCATACATATACACAATAATGCACAAAGTATAAACAGAAATTAAAGAATTATATTTTGTAGACTATTCACTCATATGGAGTTTATTCAAAAGGAAATAAAAATTCCTAAAAGGCATAAGAATGTCAAAGACCCTTATTTTACTAGCATATCTTCTGGTAAACTCTACATACTATATATTTCGTCATGTCTGTGCTGCCTCTGTTGTTGCTGTTCCTATTCTCCCAGGGATGCTTCTGCTGTCTTATAGGAAATAATAACATAATTCTTGGGTCTATGGTATAAGTATATACTATTAATATCAGTTAAAAGATGACCATATTGTGGTTCATAATTCAGATTTTTTTTTAATTCCATTGCTACAGGAAAGTATTGTAATAGTGAAAAGAATCATCCTCCGAGATTCTTGCACATTCTTCACACTTCAGGATATATCGACCACAAAAGACAATTTCACATTTCCGTCTGTTTATAGGACTAGTGGCACGATTATATATATATATATATATATATATATATATATATATATATATATATATATATATATATATATATATATATATATATATATATATATATATATATATATATATATATATATATATATATAATTGAAGGGGGACAGTAAAAAATCATCTTTTGAAGCTGATGAAATACCTGTCATAATACTCAAAAAATGTGCGAACGAACTAACACTAGTGTCTTGTAACCCGTTTAATATATTAGCCGATACTCAAAAAAGGTAAAAAGAGGTTGCCAAACAACTACCACCCAGTAGCACTGCCTTCAATAATATCAAAAGATATGGAAAAGGCTGTCAATCGGCATCTTATAAAATGTCTGGTAGGATTTAATATTTATTATATATATATATATATATATATATATATATATATATATATATATATATATATATATATATATATATCAATCGGTTTTATAACGTCTTCCGTCTTCCGATGCCTAATTTCCACTCCTCCCGGTTTCTCCATCCCTCCTCTTCCAGATCTCTCTCTAGTACTTCCTTGTTGATTCCTGCTCTCCAGCTTTGGCGTGGTCTTCCTCGCTTTCTTTTTCCATGAGGGTTCCAATTTAAAATCTTTTTAGGTAGTCGGTCTTGTGACATTCTCTGTACATGTCCGTACCATACCAACTGTTGGGTTCTGATTTCGTCCACTATATCGTGCTTTATTTCTAAAGCTCCCCTTATCGTGTCATTTGGTATGCAGTCTTTTCTGGATTTTCTGGCTGCTCGTCTCCAGAAATCCATTTCTGTAGCTTTTAATATTTTTTCTATTCTTTCCTTTAATGGCCACACCTGGGAGCTGTAAGTTATTATACTTTTCACTATTGAGTTGTAAATTCTCTTCTTATTTTCAATGGTTATGTTTTTGTCCCATAGTATACTATTAAGCATTGCAATCGCTTTTCTTCCTTTGATATTCCTCTCGAATATTGCTTCTTCCCGTGTTCCGTCCCTAGATATTCTCGTTCCCAAATACTTATAACTGGCACAGTGTTTGATGGTGTGTCCTGTGGCCAGTTTCAAGTCCTGCTGTTGTCCTCCGACGCACATATACTCGGTCTTGTTAATATTGACTTCTAGGCCCCATTTTTCATATTCCTCCATAAGTTTTCGTGTCATGTATTCCATATCATCGATGTCCTGAGCGACTACTACCTGATCATCTACGAATGATAGCGTGTACAATGTAGTATCGTCATCCAGTGGTAATCCCATACTGCTGCATTTCCTTTTCCAGTTCTTCAGTGCGCTCTCCAAATTGATTTTAATTAGCGACCATCAAATTCGTAACCAAAGATTAACAGGCGGTCTTCTTACTTAGGTCTCATATATTTCAAACAACATAACTGGGCATTTTGGAGAATCTCGGGAGGTTGTACTTGATATATGCAAGGCATTCGACCGTGTTTAGTATAACGGATTATTGATTCTGGATCTTATGGTATGTTTGAAAGGTTTTTGTTAATGGTTCTCATGTTTCCGCAGAAAGCGTCCCTTACGAGTGGAAGTTGAAAGGTTTTCCTCGTAATATTTTCACTATTAACGCTGGTGTGCCACAAGGCCCTATACCGATTTTCTGTTTGATAGTACGCTTGTTTGTTCATATACACTGAATGCTTAAATATCAACTACCTATTCCAATATTACCAGGAAGTCGTTCAACTTAATAAAGACCTGCAAGAGAGGCGACAATAACCAAGCTGCAAAAACCCGGGCGGTCGATTTTTTTTAAACGTTAACGTTGGGGAATCCGATACAGTTATGTTGGGACACTCCATTCTTCTAGCATCGTCACTCAATTTACTGGGCGTTAACTTGGGAGCAAATATCTCTTGTCATGAGCATATTGCAAGCATAGCAAAGAGAGCTGAAAAGCTGGGAATATTATTTCGTACTAGAAAGTTTTACACTCCACAATAACTTTTAATAATACACAAAGTTTAAATTCGACCAATAGCGGACTACTGCTTCCATGTTTGGTGCTCTGCTCCCAAACATACACTGCATTTGTTATATTATTACTTGGAACATCAAACACTTTGTACTACGAGAAAAATTATTAGTCCTAATGCTCTATAATAGACTTAAATTATATTTTTATGTTAATATTTTGTAGCCATACCCTTTGTAGCGATAACAGCCGCACAACGATGTGGCATTGACTCAATTAATCGATTAATACAAGCAGGTGAAATTTTATCCCATTCTTTCTTCAATGATTTATAATATCCAATTCTGCGGCAATGCTTTTTCAGCATATGATAACAAATTGTTTTCTAAAATGTTCTTGTAAATATCAGCGTTCATATTTCCGTTGATCTCGATCAATGGACCGACTCCCTGTGCAGAGAAAATTCCCCAAACCATCACACTTCCTCCACCGTGGTTTACAGTAGAAATTTGGTATTCTTTTTACTGATTAATGGTTTTTTAATACCTATACGGCCAAAAAGTCCCACATCATGTAGTCTCCGTGTCACAGTACTACGACTAACATTAGACTCCTTTAGCTCGCGTGCAATTTCGGCAGCAGTTTTCTTGACATCCGCAGTTGATTTGCATTTAATGATAAGATCTACTTTTTTAGACGTTTTTCGTGGACTTCCACTAGGCGAACGATCTTTTAAACCATATCCACAACGGTATTTTACAAAAATATCGTTCACGGTTGATTTACCTGTCGATAATAATGAAGTAATCTCACGAGAAGACTTTCCTTCTTTTGAAAATTTTATTACTCTCTCACGAATTTGGATTTGCATATGCCGAGCCATGTTTATACTCCCACGACCTTTTATGAATTAAACGTGAACATTCAACACGCTTTATTCGTAAATACGTCTTTGAACGTCCTCCTGCGTCAATGTATATTATGTGGCCGGAAACTTTTGCACATATTCCTATATCTCATACTTACATCTCATAATGATTAAAAATCATTAGTCTTTTTTTAATAAATTGAGTACGAAATGTCACTGGCTGGAAACTTTTGCAGGCCACAGTATACTGACTTTAAAACTTATAATATATAAAACAGGGAGTACCAAAAAGGCGAAACTTGAATCAACTTTTCATTCAGTGAATGTCCTCTATACATTTTTATCTTAATGTATGATGTTTTTAAAATAAATTCAATAATAAAAAATAAACTATAGATTATGTAACTCCGTGTAAATTTTCGACCACCAAAAATGGGAGTAAAGTCTTTACAACAGAGACGATTCGGACACGAAGTGGAATCCAGCCTTTCAATAATAAGTTCAATTCACCACAAGTTGTGGTAATACAATGAGAGCGTTTGAAGTTTTTACATCTTCTATCGATTTTGATTGCCTCCTGAGTAATAGCCATTTGAGTTTCAAGTTTATATCAGCTCACTTATCTATAGTTCTAACGCAAGCCACAGAAGAAAGTAGACAAAATATGTTCATTCATAAGATCGTTTCCTGCCAAATCAATGATCTAACAGAAACTTTAATGCGGAAAGGGCAAGTAGAAAACAGTGGATAGAATTTCAACTCTCATCTAAATAAATATCTTCCTCGGTTTCCATGCAACGCCGCTACAGACCCGAATGATCGCAGGTGGTCTGGTAGTAAAACTTGCTAAGGATGCGTACCGGTGTTGTCACTTTAATTTGTTAATTTTAATCACAGGTTATAAGTGGTTATGAATAACTTATTAAAGTACAGTAAATCCCAATATATAAGATCCTGTCTCTTTGCTTTTTCAATGGGGCAATAAACGACCCCATTAAGATTCGAAAGATACATTTTATTATTTTTATTTTTAGTTTTACTTTTACTTACAACGTAACGGTTCTATTTTAATTATGTGGCGTCAGTGGGAAAATTGCAATAGTGGCTATCGCAAGAGAAAACATTTATCACTTGACGCTAAACAAATAGTGAAAAATGTTAACGACAGTTTGGTAAAAAGAAATTTGAATAAACAAAGTGCTTTGCAAGCAACCAGTGAACTAACAAGAACCCCAATTTCTACGATTAAGGGTACTGAAGGAAAACCATCACTCAGGAACAGGAAAAAATGGAAAGATTTTCAAATGCATCATGTAGACGATTGTAAAAAAGATGTCATCAGGAGAAAAATATATTCTATGTATGAAGAGCAGTTGGTGTCGACACTAGACAAAATAAAATTAAGGCTGGTGCAGACGGGACCAATATACATTGTGGCCGATTAACCCTTCACAGAATTCTCTTAAGAATGGGATTCACGTTCCGAAAAATCAACAAAAGGCAAGTAGTGATGGAGTCACAAAGATTACGAATCTTGCGACATACTTATTTACAAGAAATTAAAAAGTAACGATCAGAGAATTGGCCAATGATTTGCCTCGCGAAACATGGTTCGATACCCATGACACTGTGCAAAAAGGGTGGGTTGACAGCAGTACAAAATGTCAGACTAACGTACCGTCAAATAAAGGTAATACTTATACCATTTTGCATGCTGGATCTGAAAAGGGCTGGGTTTCAAATTGTCTACTGTTATCTGCAAAAAAGATTCTCGTTTGGACTAACACGAAGACACGACCGCAGAACTTTTTGAAAATTGTTTTCAAAATTCCCTTTTGCAAATATTCCCGAACAGAGTGTTATACGAGGCTGGTTTGAAAAGTCCGTGCAAAGTCCGAGAGATGGCACCACCGGCGCGTATCGAGGTCATGTTTAGTTAGTAGCATCTCTTGAATGAACGCACACCAAGTTTCAGCCATATTGGTCTATTTCTTTGTGTTTGGCATTCGTGTGAATCAAGGAAGTCGAGTGATTTTCAAGAAATGGACGAAAAAGAATTTCGTGTGGTGATTAAACATTACTTTATGAAAGGCAAAACGCCTCAGGAGACTAAAGAGAAGCTTGATAAACATTATGGTGACTCTGCACCTTCGATTAGAACAGTTTATAAGTGGTTTCAAAATTTTCGGACTGGCCATATGGGCCATGACGCTGAATCTGGACGGGCACAAGTGACAAATCCTGAAGAAGAGTTAAGGTGCGTGAGATTGCTAGTGCTGTGAGCATCTCGACTGAACGGGTACATAATATTTTGCATAAACATTTGGACATGAGAAAGCTATCCGCAAGATGGGTGCCGCGATTGCTCACGCTTGACCAAAAACGGAATCATGTGAAGTGTTGCAAGGATGGTTTGCAGCTGTTCCAGAAGAATCCGGAGGACTTTAAGCGTCGTTTCGTCACTGTGGATGAAACATGGATACATTACTATACTCCTGAGACCAAACAACAATCTAAACAATGGGTTACCAAGGGGGAATCTGCACCAAAAAAGGCGAAGATCGTTCCTTCGGCCGGAAAGGTTATGGCGACTGTCTTTTGGGATTCGCAAGGGATAATCCTCATCGACTATCTGGAAAAGGGTAAAACTATTACAGGTGAATATTATTCATCGTTATTGGACCGTTTGAAAACCGAGCTGCAAGAAAAACGCCCGCGATTGGCCCACAAGAAAGTCCTTTTCAATCACGACAACGCACCAGCACACACCTCAGCAGTTGTGGTTGCAAAATTAATGGAAATAGGATTCCAACTCGTTTCACATCCCCCCTATTCTCCAGACTTGGCTCCCTCGGACTACTATTTGTTCCCCAATTTGAAGAAATGGCTGGCGGGACAAAGATTTTATTCAAACGAGGAGGTGATTGCAGACACTAATGGATATTTTGCAGACTTGGACAAATCCTATTATTCGGAAGGGATCAACAAACTAGAACATCGTTGGACGAAGTGTATAAGCTTAAAAGGAGACTATGTCGAAAAATAAAAAAGGTTTACCCCAAACACATAAGTAGTTTTTATTTTTGCACGGACTTTTCAAACCAGCCTCGTAGTTATGGACAATGCAAGTTACCATAGTCGCCTACTAAATAAGGTTATTAATGCAGCCAACACCAAATCGGAAATACAGGAATATATGTTAGAAAATGACGTTTATTTTGACTTTAGTTATAAAAAAAGTGATCTTTTGGAAGTTTTGAAAGACAATAAATTGAAAAAAGAATATATTTGTGATAGTATGGCTGAGAAAATGGGACACATTGTTTTGCGGCTTCCTCCGTGTGTTTAATTCAATTGAACTTATTTGGCATCAAGTTAAATCAAAAATAAGGGCACAAAATGATTCTCCTACTTTAAGCGTGTCAATGGTTGAATTAGTAAAAAAAGTTCTAAATGACATACCTTGAGAAAGCTGGAAGAATTCCATTCTGTACGTTGTTAAAGTTGAAGATTCATATATTTATGTAAATAATATAAAACCATTGAAAATTACCTCAACTAACAGTGATAGTGAAACCGAATTAAGTTAAAATATATTCTTATTTATACAATATGTCCCCCCTTGTAAACCCCATTCTTTCAAACTATATATTTGTACTTCTTATCCATTTGTTTTTACATGCGTCTATAAATACATATATCCAAAAAAACTTTTAATTTTATTTATTTGCAATAATGAATAAAATGCTTAAGTCCATCTCTGCAACCTATCATAAACAAAGGTCAGAATTTTTGTATTGCCCACTTAAAACGGCAAAAATCAGGAACTTATATTTTGGGACAAGCTATACAAATTCAGAAGATATTCAGCTCTTTATTATAAATATAATGTTATTTACTTTCTTCTCTAAAAGTATGCACTTCAGTAGATTGGACTTTTAATGACATTGAGAAAGCTACTGATTTTTTTTTATTTTCGAAGTATAACAACACTATCCATTTGACTGATCCGTTTGGAAGTCATCCAATCAACCAGTTTTTAATCCAACTTAGATGTGTGATAGCGTTTCCACGTAAACATGCGGAGCTCTGGTTCTAATATTAAAAATTGTTTGTTAAAAATCTTTGCGTTTTTTATCGTTAGAAAGCCATAGATCTTATGTGTTTTCTTTTTTAATTGTCATAAATTATTTCGATCTAAGATATGCAGTATGTATAATGTGATTAACTCTTCCGTTAAAATACCAACTGCAATAATTATTCCAGGAAATAAAGTGTCCCAGTGCATAGATACCAAAATCCCCGTAAAGGTACACAAGAGAGAATATAATTTTGGTTATATTAGGGTCGTTCTTATCTCCTTTTGCCTGTGCTTATACAAATAACATCTGTCTGTTTACATTCGATAAGGATATTTAATATTTTTACAAGTTAGACGTGTGTGTGTTTGTAAATTATAATGCGCTTCATATCCAACCAACAATAAATGCGATATAGAAATCAGGGGCGGATGACAATAGTAATGGCTGAAGAGCTATTGATTAATATTAATATCAACAATATATATATATATATATATATATATATATATATATATATATATATATATATATATATATATATATATATATATATAGTGGCGTGCAAAAGTTTCCAGCCAGTGACATTTCGTACTCTAATTTATTAAAAAAAAAAGACTAATGATTTTTAATCATTTTGGGATGTGAGTATGAGATATAGGAAACAAAATTATATAGTAAAAGAATATTATTTATGTTTGTAAATATATTTATTATTATTATTATTCTTATATTTATATGTGCAAAAGTTTCCGGCCATATAATATACATTGACGCACCAGGGCGTTCAAAGACGTATTTACGAATAAAAACGCGTTGAATGTTCACATTTAGTTCATAAAAGGTCATGGGAGCATAATCATGACTAGGCATATGCAAATCCAAATTCGTAAGACAGTAATAAAATTTTCAAAAGAAGGAAAGTCTTCTCGTGAGATTGCTTCATTATTATCGATAGGTAAATCAACCGTGAACTATATTATTGTAAAATACCGTTGTGGATATGGTTTAAAAGATCGTTCGCGTAGTGGAAGACCAAGAAAAAGGTCTAAAAAAGTAGATCGTATCATTAAATCAACTGCGGATGTCAAGAAAACTGCTGCCGAAATTGCACGCGAGCTGAAGGATAAAAACCTAGCTAATGTTAGTCGTACTACTGTGACACGAAGACTACATGATGTGGGACTTTTTGGCCGTATAGGTATTGAAAAAACCATTAATCAGTAAAAAGAATAAGAAGGCCCGATTACAATTTGCCAAAGATCACCTAAATTGGACAATCAAAGATTGGAAAAAAGTAGCTTTCTCAGACGAATCTAAATTTAATCTTTTTGGAAGCGATGGTAGACAACATGTACGACGTTCTATTGATATGAGAAATGATGTCCGGTACCAAATTCTTACTGTAAAACAAGGTGGAGGAAGTGTGATGGTTTGGGGAATTTTCTCTGCACGAGGAGTCGGTCCATTGATCGAGATCAACGGAAATATGAACGCTGATATTTACAAGGACATTTTAGAAAACAATTTGTTATTTGAAGAAACATTGCCGCAGCAGGATAATAACCCCAAACATACATCCTAGTTGTTAAAACAGTGGTTTTCTGCTTCAAATGTGAGAGTTTTAAACTGGCTATCTCAATCACCAGACTTGAACCCAATAGAACACTTATGGGAAACGCTGGATCGTCAAGTTCGAAAGCATACATATTCAAATAAAGCTGCATTATTCAAATCATTGAAGGAAGAATGGGATAAAATTTCACCTGTTTGTATTAATCGATTAATTGAGTCAATGCCACATCGTTGTGCGGCTGTTATCGTTGCAAAGGGTATGGCTACAAAATATTAACATAAAAATATAATTTAAGTCTATTATAGAGCATATGGACTAATAATTTTCCTCGTAGTACAAAGTCGCCGGAAAGTTTTGCACATATAAATATAAGAATAATAATAATAATAATAAATATATTCACAAACATAAATAATATTCTTTTACTATATTATTTTGTTTCCTATATCTCATATTCACATCTCATACTGATTCAATATATATATATATATATATATATATATATATATATATATATATATATATATATATATATATATACATATATATATATATATATATATATATATATATATATATATATATATATATATATATATATATATATATATATATATATATATATATATATATATATATATATATCCCGCTTCATAGCGTTCTTCTACGCCCTACGATTCCTATTTGCCATCTTCTTCGCTCATTCCAATCGCTAGGTTCCAAATTTCGTTCGTTGGATTCCACTCACCCACGTTGTTTTCGGTCTTCCCTTCTTCCTTCATTCTAAAGGTGTTCATTGTAGTATTTGTTTCGGAGTTCTCGCATCGCTCATGCGTTGAATGTGGCCATACCAGCAGAGTTGTCTTTGTTTTACGTCTTCTACTATTGTTTTATCAACGTCCATAATATTTTTTATTCATTCGTTTCGGTCTCTATCCAAATGTGAAATACCAGCCGTAAGAAATCCATTTCAATGACACTTAGCTTATTTTCTGTTGCAGAGTTCATTTGCCACACTTCACAGCCGTATATACTTTTAAATATCGAGTTGTCTATTTGCTTTTTTCTTGATTTCGATAAATGTCTATCTCATAAGGTTGAATTTAAGGCACCTGTAACTCTCTTTCCTTTTGAAATTCTTGTTTCAATCTTTTTTTCTGTTCTCCCTGAGTTAGTTATTTTAGTTCCTAGGTAGGTGTATTCTTCCCATGATTTTATAACTTCCTCGTCATTTAATACCAGATCTTCTGAAGGTCCTCCTACGTGCATATAATTAGTTTTGTTAAAATTTACGCTTAAACTCTGTTATACTCTCCCAACTCCAACTCATGTAATCCAAATCATTTTTATCTTGCGCTCTTACGATTTGGTCATCCGCAAAGCGGAAGGTGTAAAAGGATACTTCGTCTATTAGTGGGATTCCAATACCATGGTATTTGTTTCTCCACTGTTTTAGCGCGTAGTTTAAATATACTTTACATAGAGTAGGTGATAAGGAGCAATCTTGTTGAAATTTACGCTTAAACTCTGTTATACTCTCCCAACTCCAACTCATGTAATCCAAATCATTTTTATCTTGCGCTCTTACGATTTGGTCATCCGCAAAGCGGAAGGTGTAAAAGGATACTTCGTCTATTAGTGGGATTCCAATACCATGGTATTTGTTTCTCCACTGTTTTAGCGCGTAGTTTAAATATACTTTACATAGAGTAGGTGATAAGGAGCAATTTTGTTGAAGACCCTTCGGTATTTGGAGTGTTCCGGATAGTATATTTCCTATTTTTACTCTTGATATCGAATCTGTATAGAGATTTTTAATGGCTCGAATTATTGTATTATTTATCGCGTTCCTTCCAGTATTTGCCATAATTTACTGAAGAGTACGTTGTCGTAAGCTTTAATTAAATCGACGAATAATAAGTGGACTTCCTTAGCCGAGGCCAGCTTTTTCTCAATTAATTGCGTTATGCAGAAGATACTGTCTATGCAGAAACGTCCTGCTCTAAATCCATTTTGTTGTTCGATTTCAGTTGGGTCGTAGTCTGATTCTACAAAGTTTCTCAGAATTTTCCCATATATTCAGCTTATTGTGCTTGTCACAGTTACGCATCTATAGTTTTCGCATTTATTGCGTTGGCCTTTTTTATATATGGAGTGATCCATCCTATCTTCC
Organism: Pachyrhynchus sulphureomaculatus; assembly: GCA_019049505.1. Classification (NCBI taxonomy): domain Eukaryota; kingdom Metazoa; phylum Arthropoda; class Insecta; order Coleoptera; family Curculionidae; genus Pachyrhynchus; species Pachyrhynchus sulphureomaculatus. Next base: position 129,344,001 of record CM032453.1, read on the forward strand.
AGATTTTCTGGGATGTTTTCTCCATTTACGTATCTTTGGAATAAGTATGCCAGCATTTTTACTAATTTATCCGGATCATATTTTATTAATTCTGCTGGTATACCTTCCGGTTCACATGCTTTCCTATTTTTCATAGATATTACCACATCTTCCGGTAGCGTAATTGGATGTCCTTCTACTTGGTAAGTCGTTGGTGATAGCAGCTGTTAATTCATGTTTATAATGTTTTTCCAATTCTTCCATATTTATTATCGGTAAATTATATCTTTGTATGTTTTCTGCTTTTGCGTTTCTTATGAATTTCCAAGCTCCGGACGACTTAGTTCCTCCTAAATACATTTCTATTTCCAAGCATTTCTTTTCCCAACCTTTATTTTTTCTTCATCATCATTCTTTTAAACTTTGCTAGTGCTCTTTTTTGTTTATATGTTTTCTGTATTTTTAATTCATTGTTCCAGGTAAAATCGTTTCGTTTTTGCGTTATATTCGATGTTTCTTTTCCAAGGGTTTCTTCGGCTGCTTCTCTAATATTAGTGATTATGTGTTTGTAGAGATCGTTAGTGTTTGTAGGTTTAAAGGTATCATCTAGTTTTTCTTCTACTCCAGTCCTATATAGTTCTCGTATACTATGTTGTTCTAAGTATGTTTTATATTTCACCTGATACGCTTCTTCGTTTTTGGATTTATTTTTGTTCTGATTTGGATTTATTTTGTAATTAAGTGGAATGTATATGTTTGAGTTTAGAGAATAGTGGTCTGAGCCACATTCTATCTTTCTAAATACTCGTGTATCATAAGTCTTAAGTGTTATTTTTTGTCTTATGATTATGTAATCTATAATAATTAATAACAAAGTAGTACTATGGTCAAACCATTTATCATACAAGTACATCGGCTAATGTCACTACAAACCAGCCCGGATAACTTCTCAAATTCGTGGAGTTCTTTACAGATAAATGAATCCAGTTCGAATGTAACTCGGGGAAAAGTTCAACTGGAAATGCTTGAAATGCAGGACGATTAAAATATTGAGGTAATAGGGAGTAATCAAACACTTATCTAGTGAAAAGAAATAACTCTCTCACCTTGAGAAAGATGCAATGAAAGGATCTAAACGTTATTGTCGTGTTATATATCGTCCTTAATATTAAGACTTTCAAAAATATATTCTCCACCTCCATAACAAAACTTTTACAACTCGTATTACGAAAGGTGAATATGTGGTGGAGATGTAACCCAGTAAAAATTTCAATATCTCGAAACGTCTAAAAAACATAAGTTTCCTAACCGCCTATTTGGAATTGACTGATACCCATAAAAAACATAAAATTCTGAAATTTAATATATGTAAGTCTAAATTTTAGGGCAGAAAGAATCTGAGTAAGTTGTCCGGAGAAAACAGAAGTTCAAAGTTCACGATAGTGTGGACAAAAAAAGTTACGTCACGTACCGAAGTGTGGAAAAAGATTTTGTACCTTTTTAAAGAGAAGTCTTGTGCAAGAAACTTTGTGAATGAACTATTTGCTAATTTCCTCCAGTTTTCTTTCGTTGTCCTTATCATAGTTTTTTGAGATTCTTGTTTTCGGTGAGACTGGGGTTGATAAACTTTGGATAGTTTCAAAGCATTATCAATATTTTTCTTGGTTCATGATTCAAATAAACAACAAATTTTAGGTAAAATTATTTATAGTAAAATATATAAAGGTCTAAAGAGACAGGGGAGAGGGTTGGAAGTGATGGTTTAAAAACATATCATATTTTACGTCAATTTTAGTACCCTTGAAGCCGAGCAAATTGAAAACTATGTTATTTTTTCCAACTTTAGCAGAAACAGTTTCTAGAGAAAAATGCAATTTTTCAGCTGTAAATGTCTATCAAGTCCCTCTTCTCAACTTTTTCTTTTGAATACTATTTTATTATAAAGCCTATATCATTTAAAATATTAAGGGATAATGCTTGGAATAAGATATGCCTTGGTATGAGAAATTAAAAAAGTACGTATTTGCCAGGGAAGTATTGGATAAATAACTACCGTTTTTTCCTTTTTTTGGCTGAGTAATCTTTATCTACACCAGTATAAAAAAGAAGTAAAGTTTGTGGTTTGTTTGTTAGAGGTAATCACTGAAACTACTGAACTGATTTAAAAACTCATTTACTGGTATGTAGCCTGGACTTCTTGGATGAACATAGGCTATATTTTACGAGGTCATGCGAAAAGGGAGCTGACTAGTGACAATTCTAGTGACGCAAGTCAACGTAAAAACGGTCAAGCGGGCGTTTTTCTGGCAAACGCTGCCTTTACCGTAAAAGATATAAAAATGATGTATGGAATTGTAGAACATAAATGAGTCTACAAAAAATATGTCTATCTGCTAAGGTTAACAAACAAAACTGAAACAAAAGTCTTAAAAACAGAGGAGACCAAGTGATAAATATGTCGAGAGTTGTTTCAATAGCTAAAATTAAATCCTTATCCTTATATAATATATGCATTTTATGTAGTTAAAAAACTGTCCTTTACACCAAACCATTTGGATATGTAATTTAGATTTTACGTGCGTGTCTTTAAGTAACCGTAACTAAAATAGAGATACATATACATGCGGCGACACAGTTTCAAAAATATAACTAACTGGCCTGTGTAAGTGTCGGGCGAGGGTGTGCTATGTATGGAAGAATTGTAGATTTTAATTTCTAGTGTTAGGGGTGATTTTAGGGTCATACTATATCACATAATCTAGGTAAATGTTCAACGCTGCGTGGGGGGGGGGGGGTCAAGACGCGGTGGTGAAAGAAACGGGCACGAGCGAGCAGCTCTGAAGGTGGAAGGCGGCAAGCGAGAGGGGCGGGCTGCGGCGTTGTGCGCGGGGCGACTCAACCGATGGACCAGCCAGCTGATGCGTATCCCATCATCAGTTGTATTATCGTTCAATTTTGTCGATCCATTCCCAGCGGTTTATATTTTGATTTTTTCGCTATTGAGTTAACTCTTCATTTAGGAAGTGTAGTTCGGGTCACGCACGATACCCGGTATAACAAACAGGCTCCTACGTGACACGAACCAGATATAATTATTGTTGATTTGGTACATAATATTTTGTTCTCTGCCCCTGAAAAATAATTATAGTTTTGTTGAAGATGATCAAGAGTTGGAACTCCAAAAAACCAATATATCTTGCTATCAGAAAATAATAAAACATCAAACAGCTTTAGTATACAGAGAAGCCCTAATACTACTATTATTAAATAGATACCTAAAATTGAAACAGGTGAATTGTTACCCAAATTCATGTTAAAAAATTCGAAAAAAAAAACCTTTGAAAAACACTTCGACGCGAATGAAGTTGCGGGCGGTTGCTAGTTTTACATAAATGCACTTTAAAAGTTTAATATTGTAAACTCCTAACGCAATTATATTTTACTTCATTTTTTAATACTCATTTTAATTTTTTTCTTGATGTTCATTTTGTTTATTTATTGATTTAATTTTTTTAATGACCTATTTTAATTATAACGTGGTTTTCATTTATACTTTTATTTTCGTTGTTTATGGTAATATTAAGAGTTTATTGACCGGTCAAATAATTCGTGATCAATATCAGGGTTGACCTTAATTAAGTCAGATGCTTTTTTTAATAAAATGGTCTTTGGACATTAATGCAACTCGATGAAACTAATTGCACCTACAACTTTTTAGATGTAAATCTTCACCTACGTCAACACATAAAAGACTTAAACAATAATACGTGACTATAGTAAAAGCAATGGTGTGATCATTGCACCCTATCTAAATTAGAACGGAAATTGACCCGAATCCCTTGTCGCTGAACTAAACATTCACTTCGTCATTAAATGGTTCGTGTACAGAGATGAAGTCGTACTTAAAAAGTTACGTGTGTGATTAGCTGCGTAGAGTTGCATTAATGTCCAAAGATATTTACATCTATGGATGGGGGATAATGGAGTTTTATCATTGATAGTCAATAGCAACCCACCTATCGATAATTTTAACTTATCGAAATATTCATATCTATCGATATATCGATTCGTCGCTTCCTTCATAGCTGAAGCTTCGTGATCTCATGAAAAATTTCGTGTAATAGATCTATATTTTTCTATCTTGTGTGTTCTGGGTTACCTGTGGTGGGGCATGGATTATTTACTTCACTTGATTGATTTAACGTGATGGTGATCCACCTCTTAGTCTTTTATCGTCAACTTTACTCTGTACTCCAAATCCACATCTCGAATGCGTCTACTCTGGTCTGCTGCACTTATAGTCCACGATTTAGTCTCGTATCGAAAGATCCGTCCAGGTATACGAATTTCTCCACGCGTTGAATTTTTGGTAGCCGATTTTCTATTGTTTAAAAGATGGCTTATAAGGCTAATTGTTCGATATTCTCCACATTTTTTAGTGCCTGCATTTTTTGGGATTGGTATAAACTCAGACTTTAACTAGCTTTCTGGTATTCTACCTAAATCACTGATTTTATAGTAGATCATCGTAAGCGACTTAATCCCAGTGAAATTCATCGGGACCAGTGGCTTTTCCATTTTTTAGTTGACTTATTGCAGTGCGCACTTCATCTGTGGTAATACAGGGTCCAAACTAGTCTATTGAGCATTGTGGCCGATCTGCTCTTGCATCAGAAAATAACTCTGTAATATAGTCTTGCGATATCTTCAGTTTCTCCTTCTGATAACAACGTTTCCTTGATGATCTATTAAACGTCCATTTGATTTCGTTCTCCGTTCAGAGAGTTATTTCTGTCAACAACCATAAGTTTTGTTATATCGATAACTATTGATAATTATTGTTAAAAAATTGACGACTGAGACAAGCGAGATTCCCAAAAAACAAGAACTTTCTCTTCTAAAATTGATAATCGTGAAATAAATATTGCCTAACAACACATATACAACTATTGACATATCGATAACAATCGATATATCGACAGTTATTGAAAATTATCGATAATAGCCGATATATCGATAATTGCCGTTATATCGATAGTTTTTGGATATACCCATTGTTCGATATATCGATAACTACTAATATATCGAAAAAATCCCATCATTTATTACTGCTAACAACGATATCTAATATATTATTATATAATATATATTATTATTAAAAAGTTAAGCAACGAAATAAAGCAACGGCAACTGGTATATATGAATGATATTTCAAAATAACTTTAAAAATGGGAATAATAATTAATTTTTTTGTCCTGCTTATCATCATGAATTGTATCGAGTCATAAAATATGGACATTGTTATTTCAATTGTCTAATGAACAGGAAGATATTGAAACCTCAGCTTTACTTGAGCTTATTAGTCCAGTCAGAATATGACCAAAACAGGCCAAATACAAAAATCGTCGGATACTGCTACTTTTGTTTAAAAAAAAAAAATACTCGTCTCGACGAGTACATTAGGGAAAAAAACTATTGCGATCGCTGAAAAATTGGGGTAACACTCTCAAAAATGGAAGAATTGGCTCGTTTTTGGGTTTTTTGTGTATTTTTGCAATTTTATCATAAATTTGTGGAAGATAAACTAAAAATTCTGACAGATTTTAATTCTAGATAAAAATAACCGGTCAAGTGCAAGTTGAACTTGCACAATTAGTGTTCCGTACGTTGATTGCTTTTAAAAAAAAAAATTTTGTTAAGGTGGTATAAAATGATCAGTGACTTCACAAAACACACCCCAAATGAGTTTTCAATAAAGTTTGTTTCCAATCTTTACTGAAAACTGATGACCTTGAAATTTTTGTTTTAGTTTTATATATCAGATAAATTATTAAAGGTAATGCACTCGTGATAATTTTCGTTCAATCTACACCCCGTGGAAAATATTCCAGAATTTTTTCAAAATTTTTTGATAAGTACTTCTCGAGATAAGGTGAGGGGACAGCGATTTTTCGCGATTTTTTAATACAAAGAAAAGTGTGCACAACTATTACATATTATTACCAAATTTCAACTTTCTATGACAAATAGCTTCGGAGAAAATCGCGTGTGATAGACAGACAGACAGACAGACGGAGGGATCGGGCGGACGGACAGACAGACAGACAGACACCGAAGACATCTTATAAGTGTTCCGTACGGAACACTAAAAATGAAACATTTAAGAAGTTATGGATCTCATTTGAACCTTCTGCGCGGGAGAAATTGGCCGTCTTTGTCGTTCTTTTTTGTTATTTCTTATGATTAAATGGTGTACTTGTAAACTGTAAGCAATTTTTTTTTAGTTAATTCTGGAAATCCAAACAAAATTTTAGCCATTTTTTTACATATTAGATATATTTTTCACTCCTCATAATATTGATAAATTTACCGATTCAAGTTTTTTTTTCTGACGAATTTTTTAAACCATTTTTTTTTTCAGTATACTACTACCTTACCTAAAATATCAGAAAATGTTCCTTAGTCCCTAAGCTTTCATTTGAGGTACTAAAGAACTCATTTAAATAATTTAGGCCCGAGAAATTGGCCACTTCAGTCTCAAATTTATTTTTTTTTAATGCAAATTTACGATTTCTTTTTGAAAAATTATTTTTATAATATTTTCAGTTACCAAAGTTATTTTTAATTATTATATTCAGGTTACTGTACATGTCGCTGAGGAAGTCATTTGATCCATTTAGGCTGAAAGACTGGCCAGTATGAATCTTATATTTGTACGTCATATTTTTTATGAAACATTATTTAATACGATTTTTATACAAATAAATTAACTAATAATGACTTTGAAAAGATTATTTTTTTATTGATAATTTTATATGAAGATATAATAATTAAAATAATAAAAATTATAAAATTACTGCACAAAATAATAATTTTAATGATACAAGTTTAACTAGCTAAATAAAATAATAAATTATATTTAAATTGCTGTAGCAATGTATTTTTTATTTAACAGAAGTATTACTACCTTTCCAAAACATTATGAAGCCAAATAAACTTAATTTTCTTTAAAAAAAATCCTATGAGATAAAACATAAAATGGGGTTCTTAATATATCGGTGAAACCTGACTCTCCACCAAGTTTCATCTAAATCGGTGACCTAAATGCTCTGGCCTCTCCTTGTAAGACATATGGTAATAATTTTATAACTAATAATAAGCGGTCAAGTGCAAGTCGAACTTGCGCAATTAATGTTCCGTACGTTGATTGTTTTTAAAATAATAAAAAAAAATGTAACGGAGTTATAAAATGATCAGTGACTTCAGAAAACACGCCCTAAATGAGTTTTCAACAAAGTTTGTTTCCGATCTTTAATGAAAACTGATGACTTTGAAATTTTTTTTTTTATATATACCAGATAAATTATTACAGGTAATGTACTCGTGATAATCTTCGTTTAATCTACACTCCGTGGAGAATATTCCAGAATTTTTTCAAAATTGTTTGATCAGTACTTTTTGAGATAAAGGGGAGGACAGCGATTTTACGCGATTTTTTAAAAATAATACAAAGAAAAGTGCGCGCAAGTATTATATTATATATGTTTGAACTTTCATTTGATACCCCACTCGATGACTTAGTTAAAAAAAAATTTTCACTTCCGAATTTACTCTCCAAAACCAACCCCATAAGTCAAAATTTAACTTTCAAAACTACACGGCTCTGATGAGGCCATCAATTCCTATATCAGTACCAAATTTTAACTTTCTATGACAAATAGTTTCGGAGAAAATCGGCTGTGACAGATGGACAGCCAGACAGACGGTCAGACAGACAGACGCCGAAGTGATCTTATAAGTGTTCCGTATGGAACACTAAAAATGATTTTCGTTACGGCAAATATTATAAAATTCAAGAAAAATTAATTTTTAAAACTAACTGCAAATTTGAAACAAAAAAAGCATAAAATTGAAAGTAAAATGGCCAGTTTTTTAAGCCTAAATGGACCAAACGACTTCCTCAGCCACTCAATATGTACAGTAATCCATGTATAATAATTAAAAACAACTTTGGTTACAAAAAAAAAATATTATAAAACTCAAGAAAAAATAATTTTTTAGAAACAAATCGTAAATTTGCATTCAAAAGAATTAAATTTGAGACTGAAGTGATTTCTCAGGCCTAAATTGTTTAAATGAGTTCTTAAGTATCTCAAATGAAAGCTTAATGACTAAGGAACATTTTCTGATATTTTAGGTGAGGTAGTAATATACTGAAAAAATGTCTAAAAATTTTGTCAGAAAAAAAAAAACGTGAATCGGTCAAATTTATCAATATTAAGAGTGAAAAATGTATCTAATATGTAAAAAATGACTAAAATTATGTTTGGATCAATTAAAGTAATGTCCATAGATTTCTAGAGTTAACTAAAAAAAATTTGCTTACAGTTTGCAAGTTATTTAATCATAAAAAAATGACAAAAAAAAGAAGACAAAAACGGCCAATTTCTTCCGACCAGAAGGTTTTTCAGTTTTTTTTATCTAGAATCAAACTCTGTTCGAATTTTTAGTTTATCTTCCATAAATATATGATAAAAATGCAAAAATACGCTAAAAAACCCAAAAACGGGCTAATTCTTCCATTTTTTGCGGATGTTGCGTCAATTAGCGGTGGAAATATTTTTTCCTTAATCTCCTCGCCGAGTTTTTTTTTTAAATAGCAGTATCCGACGATTTCACCTCAAAATCGTATTCTGACCGGATTAAATAACTAAGAAGGTTTCACGTAATGATTTTATTATGTTAGGAACTAGTGTAATAATAAAACATTGTGTAATTGTAATTAAATCCACTCGTTCATTTGTTCTTCACACACTTCTACATGTAAATAATCAGTTGATCTTTAATTTAACCTTGAATTCGGCACAACAAAATGTCATTTTCCCCCTCCTTCATCGGCTAGAAAATAGACATCTTCCGTTAGCAAGAGGTGTGTAAACCACACAACAAATCTCTCTATCTCTCTCTAGTGTATAACATATATTAGATTTCTTACAAGATGGGCTAAGGGATTTCGAAATATTCCGTTTACTAAGCCAATGATTTGGACGGATCCTAAAGATCACGTACGTGATTAATACTTTTGGTCAATTAACATAAAGGGCATAACTAATAAATTGAAACACCTCCTTAAGTATCACAAGCTAATGTCTGCAAAAAGACTAGGCTCTAATAGTGCTGAATTGCCTGCTGTATTTTTGTATAATTGCCTGTGTGTATTATCCCAGGTCAAGACGATGACACGGAGGACGATCTAACTTATGAATCAAGTATCTCTCAACGACATTTATTCACACAAGCAGACCTTAATGACTCGGTACTTGATTTAAATTTGTTTAAAAACAACCCACTGTAAAGGTTGAAGGGTTGTAATTTACTTTTAGGTGACACCAAAGTTTGTTATTTTCAAAATCGAGATACTGAACTATAAAATCTTACTTCTTAGCCAGGCGATTTAGTTTATTGTAATGACAATTACGTAATCAAGAGGTTTTTTTTTTTAATTTGATTTAAGTAACTGGCGCTTGTTTATATCCATATAAAGCCAATTTAAAAGCTGTTCTTTTGCCTAACGGAAGTACGCTTTTCTTTTCTGTATCAGTGGCGCATAGGCTAACATGAGATTCCTACGAAAATATGAAATTATATTCTTCGAAAATATGTAAAGACTTGAAAATCGTTGTCCTTTTGCTTGGATTGCAGGTTGGGCAATAGAAAATATTGTTGCTTTATTTGGGAGGGGAACTACAGACAGATATATAAAAAATAAGTGGTCAAAGCGCGTTTCACAGGACAAAAAAAAATTTGAAATACACCTTTAGTGAATTTTGATGATGTACTTTTACTGCCTTAACATAAAAAACTTAGTCCTATAAAAAAAAAATAATAAAAGCAGTGGACAGAAATGGGGTCGGATCTTTAACTAAAAGAAAAATTTACAGAATTATTAGATGGGAATGACATAGCATATAGGAATCAACATAGTGATATTATACCAGAACCAGATATAGAACTCACACAAACAGAAGAGATTAATATAGAAGAAATAAAAGAGGTAATCGGCAAATTAAAATTAGGAAAGGCGCCCGGACATGATAAAATCATAGCAGATATGATGAAAGCGCCCCCTGGGGTGGCAATAGAAGAACTTAAAAATATAATGAACAACGTAGTGAAGAACAATGCACCTACGGACTGGACAACAGGGATCATAACCCCAATATATAAGAAAGAAGATACTAAAGGTTGTAATAACTACTGAGTGATAACCCTAACTAGCACTGTGTTAAAAGTATATACTAGAATGCTAGAAAAAAGATTAAGAAAGAAACTTGGGCATACATTAGAAGAAACGCAGTTTGGTTTTCGGCCAGGTAGAGGGGTGAATGATGAAATATTTATAATGAGGCAGTTATGTCAAAAAGCAATAAGAGAAGATAGGGAAATTCACATGGGTTTTATAGACCTAAAAAAGGCTTTCGACACGATTAAAAGAGGAGACATATGGGAAACTCGGAGAAAAAGAGAAATACCAGAAACAATAATAAAAGGCATACAGAGTTTATACAAAGAATCAATAAATTATATAAGAACAAGACAAGACAAGACAGATCTGATATATTTGAAATAACTATGGGCCTTAGACAGAGATGCATCCTGAGCCCCATACTTTTCTCAATAGTTCTCGGTGAAGCAATAAAAGAAGCAAAGAGGAAAGGGGTAAGACCATATCAGATAGGCTATTGGACAATGAAAAAGATAGAAATATCAGAACTATGCTATGCAGATGATATGGTTATTATAGCAAAAGACGAGGAAACGCTTAATAAAAACATACGGATATATAAAGAAGCATTGAAAAAGATAAACATGAAAATTAATAAAGAGAAGACAAAGACTATGCTAATAGGAAAAGAAAAACGATAACATGAAATAAACATAGGAGAAGAAAGGCTGAACCAAGTAGAGAAATTTAAATAATTGGAATCAACAATATCAGAGGATGGAGGAGGAGATCAAGGAGACAATAATAACAGAAGGAAGATTATTTAATAGTATAAAGAATACATTTCAAGGAAAGAAAGAGATACCAAAAAATATTAAAGCCTAGGTATTCGAGAAGGTTGCCACACCAACACTTTTATATGGAGGGGAAACATGGACAATGACAGAAAGACAGAAGAGAAAGATAATGGCTACTGAAATGACATTCATAAGGAGAATGGAGGACAAAACAAGGATGGACAGGGTTAGGAATATACAACTCAGAAAGAATTTGAACCTAAAATCAGTGATGGAAAGAGTTGAAAAAGCACAACTGAGATGGTATGGATATGTTGAAAGGATGCCCTAACAAAGAATAGTTAGACAAGTGTTTGAAGCCAAAGTGAGCTAGAAAAGAACAAGAGGTCGACTCAGAAGGGCATGGTTAGGGGATTTAGAGAGGCAGTGGCCAGAAGAGGAATAGAGTGGGAACACGCAAGACGAGCTACACAGGATAAAAAGAGATGGAAGGAAATATGGAAAAGACAAATATGGAATAACTCAACTCCACAGGCCTTTCACCCCTAAAGGGATAGAAAGGCATAAGGATTAAGCTTAAGAGATTTAAGAAAAATTTACAAAACTTAATGACCCAAAAATTAAAGAAGGGATATTTGCAGGGCCTCAAATTCGAGAACTTTGGAAGTATAACATCTTTGAGCAAAATCTAAATCCTCCGGGGAAAGCTGCCTGGAACTGTTCCGAAAATGTAAAAACTTTTTTGGCGGTTATAATGCAGCACAATTAATTAATGAACTCTTTCCATTTTATAAAACTTTGGGATGTAATATGTCGTTAAAAAATATAGTTCTTGGTTTCGCAACTGAAATTCTTTCATGTCAATCTGGGTGCTGTCGGTGACTAATATGGCATGGAAATATTACCATATTAATATTTGCAACTTTATATCCCAACTGTTCAGCTGAAACTAATTTATTTACCCCTTCAAGGAAAAAACAATATTTCATGTCACAAAAAAATATTTAGTGTACAATCTTTTTGAGGTTATTTTATTGCTAAGAACATCAATTACACGAATACTATCAAAATATGGCACATATTTCTGTGTGACACACTGTAGACCAGTGTGGTTATTAATTAATTAACTTACAAACCTGTATAAGAAATTTAGGCGGATATATTTGAAGCTTTGAACTCCCCCCCCCCGCCGATACGACAAAAAATTCCAATAACACTATAGAAACTACTAAATTTATCAACTCCCTACCATGAAGCGATTTTACCCAAAAATTATACATATTTTGCCTTCAAACTTCAATTTCCATATTATTATCAAACATGAAATTCATATCTCATTTTTACAATAGACTGACAAAAATTAAAAACTCCACTTTTTGTATTCTGAAACTCTGATATATGAAGAAAGCCAAAAAACTCTTATAGTGATTTTTTCACGAATACAGTTTCCCTGGCGACGTAAGTAAAAAAAAAAAATAAAAAAAAAACAATTTTTTTCTATGAAAACGTCCTGTTTTAATGAATGATCCAATTTAGGTCCATGCTTTGTGGAAACAGTAACAGCAAATTTTGTTATTTGCACTGAACAAAACTGCATACATTTTTGTTGCATTTTGACCTTATTATTATCTTTTGTTTTAAGGTCACACCTATGTTTAAAATTGTTGCATTTGTAGATTATAATGCTAAAATTATTTACGGTTTTTAGTAAGTAGTATTAAGCTCTACGTTATAATAAAAAAAAACGGTAAAAATATTTATCCAATACTTTCCTCGCAAATATAACTTATAAATTCAACATATACTTCTTTAAGGTCACTCCATGATAATGCCCCTTCACATGCCATTTCTTTTAAAATTGGAAATAATAAAAAAAAACGGTCAAGTGCAAGTTGGACTTGCGCAATTAGTGTTCCGTACGTTGATTCCTTTTAAAATAAAAATTTTCGTTACGGAAATATAAAAATGATCAGTGACTTCACAAAACACATATCAAATGAGTTTTCAACAAAGTTTTTTTCCGATCTTTAGCGAAAACTGATGACCTTGGATTTTTTTTTATATACCAGATAAATTATTAAAGGTAATGCACTCGTGATAATTTTCGTTCAATATATACCCTAAAGAGAATATTCCAGCATTTTTTCAAAATTTTTTGATCAGTACTTTTCGAGATAAGATGGGGGACAGCGATTTTTCGCACGTTTTTAAAAATAATACAAAGGGAATTGTGGACAAGTATTACATTATATATATTTTTGAACTAGTCTTTTTACAAGCTTTAATTTGACAGATCACTCGATGACCTCGTAAAAAAAATGTTCACTTCCAATTTCACCTCCTAAAACTAACCTCTTAAGACAAAATTTAACTTTCAAAACTACACCGCTCTGATGAGGCCATCAATTCCTACATTGGTGCCAAATTTCAACTTTCTATATCAAATAGTATCGGAGAAAATCGGGTATGACAGACAGACAGACGGATGGATACCGAAGTCATCTTATAAGTGTTGCCGCTAGCGCACTCTCTTGCAATACGCTGTCTAAACCGTTAAATATGAAACAATATTATGTAGCAAAAAATATACTCGTAATATATATAAAATGTAACATCTTTCTGTCTGTCTCTCTGTTCGTTAGTACGCTTATCACTCGAGAACCACTTAGCCGATTTGCGTGTTTTATTTTAATTTATACATATGTTCTCTCGCCAGGTAATATAATAATAATAATAATCTATATAATATATGGTACAGTGAAGTCTGCTTACAACGAACCCGTTTATAGCGAATTTCCAGTTAATGCATAAAAAAAACTTCCATAAGCAAATTTTTATCGGTTATAACGACCCGGTTAGAACGAACTTCCGGAAAAAGCAAACCAAATTTGGATGTTTTGTGTCCGTTTATAACGAACTTGCCACTCTCTGTGCTCGATGTCGCGCGACTTGATCTAGGGAATTCACCGAAACACGCTGGGAACCCCTAATCTACTCGTTTCCTCCGCGTCCCTAGTTCGAGCAGTATTATTTTCAATTCACTTGTTGTGTTATGCGGTTCTAATGCATACTTCATCAAAGTAGCAAAGTGAATGTTTAAGTTTTTATTTTAAAATGAGTACACAAAAACGTAAAGCGACAAACATGATATTATAAGGAAAATAGAAAATGGAGTTAAACAAAGTGATGTTTGCAAACAGTTGAATTTAACTAAATCTACGGTTTCTACCATATGGAAGAAGGGGCAAGAAATCTTATCAATCTATGATAAAAGAAACTTTAGTTGTTAAAAGTAAAAAAATCTACTCATGACCAAGTCGATAAAGGACTCCTTAAATGGTTTAGTCAAAAAGGACATGAACATGTTCCTATTACCGGCTATACTTTACAAGAGAAAGCTAGTGAATTGGGAAGGAAAATAGAGAACACCGAGTTTAACTGTTCTAGAAGTAAAGCGACATAATATTAGTGCGGGTAAGATAGTAGGAGAAAGTGCAGAAGTGGGTATGACTGTTGTTGATCAGTGGCTGGCCAATGTACGGCCGGAAATTCGAGAAAGTTATGAATATGTGGACATTTTTAATGCTGAGGAAACGGGTTTGTTTTATAAGATGACGCCTGATAAGACATTAAAGTTTGTCGGACAGAATTGTGCTGGTGGAAAATTATCAAAAGTAGGATTACTGTGTTGGTAACTGCAAATATGGAACAGAGAGAAGAAAATTGTTGGTGATACGAAAGTCCGTCAATCCCAGGTGTTTTAAAAACAAACAGTTACGAGTAAAGTACAAATCAAACAGTAAAGCCTGGATGACATCAAAAATTTTTGAAAACGAACTGATCGAATGGGATAAAGAATTAAAATTCACAAACAGAAAAATATTACTTTTGATTGACAACTGTCCAGCGCACCCTGAAGTTGATCTACAGCAAATAAAATTGGTTTTTATGCCTCAAACACAAGTGCAAAGCATTCTTTAAAATATCATTATAGAAAGATTTTACTTATGAAAATGTTAGAGATGATTGATAAAGGTAACATTTTTTCTGTAACTCTCTTGGACGCTATAAACTTTATCCATATGGCTTGACAAAGAGTCAGTAGAGAAACCATTGTAAACTGTTTTAAACATGACGGATTTTTAAGAAAGGAATCTAGATATGACTCAGATGATGAGCTACGTGGACTCAGTGGATTGAAAAACATCGAGAAGATCCTACTGATTGTCTAGAATTTCTTTACAATGCTGAAATTCAACAAAGTACAGTGGAAATCGAGATTAACAAGATGTTTAATCACTTTAATTTTGAAGAATATGTATGTGCTGATAATGAATTAATGACGAGAGAAATATTAACTGATGATCAAATTGTCACATCTGTGACTTCTGGAAAGATTTTAAGCGATAATGACGACGAAGACGAGCTTGGAGACGGAGGTAATATTTATGTTCCATCAATTTCAGAAACGACTAAGAAAATTACTGAAACTTGCAATTTTTTGGAATCTCGTGAAGTTCCTGAACAGATATGGAGTAGCTTTTGTGACCTTGACAATTATATAAACACCATTTCTTATTCAAGTAAAATTGTACAAACGAAAACGCCTAATCTAAATAAAAAAGTAGTGAAAACAATATTAGATTTTGTTTACTGTTTGTAATGAACTTCAGATATAACGAACCATTTTTAATGATTTTTTGAAGTTCGTTATAAACGGACTTCATTGAATATAAAACGCATCGTCTCTCTGTTTGTTCGTTAGTGCGCTTATCACTCGAGAACCACTTATCGCATTTATGTTTTTTTTTTTTAATTCATACATATGTTCTCTGGCCAAGTTATAGGATATATTTTATTACGTTAGGTAACATAAGGAATAAGTAGTGATGATAATAGTGAATCAAGTCACGCGAGCGGAGCCGCGGTCACGGCTAGTAACAGGATATAAACGAAGTCAGCCCTGTAACTATATATATTGCCAATTTAATTCCTTAAATCTTTAATTTTAAATATTGTTACTTAGAGTTTGCTTATTATACCAAATAAAAACCCGAAAGAATTCTCAGAATACTAACGAAACTTATACAAAATTTATTACATATATATTATATATTTATATATTTTACCTTCTACCTCCAAAGCGATATCACTTAAAAACTGCAGAATCCAAAACTACTTCAAGTAATATATGTATATATACTAAATTAGAAATCCATAGCTTATTTAAATAGAGAGTTATCTTGCCAATAGACTGATATTAAGTGGGTGATTGTTTTTCATGATCTAGGGACTCTTAAACATGAAGAAATTCAAAAATCTCAGAGGGTGACATTTCCACAAATACAATATTTTCTTTTAGCAAGGGGAGTAAAAAAGATCTATATTAAGTAATAAACTATTAAAACACGCGAATTCTTGATTTTTTCCCACAATGTAACATAAATATTAATATATAACATAGAGAAATGGCCTTGAAACAGCTATATCCGTTTCCACACCAAATTTATATATTTGGAAGCTGTAGACTGAAATAAGACTGACAGTGCCCTCTAGGACCTAACAATTCAACTAATGTTTTTAATATGCAAACCCCAATAAAGGTTACTACAGGAGGAAACATAATAAATAATAAATTTTTATATTTATATTTAACTATTCCCAAAGTTGTACACTGAATGACTGTTAAAAACCAGTTGGTACTGATTTTTTACTATATTATAAACTTTCATTTAAGCTTATTCAAAGGAAAAATATTTCACAAAAAAATTGTAGGAGAACTTTGTGTTCTATAATTCCTCAACCAAACAATTCATTTTAGAAAGCAAGCAAAATTTTTACTAGTTACTACCTATAGTACCCACTTTTCCCATGGTAAGCAAACGGGATTTTGTTTTTAATTTCAAAATGAATGATAAGATTTTCTACAGGTGCTAGTGGATTATTAAGCGTAATTGTAGGCACAATATGTTTTTTACAAATTTGGAAAATTTTAAGAGTAATGGGAATATATTTTCCCAGATTATGGACTTGCTGCTTGAATAAAATAGTAAGTACAGTTTTAAACATTCCATTCTAAGGAAATACTCTATATTAAGAGTCTGATATTTAGAAAATTGTCTCAAATTATACTTTTTTTTGTTAGACACTGCAGTTTTGTATACAGTCACTACAAAACTTAATTAAGATTTATATTTAAAGCATAAAAACAAATATAAATAATAAAAACTACAGATAACACAAGGACACTTGTTTTACGCCCAGGGTGGCATTTAATTACACATAGACAGGAAAGACCACTAAAGCTTCAGGAAAAATTATACTGTTTAGTTAAGCCAAATGTCAACTGCAACTAAAAAAGGGCATGTGTGAAGTAACCTCACTTTTCCAGATTGAGTCGTACCAATTTATTTCATATACCCAAAAATTCAGAGAAAATGGGATTAAGCGACAAACAACAGAAATGAAATAATGAACATATGCAAAACGGCAGAAAGTAGTATTAATTCCTTCTACAAATCATTAAAAACTTGAAATATTAGCAAAACTTGAAGTTTTTATTTCAAATTAACAATTACTCTGGATTGCCCCACTTCACTTTTAATTTTATTTAAATACGCTATTCTGCTGGAGAGAGTAATCAATAAATCTGTTTAGTATGCTGTTATTTATCAATTTGCTATCATCCAAAAACATAATACAAAGTGTAAAGTCCAATTCTTTTTTATATTCAAAGTCAAGGTAAATTTTTTAGGTGGACTGTCTACTACTCCATCAATGTCTATAAAAATTTGACATTAGAACATATTATAACTACTCAATGTCATTTTTCAGAACTATTTTCATATATAAAAACAGTTTAAATTTAAGAAATGTGTATATTTTGCAAAAACAAATGGATTTTATGGAACACCTAATTAAAAAAGGTAACATAAACAGTCTTTTATGAAGATAAAAGTCGTGCCAAATCAAATTTTTTGTTAATATGAACCTAAATATTTTCTATAAGTGAAAAGTCAGAGTTTTTAAGAAATCATTTTCAAAAGAAGAATGTAAGTAAAATGGACAAGTTTTAAGGTCCTGCTTAATGAATTTTGTTTATTTTTATGAAATTTAAAAAATGTAGATGTTCCTTTAAATTCAAAAAAAAAAAACTTGGCACATAAATGTTATTTAAAAAAATGAACTCTAAGCTTTTTTCTAAAATGTTAAGACCCCTTAGAACCTTTCTTGAATAATATATATAGAAAAAAACTACTTACCCTTAAACACTTCTGTAATTCATTATTAGCTTTCTTTAGGTCCTCAATCTACAAAATACAGAAACCTTTGTATTTGCAATAAAATATAAACTCAATTTGCTTTATATTCGTGTTATAATTTATCAACAATTTAATAAAGATTGCCTCTAATGATTGTCACTGATATATTGTACAAATTTAAAAAAAAAAGTTAAAATACTACATGATTAAAGGTCAAGGTTTATATGTGCCTGCTCTTTTGTAAATAATGCAACTTTTTTTATAATTAATTCTAATTTCCTTGAGTAACATATACTTACTTCACGCTCCTTTTGAACACAAAGTTTCTTCAGTTCTTCGTAATCAGTAGTTGTCGACTCTCTTCCTACAAAATTAAGCAATTGATAGAAGTATTTTGAAATGCAATAAGTAATTGACCGTTAAAAAGTTGGTCACGTAAATTAACATTTAATGGATTTAAACAATGTAACATAAATTAATAGGTAACCTGAAATACCTTCATCGTTCTCCGCCAAAACATTGTTAGCAAAGCTAGATATTTGGCCTTTTAAATTATTTAAACTTTCATTTAAATTCAGCCAACCAGACATTTTGGAGTAATATTGTTAATAAGACCATAAAAAATTAGTGACATTACATTTATTATTATTTATTTTTAAATAATTACAAATGTTTTTGCCAACACAACTTTTGTTGACAAATTCCAATATTTTGACATGTGACAAATATCAAGATGTCTTCTTTTTTTTTTAAAAAAAAAAAAACGACAGTCCAGCTGCAACACCGCCTGAGCAAAAAAAATATCAATGGAAATTTCTGTTGTTTCGTCAGTGGAAGCTATAAATTCTACTAAAATACGAACAAAGGATTCTGACCTGGAAATCTTACAATACGTACGTATAAACAAGAAAGTTTGTAGAAATATTAACTGAAAGACAATATGGTTGTACATAATTTGGTTTAACTGACATTTAAATCGAAATGTAAAATCATTGCAACCGGAGTAATCTTGATATAATAAATAATATAAAATGAACTAACGGTCCTGTCCCATTATAATAATTAATCAAAAGGAAAATATATGTCGTGGCTAAATTAATGAAAAATTGTCCACTAGTTTTGATTTCGTATTAAATGCATGAACTATCCGAGTTCAGCTAGGACCTTGGAGAACCTAGTAGTGTAGCGAAAGGAGCTAAGATGGAGGTATATCTTTATGAATTTAGACAAAAAAGCCCTTCCGTAGGGATTCTGTTATATCGTTTTTAGAAAGCGTTTAAAATGTCAATGTAAAAGTTTCTTTATGTATTTCTTATTCATTAATCTTATTTTATATTGCTGGGCGGGTTTTAAGTCTATAAAGTTTAATTGCAAAAAAATGTTTTTTAGAGAAGTTCTCCCTGGTTATCGATTTTTTTATTGCTAAAGTCTTAGTGCCTGTAGCCTCTATAAGACTCAACGTCTCTAATATTCTCTTTGGATCAATCTGTACCCTCTCGTCTGTATGACCTGGCTAACCCCATTGAAGAACCCCAGGCTAGTTATACTAGCACGTGAATATTTTGTACTTAGGAATCATAAAAGTAATATTATATTCCTTGTATACTCAAAATTGTTTAAATTTTAATGCAAGAAGAACTCTCGTTGATTCGTTTTCGTTTTACATCACTACAAACACCAAATCAAAAAATGATAACAACTCTGTAAAGTATGAAATGCTTCGTCCATTTGTTTCATTATTAGAGAAAATAATAGTAGCTTCTGAAAATTAATTTTAGTTCCGTAGATCTATTAGGAGTCATAATAAAATTACGGTTTCAAAAATTTTTGCTCTAAATTCTTAACCAAGAAAAATATTTTTAAAAATATAAAATACTCTACTATGTCTAAAGGCTACTCACAACCATAACAATCTGCCATTCTGTGTACAGTAGGTAAAATCGTTAGCTGTAAATTTGAACATAACCTTACAAATTTCTTTGGAAGAACCTGCATGTGTTTTTGTGGATATGGCTTCACAATTTAGCGAAGACGGTAAATATTTCGCTCAAATATCATCTGATGGCAAGTTGAAAATATGGAACACAGTATCTAATTCATTCGAGCAAGAGTTCACACCTGATTATCACTTAACTTCACCATGTACATGTTTACATTTCTGGAAACCTGAGATTCTTACCAACAAGGTACTTTAAACTTATTTTTCGAGAATTTTTACTTCCTGGTAGTTACTAGCAGCCGTTTAAAAACGCCGTAATATATATTTTTTAGACTTTTTTTTGTTATTATTTGTAAATGGGGGGTTAGGCTTTAATAAATCTAATTTTGAGATTTCTTATGTTAAAGTAACACATCTTACTTAATGCGAAAGTAAGAGTAATCTGTCTTAAATTATACAATATTAAGGTGACTTAGGTTTTATTTCATCCATAATAGGTACTAAATAATGCTCAAATAGACTACTGTTGCATTCTTGTTTTAGGGTTCTCCCTCGCCGAAGAAGAAGAAACGAAAAGAGGATACCAATTTACCCAATATAGTCCTAGGAACAACTTCAGGGCTTATTTTAGTTTATTCAATTTCTAAAGCAGATGTAGAATATAGCATAGATAGTAAGATCAACTCACAAATAAGTTGCTTATCTACTTCAAATGATAACATACTGTACTCTGGTGCAGATCAAAATATTTTAGAATGGCACCTAAAAAAGAAGATATTAAAAAGGTAAAAGCAAGTTTGTTTCTACTGTTCCTTGTAAAATTGTAGGGTGCTAGAATCTGGAAAACTGCCATAATTTTTAAAGATATCATTCTATTCTAAAATCCAGTGTCAGCTTACCGTGTCCCTCAGATTACATAAAAATTTTAAATATGGTAAATACATTTCGTGGGGAATAAATCAATAGGAATATTTTAACGCCTATATCTATTTTTGGGGACCACACTCCCAGTGCCTTAGGGACCACCACTCTTGGTAGAGGCAGTACCATATATTCTCTAATTTACTACAAGCTTGAGATACATGCCAAATTAGATTTTTTTAATAGTTGTACTCCATTTCCTATGCTATCCCTTGATGCTAGTAGGGTTTGTATTACTGTTGTTAAAATTTTCTGTTTAATTTTAGTTTGTGTTCCTAAATATCATAGTAATTTTCAAGAATATAGGGCTTCTTTTTAACATGAAAGACATTAGGAAGTCATGATGCCTAGGGACAGAGAAGGCACTAAATCTTTCAGTTTGTTTATTATGGCTTTTAGTTAATCATATGAAATTTTAGGTGTACAAATAACTTCTACTCAATTTCTACTGGGGTCTGTGTTTACACCTATAGGTGACATAGGAAACTGATAAATTACAGTTTTTGGGTCTTAAAAGTTATACCTATTTTCAAGGTTGTATGGCTACTTTTTAGAGGGATTACTAAGTGGTACCTTCTTCAGGTGTGGAAGTGGTACCAGATTTGCTTATTAGGCCTCCATGTTATGTCAAACAACAGAATGAAGGCTAATTATTATCATTTGCCGGTTGACAGAAAATTTGAAAACTAATTATTATATTATTGTGTGGACCTTTATAAAATTTAAAAAGAAATTAACTCGGATGATATTGATAACAAGATTTGAAAAAAAAAAGGTCCACAATGAATATTGTTATTCATTACATTTCAAAAAAAAATTGTTTTAGCCAATGGAAAGGTGGAAATGAAACAATAACATCAATTCTAGCTTTACCTAATGGTGAAAATATTTTAACCGCTTCAAAAATAATTAAATTGTGGGATGTTCAAACAAAAGAAGTTTTAAAAACTTTTACTGGACATAGTTCAAATGTTATATTTTTACAGTATATTAATTTAAACACTACTGATGAATATTTGTTGAGTGGCTCAAAGGTAAATATAACAAATATCTTGATATATAAAATATTCAATAAACTTCACAGGCACATTATAAGGAATACTAATCAGAACTAACTTCAACTACATAGCTATTACATTCTAAGAGATAATACCTAGAGAGCAGAGTTTTCAGGAGAAAGAATTCTTTTAATTAAAAAAAAAAAAACTTTTTGCTTATTAGACAAAAAAAAGACACATGGTTTATAAAAGATCATTCTATTACTATTTATCAAGTTTCTAAAAAATGTTAAACTCGAAATTTGACGCTTGTTATTACAAAAAAAATCTATCAGCAGTTATAAAATTTTCTTTCTTGAATTATGTGTCATATGTCGAAAAAGGAAAAAGTACTATAAAATCTATTAAAAATTAACCTAAACTCAATCAGAACATTTTCAAAACCAAATATTTGGTTCTGACAATGTCATGTAAAGATTTAAATTAGCAATCTATATTTATCAGCAATATATGTGCATTCATAACCAAATAGCTATTTTTCAATTTATAAGTAACGTGTTGTTAGGCATTACTAACAATACTAATTAAATTCTAATCTAGTAGCTGGTCAATAACTAGATGTTTATTTAGACTTGCAATTAATAGACACTATAAACATGTGTGATTCTCCTTTACAAGAGATTTAAAAATAAATTTAAAAATATTATAGGCTGATCGTCTTCTCAGTTGTTGGAAGTTAAGTAGTCAAGAGAAACAAAAAAATGCAGTTTGTAATTATTTAATGGAAGACGTTGTACAGAATGTCTCGATTAATGCTACTGATGATGGGCTTGCAAGTATAGCTGCTACCATTAGAAGTGGAGTAGTTCACATATATCAGCATAAGTTGAATGGGTAAGGTATTGCAATTTTTTTTCCATTATTTTTTGGACTTTTAAGAGAAAAATCTAAAAATATATTAAGTTGCATAATAAGTAGAAAAATACCAAATTTTACTTATCAAGTTCTAATTTAAATAATATAATATTTTTTTATTGCAGTAAATGTGACAAACCATTAAAACCCAAGACAACCATCCATGTAGTGTCAGACACTGGACAAAAAAGTGACTTAGTTAGTCCAATAAAAATATTTGGTGCTGTATTTCGAGATTCAGAAACAGTCTGTATAGGTCATGGGTCTGAAGTTATTTTAACATTTGAAAATCTGGTAAGTTAACATTAATTTTTAAAAAGGTGAGAAAATTAATGGCTTAATAGATGAAGATTATTGGTAGCCTTTTCAATTATTGTATTACAATTATGGGGGTGCAAAAAATAAGGGACGTCCATGTGGCACACTCCCTATTCAAGTGCGGTTGAATCTATTGGTATCTCATCAGCTAGATGTAGCCAAGATAATAGCGAATATTTTGCGGCGATGAGGCGGGAACATTGAAGCTTTATATCCTTTTATGTTGTAAGATCTCAGCCAATGCAACTTCAAAAATTGCACAACCTTCTCATATAATAGAAAATCATACTCCCAAAGGTATTATTAAGATTTTCGAATATCAGATGATTTGCAACGTAAAATTTAACATGGGAATCACATATGGAAATAATATAAGGGAAGTATGGCACCCTCAGCGTAGAAATCAGTCTTAGCACTTCACTTTCTAGCTTCGCAGTTTTGTGAATTCAAGAAGTACTTAAGATGCCACCAGAAGGTGTCACATTTGACAAGGCCAATAATATAATAAATAAACAAGTGTTTATGTCTGTAGAGTAATAAAAAAGAGAGAAACTTAGTTTAGTTTGGACAATAATCCCTTTTCGATTTACTATTGTTTTGAAATAAAATCTAAAACTTTTGCTTCTAGTATGTTAATAAAATAAGCTGTTCTGTAAATTTTAGTATGTGTAGTACAACATTAGTATAATAGTTTTTATGCATTATTAAAATGATAAAATGAAAAGTCGTCTTAAATTGCAGAATACTCTTAACTTTCATTTTCAAAACTCATTCTCTTAACTTCTGTAACAATAATGCAAGGTTAAATACATATACGTGTAGAGGTTAACTAGTGTCTGCCTTTTACGCCAGCGACCCGAGTTTGTTTCTCGGCTCAGAGAAGAAGAAAAAAAGTTAGAACGCAACGATCGCCTCTCTCGGGAAGGCAGTGGCAAACCACCCGTAGTACTATACGTAGTAAAGCCCTCTCACACTCGTTCGGAACCGGCATTACACTGTAAATTCCCTCTGTCTGTGATAAAACTTAAAAATGACACGAATCACAGGCAAAGGCGAGAGTGTCGCCTACGTCCGGTTCAGATATGGCACTTCGAGAAGAAGAAGAAATAATTAGTTTCGATAGAAAAAGTATCCTTTGGCTGTGTTACTAGATAATATAATGGACTTTCATATTCTCGCCATAAAATCATGAAATGCATTTTAATAATCCACCTACTAGAAGTCATTTTGTATGATTAACTCTATTTTAGTTAATTTATTGTCTCAAAAAAATGCAATTCTTATTGATAGACTTAAAAAACTATAACTACCTCAAATACCATGTTATCACAGTTCCTTATTTGGAAAGGCTAGCTATCCCATTATCTTGATCATACATGCACCCCAGTAGATAGTTAGGTTTGTTCAAATTACATATGATCATAAAGAAACCAAAGATCATTAATATATAAAAAAATAAATAAAATATTTCAAATAAACTCTTAAGAGAACTAAAATAATGTTAAGATTCTGTTTAAAACATGCCCCTCTCTAACAGAGAAAAAAAATCTACTAGAAGTATTATATATTATTTTGTTTCTC
Source organism: Pachyrhynchus sulphureomaculatus (assembly GCA_019049505.1). NCBI lineage: Eukaryota > Metazoa > Arthropoda > Insecta > Coleoptera > Curculionidae > Pachyrhynchus > Pachyrhynchus sulphureomaculatus. The sequence continues at coordinate 129,368,936 of CM032453.1, forward strand.
TGTAAGTCTTTACGAGGGGCGGTCCAAGTATTTGCGGACTGGCGGGGATGGAAAGAGGCATATATTCTTGCTTAGTATGTGATTATTTAGAAAATGATTGAACATCATGCTGTACGTAAATTTTTTACAAAATAAGTAAATAATCCCCACACCATTATGACTAAAATGGGCACTGTTTACTTAGACAATTGTCCTAACAAAACCATGTTGTATAACCATTGTGAGAATCCCTTACAATCATCTTGGTATGTTGACGTGTCCAAGCATTTTTTGGAGAAATATATAAAGAACTGGGTTCCATCTTGGAGCAAATTATTACTGTTGGTGAAACTTGAGTTCATCATTATGAACCTGAATCACAACAGTGACTATACAATGAGATAAAAAGGGCATAAACACATTCAAGGTAGAATAGAAGCTTTCACAGTCCTTTTTAGATGAGAAATTGAGCATATAGTATTTTAATCCCAAAGAGTAAAGATCCCTGAAGGTGCCTTGCGTAATCGTAGGCTAAACGTAGGAAAGTTTCTTTAAATTGGCACAGTCTAATCCCAATAAACCCCGGTTTCTCACATTAATTGGCAGGAAAAATTTTGACCACACTTTTCTTGACACAGAGAAATTTTGCTCATGAGAAAAAGATGTTACAGCAGAATACTACTCCAGGATAAAATACGAGGCTGGTTTGAAAAGTCCGTGCAAAGTCCGAGAGATGGCACCACCGTATCGAGGTCATGTTTAGTTAGTAGCATCTCTTGAATGAACGCACACCAAGTTTCAGCCATATCGGTCTATTTCTTTGTGTTTAGCATTCGTGTGAATCAAGGAAGTCGAGTGATTTTCAAGAAATGGACGAAAAAGAATTTCGTGTGGTGATTAAACATTACTTTATGAAAGCCAAAACGCCTCAGGAGACTAAAGAGAAGCTTGATAAACATTATGGTGACTCTGCACCTTCGATTCGAGCAGTTTATAAGTGGTTTCAAAATTTTCGGACTGGCCATATGGGCACAAGTGTCGCTGAACGTTCTGGACGGCCTGTGGAGGTTACGACTCCAGAAATCATTGATCAAATCCATGATATGGTGATGGATGACAGAAGAGTTAAGATACGTGAGATTGCTAGTGCTGTGGGCATCTCGACTGAACGGGTATATAATATTTTGCATAAACATTTGGACATGAGAAAGCTATCCGCAAGATGGGTGCCGCGATTGCTCACGCTTGACCAAAAACGGAATCGTGTGAAGTGTTGCAAGGATGGTTTGCAGCTGTTCCAGAAGAATCCGGAGGACTTTAAGCGTCGTTTCATCACTGTGGATGAAACATGGATACAGTACTATACTCCTGAGACCAAACAACAATCTAAACAATGGGCTACCAAGTGGGAATCTGCACCAAAAAAGGCGAAGACCGTTCCTTCGGCCGGAAAGGTTATGGCGACTGTCTTTTGGGATTCGCAAGGGATAATCCTCATCGACTATCTGGAAAAGGGTAAAACTATTACAGGTGAATATTATTCATCGTTATTGGACCGTTTGAAAACCGAGCTGCAAGAAAAACGCCCGCGATTGGTCCACAAGAAAGTCCTTTTCCATCACGACAACGCACCAGCACACACTCAGCAGTTGTGGTCGCAAATTAATGGTCGCAAAATTTAATGGCTCCCTCGGACTACTATTTGTTCCCCAATTTGAAGAAATGGCTGGCGGGACAAAGATTTTTATTCAAATGAGGAGGTGATTGCAGACACTAATGAATATTTTGCAGACTTATATATATATATATATATATATATATATATATATACATATATATACATATACATATACATATATACATATATATATACATATATACATATATACATATATACATATATATACATATATATACATATATATACATATATATACATATATATACATATATATACATATATATACATATATATATATATATATATATATATATATATATATATATACATACATATACATATATATATATACATATATACATATACATATATATATATATATATATATATATATATATATAATTTCCATGTAAACTTACATCTCATCGTGAGCAAGGTCATCGGTTCAGACTGGCCTTAAATAAACTTTTTTCAATTATATTTGCAACTTTTTGTGGGGCTGTATCAACACTGAATAAACTGAATTAATTTATGTTCAGCTAAGATTTGCCAGATGGAGCTAGTTTATGTTATGTTTTAGGTAGTTTCATCATATCAAAAAGTACAATGCTTAATAAGAGCAGATCCTCATGCGTCAAGTAAGTCTAAAGACAGTAATGTTACAAAAGTTAAAACGCCTCTGGTAGGTGAAGATGTCCATTATCTCTCTTCTCATACCTCCTCAGTTGTTACTAAAAGAAAAAATGAAGGACAGACTGAAATTCCCATGGAACAACGGTGAGTAATAAAAACAATAATTATATAGTATCAAAATAAAGTGACACCTTTAGCGCTGCAGCAATCGATTCTCAGCAGATTTTATCTATTTGAATATTTATAGCTAGGTACACTATGTTGTCATGCAGTAAAAAATTTGCAACCTCCCAGCCGACATTGCTGTAAAAAAGCGACCACCTTCAAAGGCGTTTGTAAGCAAGCCTTGAGCTTGGCGGTGTAGATAAAGGAAATCCTCACACAAGAAATGTTGGTGGAGAGCCACAGGTGCAAGAAAAAACTGACAATTTACACAGTGTCCTCGTTCTCGAGAATGATATTTCTGGTTTGGCACATGAAAAACTGGCTATTTATCGGTCCGCTGACTTTTGGTTAGGTTGATCAATGGTTAAATCTCGAGCATCATCCTTTGGATTCACGTGGTAAAGGGCTCATCGGCCTCGGGTAACTTGTTACAGTAAAAAAGTGATTAACCAGTTCAATAGCATGTCAGCTACAAGCTGTCGATGCATATCTTAGATGCACTCTGAAAATTAGAAGGACTAGGACAAGGAAATAATCATTTAGAAAGAAGTAATCCTAAGTAAAAGCGAAAGTGTGAAGAGGGAGGCAATATGCTTGTATTCGCGAGAACGTGGCTAAGAATTAGGTGAATACTAATACGACGGATGTGGTGCGCACGCGGACCTCATCGAAACGGCGGTAAACGGTGTCGCTGATAAGTAAGTAGAAACTTTAATTTTTTACTGGAGGTGGCAGCGCTACGATGGAGCTAGAGAGCGGATTTATAGCCGGTTACGTGCCAATGAGCTCATGCAACGAACCCATGGTGGATGCCATGTCATCTGACGACGGTTGGGAACACGCCCGCCGATGACGATTAACGGGAGTCTAACTGATGACGGTGGGAGATGGATCTTTCCGACGTATTACTGCTCTACGAGGGTGGATTGATAAGTCTAGTAAATTCCTAAGAAAAGGCGGGCAATTTTGTTAAGCGGGATGACTAGTGGTAAGCGTGCGCACTTGTTTGTCGGCAGCTATCGTAAATAATCGGTGTTACACATTTCGTAGAAATGGATAAAGCCGAGTATCGTACAGTTACAAAACATTTTTATTTAAAAAAAAAAGTTGACTGTGGCCCTCATAGAAACTGAACTGAACGAAGTTCGTATGTGTCCGTATATTACAAGATAAATTAATTTAAACGTGGCCGTAAAAGCACTGCAGAAGCTGCACGTTCAGTCCGATTGAGATTTCTGAAGAATGGGTAAAATTCATGATATTGTGATGGAAGATCGTCACATTGAGCTTCGTGAGATTGCTGAGACGGTAGGAATCTCATACGAAGTTTTAAAAATGAAAAAGCTTAGTGCGTGATGGGTACCGCACAGATCAAAAATTTACGAGGAAGGACATTTCAAAATCGTGTTTGGAAGAATTCCACCGTAATCCTAGGGATTTCTGGTGTCGTTTTGTGACTGTAGACGGAACGTGGATCCCGTAGTACACTCCGTAGACAAAACGACAATCAAAACAGTGGGTTGACAAAGGTAAAAGTGCATCGAAAAAAGCGATAACGATTTTATCGGCGGAAAAAGTGATGGCAACTGTTTTTTGGGACTTACAGGGTATTATCATGATTGACTAATTGGAATAGAGGAAAACAGTGACTGGCTCTTATTACGCAACGTTACTGGATCGTTTGCATAATGAGTTGAAGCAGAAGCAATTAAGATTAGTGGTCAAATCAGTGCTTCTTTACCAGGATAATATACCTGCACACACATCAGCCATTGCAAGCAAAAGTGCTTAAGTTGTGCTTCGAAATAATTTCCACCCACCCTATTCCCCAGATTTGGCCTCAAGTTACATTTTTTTTTGTTTCCTAATCTCAAAAATTAGCTTAGAGGAAAGAAATCTTCATCAAAGGAAGAGATTATCTGTGCTGCAAATGAGTAGTTTAAACATTTTTTTTACAAAAATTGGAATCTCGCTGAACCAAGTGTATTAAGCTTAATAAAGATTATGTTGAAAAATAAATTTTTGGTTTTTGAAAAAAATGTTATTTATCTTGTTCTTTACAAGACTTTTCAATCCAGCCTTGTATAGTCAGCAAGCAGCTCTGAGGAATGGACTGTAGTTGGTATCATTGAACATAGATTTGTTCGCATTTCTCATGGCTCCGTGGAAAGCAGTTCTGACTGTATAGCAGAGGACTTCGTTCCAACCCCAAATCAACGATGATTTGGCGGCTAAATGCATACAGCCTTAGTAAAAAGTATAGGGTCGGCTGTTTGGCCGCGTTTCTCTTTTTGGTCTGTTTCTCTTGTTTGATCCTTGATCTGATCTTCTGGCAGTCAGTGGATTACTTATCTATTTCCCGAGTGTCTTACGACGACTTCGTTAGATAAAATAAAACGCATAAGTTCATAGTTACTTATTAAATTAGAATGAACTTTTTCTGATGTATAATGTAATATTGCTTTATGTTTTTTAGTGTTCCTTACGGAATAATTATGGGATCACTTCGGTGTCTGTCTGTCCGTCTGTCTGTCACACCCGATTTTTTCTCCGAAACTGTTTGACATAGAAAGTTGAAATTTGGCATAAATATAGAAATTGATGGCCCAATCAGAGTCATGTAGTTTTGAAAGTTAAATTTTGACTTAAGGGGTTAGTTTTGGGGAGTGAAATTGGAGGTGGAAAACAGAAATTACCAGGTCATCGAGTAGGGTGTCAAATGAAAGCTTGTGAAAACAAGAGTTCAAAAATATATATATGATGTAATATTTGTGCACATCTTTTCTTTGTATTACTTTTAAAAAAATGCTAGAAATTGCTGCCTCTCCCCTCCCATTCCGAAAAGTACTGATCAAAAAATTTTGAAAAAATTCTAGAATATTCTCCATAAAGTGTGGATTGATCGAAAATTAGCACGAGTGCATTATGTTTGATAAATTATCTGGAATAAAAAAAACTATGAAAACTATGTTGCTTGACAGTATGGTGGAGGTTTTTTTAATACATTTTTTAGTACAGAAATGGATGGGCACCGAAAGAAAATAATTTTATTTTGTTTGTTTATAATTAAACAAATATTTAGGTAGTAAATATTAGTTTTACACTTTTATTAGTAAATTCTAGATTGAGCTAGATTGATCTATTAGCTATTATGTAGCTAAGATTACTATTCTACATTATTGACTAAGAAACAACGTGAAAATACATATTTGATCTTAAGATATATACATGTCCGGGGCCTAATTAACCTAGCCTATCACTGTACAGAACACTAATTACGCAAGTCCGACCTGCACTTGGCCGGTTATTACCTGCGTTTATTTTTAGTGTTCCGTACGGAACACTTATAAGATCACTTCGGTGTCTGTCTGTCTGTCTGTCTGTCTGTCTGTCTGTCTGTCTGTCTGTCTGTCTGTCACACCCGATTTTCTCCGAAACTATTTGACATAGAAAGGTGAAATTTGGTAATAATATAGGAATTGATGGCCTCATCAGAGCCATGTAGTTTTGAGAATTAAATTTTGACTTAAGGGGTTAGTTTTGGGGGGTGAAGTCGGAAGTGCAAAAAAAATTTTTTTACTAGGTCATCGAGTGTGGTGTCAAATGAAAGCTTGTGAAAACACGAGTAAAAAAATATATATATAATATTATACTTGCGCGCACTTTTCTTTGTATTATTTTTAAAAAAATTCGCGAAAAATCGCTGTCCCGGGCCTTATCTCGAAAAGTACTTACCAAAAAATTTCGAAAAAATTCTGGAATATTTTCCACGGGGTGTAGATTGAACGAAAATTATCACGAGTGCATTACCTTTAATAATTTATATGGTATATAAAAAAAACATAAATTTCAAGGTCATCAGATTTCAATAAAGATTGGAAACAAACTTTGTTGAAAACTCATTTGGGGTGTGTTTTGTGAAGTCACACCGTAACATAAATTTTGACTTAAGGGGTTCGTTTTGAGGGGTGAAATCGGAAGTGAAAAAAATTTTTTTACTAGGTCATCGAGTGTGATGTCAAATGAAAGCTTGTGAAAACACGAGTAAAAAATATATATATAATGTAATACTTGCGCACACTTTTCTTCGTATTACTTTTAAAAAATGGCTGTCCCCTACCTTATCTCGAAAAGCACTGATCAAAAAATTTTAAAAAAATTCTGGAATATTCTCCACGGGGTATAGATTGAACGAAAATTATCACGAGTGCATTACCTTTAATAATTTATTTGGTATATAAAAAAAAAACAAAATTTCAAGGTCACCAGTTTCAGTAAAGATTGGAAACAAACTTTGTTGAAAACTCATTTGGGGTGTGTTTTGTGAAGTCACTGATCATTTTATACCACCCTAACAAAAATTTTTATTTTAAAAACAATCAACGTACGGAACACTAATTGTGCAAGTTCAACTTGCACTTGACCGTTGTTTTTTATCTTTCTGTTCTTGATTTGTCTGATGTCACTTATCTAGTGTTAGGACAAATAAATGATTTTGAAATTGAATCGAACTTTTTTTTCTTTCATAGGTTAGAAAATTTAACCCTTAGCAAATCTGACAACCAAGTACCTAAAGTTGACAATGTAGCCCAATTGTTACTCCAAGGTTTGCACAGTAAAGACAAAAACTTGCTTAGAACTGCTTTGTGTAAAAGAGATGAAAACATCATAAGAAATACTGTTAAAAGACTACCAGTGACTGTTTTTGAAGGACTTATCAAAGAATTGTCTAGTTTGGTTCATGGGAAAACTTTATCGTAAGTATAGGTGTTTATTTTCCTTAATATATCTAAGCAAACTATAAAATTTACAGTTTTTTTTCAATTATAATTATTAAATGAACAGGATAAGCTGTTGGAAGTTTGGATTGATATATAAATTACAAAATAAAATTTGCATAATTAGGTAAGGTAATAAAATTTAAGGAAAAATATAACACAGTATTACATAACTAACTAATCAAAGGCTATAAATTTACAGATCTTTCACAATAAGGAATTCAGATACAATAATTTCGACGAGGAACTTTATAATTATTATGGCGATATTGTCCAAGATTTTTTCTGATATTTTTCCTTTTTTTCTCTGATTATTTTTCTTTGTGATAAATTGGGTTTTGTGTTGCAATTTGAAAAAATAGGTAATTATCAGGTGTACAAGTATGAAATGCGGATTTCAGACAACATAGCCTCTTTGAGCATTTTATTAAATGCTGTTCAGAAGTATTAAAGTTCCGATCCTGAAATAGCACTAAAAGAGCCTCTTGGAGTGGATGAAAGCATAAAAGGCTTCTTGGCACACTGTAGGTATACCAAATTGTAGAAAACATATTTTCCCTAACTAAACCATAACGAAAACCTTAAGTTGTTTCCGTGATAAGTGCAGTCATTTCCAAACTGAAGTACATAGATACTCCTCTAGTCACACTAAACCTCATCTTAGCATTGACAACATATATAAATCTAATACAGAGTCTGAAGAAGATCTACAGTCCTCTATATCAACGAAAACTTTTAAGAACTTGTATACGACTATATTGGTTAAATTATTGCTAAAAAAAAAACAGAATATCATGTGGCTATATATACTGGAGTGGAAGATCCATGTGCAGTTTGTGCTATAAAGATTTGACGCTGCGCCATTTTGTTGTGTCATCAACAAGTGTCAGACGCGCACGAGTGATAAATTGGAAGAGTGTGTGCATAGTGTTGTGTTGTTGTGTTCAATATGTCGAAATTTATACCGAGCAAAGAGCATTCGCGGACAGCATTAATTTTTTGTTTTCATTTGAAGAAAACTGCTGTTGAATCATACCGATTACTTCAAGAAGCTTATGGTGAACATGTTCCATCGCAAGATACGTGTGAACGATGGTTTCGGCGTTTCAAAAGTGGTGACTTCGATGTTGCAGACAAGAAACGTGGAAAACCGACAAAAAAATACGAAGATGTGGAATTGCAAGGATTGTTGGACGAAGATGATTCGCAAACACAAAAACAACTCGCCGAGCAATTGGGCGTTAGTCAACAAGCTATTTCCAATCGGCTACGAGAGATGGAAAAGATTCAGAAGACCGGTAGATGAATACCACATGAGCTGAACGATAGGCAAATGGAAAAGCGCAAAAACACGTGTGATATTTTGCTCGCTCGGTAAAAACGGAAGTCGCTTCATGACAATGCTCCATCACATACGGCAAAACCAGTTCGCGACACGTTGGAAGCACTCAGCTGGGAAGTTCTACCCCATGCGGCTTACTCACCAGACTTGACTCCTTCCGATTACCACTTGTTTGCATCGATGGGTCCCGCACTTGCTGAGTAGCGCTTTGGTTCGTACGAAGATGTGAAAAAATGGCTCGTTGAATGGTTTGCAGCAAAAGGGGAAGATTTTTACTGGCGTGGTATTCACAAATTGCCCGAAAGATGGGAAAAATGTATAACAAGCGATGGAGTATACTTTGAATAAAGCACTTTTTATCATTCTTCCGAATTTAACATGTTTTTTTAGAAAAAAAACCCGCATTCCATACTTGTACACCTGGTAAGTCGTTGAGTTTTGTATGAATGTTGCCATCTTACTTTATGAGTCTATAAAAAACATCACTATTTCACTGCAAGTCTAGTTTTATCCGATGCTGAATGTAGGTCTTCCCCTGAATTTCCATTTCAGTCTATTTGCAGCTGTTGTCATCCGTCCAGTGCCTGCAACCCTCTGCCCGCCATCTTATTTTGGGATGTCCTACGTCCCTTTTCTGTTCTCGTGGTCTTCATTTTAATGTTCGCCGTCTTTCATGTATTTTCTGGGTTCGCGCTAGTTTTTGTATATCAGCTTTATTCAGTGTCCAAGTTTCAACGCCATATGTAATTACGGGTAGGATGCACTGGTCGTAAACTTTAGCCTTTAACTTATTTGGGATGACTTTATCTTTGAATATATAACTTAATTTCCCAAATGCGCACGACCCAAGCCTGATTCTTCTTGAAATTTCATCCGAGAGACTTGTCGTAGTAATTGTTTTCCCCAGATACATATACTTCTTAACAATCTCGAGAGGTGTTTCTTCCAAATTTATAACTACAGTGGGACCTCCATTATCTGGGGCTCTATTATCCGGGGTTCCAATCAACCGGGGTCCCGAGTGGTCAATTTTTTTTTTAAGGTGTTTTTTTGACACTATTTCGCTTTAATTATGTATGGTGTGGTTTTATTTTTATTAAAAAATGAATAAAATTCATATTACATATTTAGATTATTATTAACACTTATTACTATTTTGTATTTAAAAATATGTATATATTATTTTTATTTTAAAAAATAAAGAATTGAAAAAACACGGCACGGCTGAGGAGAGGAGAATAAGATGTTTCGGGAAACTAAGACAGTTCAATTCATATTCCAAGAACGGTAATATTAAAGTCGTGTCTATGAAACTCCCACTGGGCTGTTTGTCTGCTGAAGAAAATTATTTACTCAGTTGTGCTTTGCTCTCCATCATAGAACAACAATTTCGCAAAAAAGAAAACGTGTCGTGTTAACAATTGCACAAAAATTAGTTATAATAAACCAAGTTGAAAAAGGTGAAAGTATAAAAAAATTGTCCGCTGAATTCGGAGTTGGCGAGCAAACCGTTCTCGATATGATGAAGAAGAAAAAAGACATTTCCTACTTCGTGTCGTCGTCGGCCCAAACGACGTGTCCTCGGAAAACAATGAAGACCTCTACATTAAAAGACGTCGATGTGTGGTGTATCAATGGTTCATGCAAAAAGGCGCGGAGGTAGTTCCTATTTCCGGGCCAATGGTGAGTGAAAAAGGGTTATGGTTTCATGAAAATTTAGAAATTGAGGTCTCATTCTCCGCTTTCCATGGATGGCTTAACAAGTTTAAAAAAAGACACGGTATTAGGCAGTTTGACATTCAAGGTGAGAGTCTTAGCGGTGATTATATTACAGCTACATTAATTATTGAAAATTTTAACTTTTTGGTTACAAAATCTAATTTGACACCGGATCAGATTTATAATGCGGATGAATCAGCATTGTTTTGGAAAATGCTTCCTTCAAAAATCTTAGCAGCTCAGTCTGCTCCTTGTCACAAATCCAAAGAAAGACTCACAATTATGATTTGATCTAATGCTTCAGGAGAACACAAGCTAAAATTAATTGTTATAGGGAAAGCAAAAAAACCTCGATCGTTTGAAGGGACCGAAATTAGAAGTCTTCCTTGCGATTATTGTAATAATCCAGAAGCTTGGATGAATCAAGGAATTTTTACGTCGTGGTTTAAAGAAAAATTTGTACCTTCAGTACGTCAACACTTAAAAGAGAAAGATCTACCCCTTAGAGCTGTTTTATTGCTCGAAAATGTTCCGTCCCATCCAGCTGAATCAATCTTGGCCACCGAAGATGGACAAATTTTCGTTCATTATCTTCCAGCGAACGTAACGTCACTAATCCAGTCGATGGATCAAGGGGTGACATCAAGTTTAAAACGAAGATACAAAAAAAATATTCCTTCGTTTTCTACTCAACGAAAATAGTAGTACCGAGCCAATAAAACTAATCCTAAAGAAGTGGACGATAAAAGACGCTATTTTTGCTGTGTGTGATGCCTGGGTGAATTTACCCCCTACAACATTAAAACTTTCATCGGCGAAAATATTAGAACAAGACAAATTTAATCCAGCAAACCTCAGAAGGTATTGAAACTGACTCATATCTCGACATCGCTAAAGCTCTCCGGGATTTCATCCATGTTGACAGGGATGATAAATTGGCTGGAAAGTAACATGAACGAAAAGGGTTTCGAAAAACTAACAGAAAGCCGAAATAGCAGATCTCCACAGAAAAGACAGGCCATCGACCCCTTCGCAGATTGACCATAGAGATGAGAGTGATGACGACGAAGATTCGTTTTATTTTTTTGGGAACGAAGAAAATTAAACGCAACCAAGCGTTAGAGGCGACGGAATTTCTGTTAAATTATTTTGAACAGAAGAACGCCGATTATAGCAGAATCATCGCGTTACGTGCCGTGAGAACCGATATTAAAAAATAAATCTTTAATAAAAAACAAAGTAAAATTACCGATTTTTTTCTCTAAATGAAAATTTAATGCATATATATTATGGACATTTGTATACATATTGGAAATTAATAATAATGTAAAACGTTTGTTTCTTATTAAAAACATATCTTCTACCCAGTTTTTCTTAATTAACATTCCTATCTAGCACATTTAATCAATAAAGAATTGATTCGTTTATCCGGGATATTCGATTATCCGTGGACCCCATCCCCGCCATTACCCGGATAACGGAGGTCCTACTGTATGTTGTTATTAGTGTTGGATAGTATTTTTGTCTTACTTTTATTCATCTTAAGACCAATTGTCTTTGAGTAGTAATTTAACTTGACTTCTCTGTGGGATCGATAACTGAAGCCGCCCTTCGAGGATTTCGAGTCTACTCCGACAGAAAAACCATCGAAGACATGTCTTGGGCATGGTCTAAAGTCAAGGTGGACGTGTGAACGTTGTCGCTAACCAACATATTTCGTTGCAATGCTACGGAAACGTTGATAGAGGTATTAAAAGTTTGGCGACTTTTCGCCTGTATTGCACAAGATGCATTTAGTTGATGTCATTTAAATACTCGTGACTTTTTCACCAGTATTGTCTCCACGATAGAAATTATTCGTGTGAACCAGTTTTTTGATTTTTAAATATTCCAAAAATAAGCTCGTAGTCAAACAAGTTGGTCTGCTATACCTCAAAATGCACTTTATGTATTTCATTATTAAAGTGCAGGTAATTAACAAAGCTAGATCTTCTTTCACATATTTAAGTCGGTGTTATTAGGTTTTGGCTGCAGATATAGGCAAACTCAGAGAGCTGACATGACTATGAAAAAGGCATGTTTGTGATGTAAGGCTACTTCAGCTTCAATGTATATCTGAAGTCAGTCTTGGAAGGACTGAGAGCCGACCTTGACCAACAACTGCGAACGGCATTTTATTGATAGGGGGCCACTTGAACCGGAAGGCTGACGAAATAGAGTGCATAGAGACATAGTATATTTGTAAGGCTAGAATGACGTAACATATTTGAAGTCGAGTGGGGAAGGATCAAGGAGCGTCACCGAAAAACAAGTTTCTACCTGTTTGTGGCTACCGGAGGGAAAAGAACAAGGCCATAAAACACCGGTCTGAGAAAGTGCCATCTGCTGATTATGTGGTTCAAATGTTACATTAAACTGTAGATCCCGTCTGACTGACGTTACTCAGACGTTAAAATGAGGTTAGCAAAAATGATCTCTCTGGTTTGTTATACTACTGTTACTAAATTTTTGTATTACCCAAATCGAATCTTTGATTTTTTTCTGTTTTAGGAGTCACTATGGTGCCCTATGGTTAAAACATTTTGGCCAAGTACACGCGGGTATACTGATATCCAATCCCAATCTCTCTGAACTATTTTCGGGGGTTTTAGGAAGTATTTACAGTAGAATAACTCTACAAACACCTCTTAACAGGTTAAGGGGTAAATTAGAACTGTTAGTTCCACAAGTTAGTACTAGTAGGAATGCGGAGAATAATGAAGAGGATGAGGCCCTTCTTGTTTTCAATGATAAAGGTAAGATATCAGTAATTTCTAGTACATTATTTTTTTTCTGAATTCACCAAAAAATAGACTGTAGTATTTTCAGAAGTGTTCCTGTAGAGTCAGTGTACATCTTCAATTTCGAATCGTTATCATTCATTACATTTTAGTAATTCGCTATAAACCACTGATTTGCTGTTGCACCAATTAGTGTACAGTTTCAAAAGACCATACCTACCTGTTGAGTTAATGCCACATCTACATGTAACATTGAGTCGCGTTCATGCTTGTGTAGATTTACATTAAAACAGTATTAATTTCTCAAAACTGGTTGATTGCCTTGACTAGTAAGGAATTACTCAAATTTATAGTGTTGTCAAAACAAAATTTCTTCCTTGAGCGACCAGCTCTTCTAATATCATTAAAAGTTTAACCTTCTCCAGTCCATAGTTTTAGATAACAGATAAGAAAATAAATAATATTATATTTATCTTTAAATGCTGAATATTTTCTAAATTTGTACTTTAATGAGTGGGATACAGCACTTTGGACCATCTTCAAACAATTAGATGACTAGTGGAAAAAGCAAATGAATATAAGGTCACCTTGTGGATAGCAATGGTTGACTCTGAAAAAGCCCTTGATTCGATAGAGATATGGGCAGTCGTTGACGCCTTAAGTAATAGCTGAGTCGACGAAAGATACACATCTTTAGAGCATACATATATATAAAAATGCTACTTCACAAATAATGCTTGAAGAAAAATTAAATAAAATCAAAATTAAAAGAGGAATTAGACAAGGCGACTCAATATCCCCAAAGCTATTCACGTTGACTCTAAAAGACATGTTCAAATCGCTTAAGTCGGACAATAAAGGAATACTAATAAACGGTGAACGATTAAAACACTTAAGGTTCGCAGATGATGTCACTCTGATGGCTAACACAAAAGAAGAATTATAAGAAACGCTGATAGAATTAAATAACTCTCGAGAAATAGGTCAAAAATAAACTTCACCCAAACCAAACATTTGAACAACGAAACTGAAGATAACAACCAGGAACTGTTAATAGAAAGTGAAAGAATAGAAAAGAAACATTCATCTATTTAGGACAAAAAATCGAAATATCAAAAAATAATTTAAAGGCTGACTTGGATAGAAGAATCTTGTTAGCTTGGTTTGCGTTCGGAAGGTTACAATCCACCTTTAAATTAGACATCCCAAATACAGTAGAAGCCTGAGTGTTTGATCAATATGTACTGCCGGTTTCACATATGGCACTGACAGGTGGGCTTTAAATAAAAAATATAATATATAAACTCCAGGTAACCCAAAGAGCAATAGACAGAAGAATGCTAAATATTATATTTCAAGATCGTATTCCCTAACATCGAGATACGAAAAAGATCAAAAGTGACAGATATAATACAACAAATATGTACATTACGGTGAGATTAGGCTGGGCATATCACAAGAATGAATGATAACAGATGGATACGCTGTATGATTGATGGAGGCCTAGATAACATAAAAGGTGCTGAGATAGATCACAGACAAGATGGACGGACGACATAAAAAGATTAGCGGGACATGATTGGATGCAAAAGGCAAACAACAGAGCAGTGCAGACAACTTGGGGAGGCTTACATTCGACTGGGGATGGAATAAGCTAATGATGATGCTGTAACCAGCTATTAAAACGAATAAATTTAAGCGGCATTTGGATATCTTTCATATAGTACCATTTGTCGAGCTCTATAAAATAAGCCTTAGGTTTCCACTTGACTTCTTCATTTGAGCCAAATCTCTTTTCCTGGAGCCACCTTTTCAAATTCGAAAAGGGGTAATAATCGATGGGAGCCAGTTCTGGTGAATATGGCGGATGAGGAAGCAATTCGTAACCCAATTGGTCCAATTTCACCATCGATTTTATGGAGTTAGGAGGTGGTGCATTATCTTGGGGAAACAACACTACACACACTACCGCTAAATGCGGCCTTTTTTCTTGATTTCACCATTCAGATAAACCAACGTAATTGATCCAATTTCACCATCGATTTTATGGAATTAGGAAGTGGTGCGTTATCTTAGGGAAACAACACTACACACGCTACTGCTAAACGCGGCCTTTTTTCTTGATTTCACCATTCAGATAAACCACCGTAATAGTCTCCGGTGATTTATGATAGTCGATCAGTATCGACATACACATCCTAAAAAATATTTGCCAAAACCTTTCCCCACTTATGTTCGTTTTTTTTGGAACACTTCAGTCGGCTTTCATGCGGTAATAGCCACTCTGCGGACTGTCTGTTGGACTCAGGCGTGTAGTGGTGGATCCATGTTTGGTTCATTGTTACGCATCGAATAAAAACTTTGGAGTACCCTGAAACAGTTTTTGATCAATCGTGAGAGTACGCGCATTGGGCGCATAGCTTTTTCATATGCAAATATTGGTGCAAAATATGCTTCACGCTTCTGTTGATATCTTCAAGGTGTCTCTTTCACTTTCGCTTTGCGGTCATTCAGAACAATATGGTGAATTTTTTGTATTTTTTGGAGTGGCTGCCTTATTTGGACGTCCGGAACGGGGCTTGTACGACCACATTTACGTTCACTAAACAACCGACGAAGTAGATGTGCCATAACACTTCTCAAGTCATTCTTGAGTTCTTGCTGTATTTCTTCCCATCAGAAATCAATGTTTAATCAACACACGAAATTCTTTGTGTTCAATCGTTTTGCAAAAATCAAAAGTAGCGTCACTCAGCAAACAGCTGTAACTCGAAAACTAATCGACAAAATGTCATGAAAATGTTACACGAGTCTCCTGAGAGTTGACACTAACTGAAATTATGTGTGTTTTTTTGTTTGTGCTGCCATCTCTCAGAAAGTCTCGGGACTTTTCCCCCTATGTAATAAAATGACTTTTTGTATATAGTCATGGTGCGCTGAAGGTCGGACAGGACTGTAATTTAGTCTACGGTTTTTTACTTGTCCTTACCTGCATGGAATTCTATAAATGACATACTTACCTTAACTATGTATATAAAAGTTCTGTGGTTGAGATAAAAAGCTTTATAAATAAAATAAAATAGTTTTAATTCAATATAAACGAATACTGATAGGGAGTAGCATTTATTTTTTAAAAGTGTACATAGAGCGTCCTGTAAATAAATTCAAATTTGTTTGACTTCTTACATGAAGATAATGTTAGTGTAATAGATGTAGTTGTATGATGCTTCACTGAGCAAGCTCCTTCCCGATGTCTCGTGTAACTTTGTTTTCATCTGAAAAACAAAAACGAGTTGTGGTTATAAAGCATATTATAGTCGCAAGCGTGGTTGATTTAAAAAACTTAACTATTGTAAAAATGACAATTCTTTAAAAAAAAAACAGCTAAGTGCAAGTCGGACTTGCACAATTAGTGTTCCGTACCGTCATTGCAGAAGTATTCTATGAAATTCAGTCACATATTCATCTTCAATAGATGAAGTAGGAGGAATATATAAAAAGCGGAACATCTTTGTAGTAAAAGTTTGAAGCAAATATTTACAATCTAAATATTTGGTTAATTAAAAACAAATAAAATAATTTTGTCTCGGTACCTATCCGTTGGTCCAGTCATCATGGAAATTTATTTTATCTGTGATTGGCCAAATGATTAAAGCAGTAATGTACTGAAAAG
>CM032453.1:129388185-129390685 GCA_019049505.1 Pachyrhynchus sulphureomaculatus
ACTGCTCGGTCTGTTAAAGCTTTTTTGGCAGAAAAAAATATCCCTCTGTTGGATTGGCCCTGATATGAACCCCATTGAAAATGTGTGGGAGCTGATGAAAAGAGAAGTGGCTAAAGATGTGATTACCAACAAAACCCAGCTCCTAGAAAAGATTATTCATGTGTGGAATCATCATCCTCAAATGCAGGAGACAGTACAATCTTGCATTGATAGCATGCCGCGCAGAATTAAAGCTTTGATAGCGGCTAAAGGTGGCTCAACTAAATATTGACTTTTACTAACATTAATTTCACTTTTCTTTAAAACTTAATAAACTTATGCTTTTCTAAATTAATGCTGTTTTATTTATGTCAAATAAATAGGTAATTGATTGGATAATATAAAAATAAAAAACAAATCAATTTAAAATAATAAAACGGTACAATATCACTCGGTAATTAATATTTTACATGAAATCTTGCAGTGCGTCTAATAATTTGGCCAGGGACTGTATGTCAAATAGTTTCGGAGAAATTCGGGTGACAGACAGACACCGAAGTGATCCATTCCCGGAACACTAAAAATAATAAATTTTAGAATATTTTTCCCCAAGGAGAAAAAATATAGTGAATATTAACGTAGAAAATTCTCCCTAAACTTAACCGAAGATAATTTTATGTAATTTAGGCAAGTTTAAAAAAGCGATCCGATTCGAAATAACAGAAAAACATGATTTTAAGAAAAATGCATTTAAATTTCAGTTCAGATAGATTAAGTTTGGAATTGTAATCAGACAATAAAATGCCAGTTTACAATTTTATTTAATTGCTTCTTATAGTGCTATCTCCATTACTAATAAAGTTGGGCTGTATTCACGGCGAATTCTTCTCTATCCTGGGCAACTCTTAATAAAGTATGGGTGTCTAGGTCTGTTCAGTCTCGTACATTCTTCAACCAAGAACATTGTCGGCGTCCTGGACCTCTCCGCCTTTCAATTTTTCCCTTCATCAACAATCGGAGAAGCGAGTATCTTGAACCCCTATAGTCTCAAGTAGCGAGTTTTCTGTCTTTTAACAAATGACAGCAATTCTCTCTCTCCCATTCGCCACAGTACATCTTCATTCCTGACATGTTCGGTCCAGGAGACCTTCAATATTTTGCGCATGACCCACATTTCAAAAGACTCCAAACGATTCATTGAGCGTATTCCCAAGGTCCAGGCTTCAACGTCATACAAAATCACTGGATTATATATAGATTTTTACAAAACGATAACGAGTATCCAAAGAAAGAGTGGCGTCTGTGAGGCAATATTTTGCGCATGACCCACATTTCAAAAGACTCCAAACGATTCATTGAGCGTATTCCCAAGGTCCAGGCTTCAACGTCATACAAAATCACTGGATTATATATAGATTTTTACAAAACGATAACGAGTATCCAAAGAAAGAGTGGCGTCTGTGAGGAGGTGATTCATTTTGGGAAATCAGCTCTGACTATTTCAATTTCGAACTCTTATCTCAACTTCAGGATTCAAATCATTGCTCATCCAGCATCCTAGGAACTCAAATTGGGTTACTTGTTCTATTAGTTGATCGTAAACGTGAATATTTGTTTGCAATCCAGGTGTTCTTGAGATACTCATTACTTTGTTTTATTAACGTTCACTTTTATTCCCAAAGCGTCGCCTTCCCTAGGTATATTGTTCATAAGACGCTGAAGTCCATCTGCTGTATCTGCTATAATAACGGTACCTCAGGTACGATGATTTTCCCATTAACTTTGATACCGTCTTAAGCATTCTCTAAGGCTTTCTGGAATATATGCTCAGAATACGGATTAAAAAGGAGTGGAGAGAGAACACATCCTTGAGGAACTCATTTTATTCTGATTTCTTCTGTTTTTCTGCTATTTACTCGTATCGTCGCTACCTGATCCCAATATCTCTTGAATAATCTTATTTCATGATACCTGTTTGACCTTCTGAACACCCGACCGGCTATTTCGAGCTAGCGTTTCAGGCAGCGGACACGTCAATAGAAAATGCGCTTCATTACTTTACCAAATTTTAACATACTAAGTTCAGAATGTGGAATTTTTGGCACAATGACACGACTCAGTATATATCACCACTAACTACACCAAACACTTTATTTTTCCACTCGACGCGCGTTTCGCTAACCATGTTAGCTTCATCAGGAGCGATGATTGACTACTGTGAGCCAAGTTGTACAGTTTATGTATCCTTTACGCATATTGTAAACAGTGACTAAAAGCTGAGCATATTCGCTGGAGATGCCAGACCGCGTGACATCGGGTGAATGAAAAGTTCTTAACTCCTATGAAGGTATGACGAAATAGATCTTAGACCAGCAGACCGATGCTGTTTCTTAGTTGGTAATAGCAGGGGAGTAAACTCTTATATCATCGGTTCCAGTCGCCATCCTTTCTCTTGTGGTTGTCTCTTTACCTTTATATATTTTCCTGTATACTAAAAGCATTTTATTTATATTTCCTTAGA
>CM032453.1:129393185-129505685 GCA_019049505.1 Pachyrhynchus sulphureomaculatus
TGAAAGAGGCATCTTCTGAGCTGATTCACTGTTCTAATCCCTAAGGGTAAAAAACTCTGAAGATGTTCGTGTAATTGTGAAACGTCGAAATTAGTATTTTTTTATAGCTTTTCTTTCCACCAAGGATGAACATTCTTGTTTTGGCGAAATTTATTCCAAATTCTTAATATTGTATCTAGAGTTCTGCTAACAACCTTACAGAGTGTCCCAACTCTATTTTGATAAGGCATGTTGTTTGTAATGTTGGTCGTTTTTCGAGATGTAGAAGAAATAGAGTCAAGACTCTCTGTGTGGTTATATTATGCCTTTATTACCATTCTTTATACATAAATTTTAAAATAATGAAAATAAATCTAATATTGAAACCATTCTGTTGTAACGGTGCCTACTTAACAAAGATACGTTTTTATGGGGTTTTATTCCAGTTTTTATTACATGATGTATTTTTACAATGATGGAAAATATATAATTGTCTAAAGTTCATTTGCTTTTCACTTTATATAAATAAGTATGCAATACTGAACACTAGCTAGTAGTAATTTAAAATTTATCGTACGACCATCTATTATGTTAACTTCACAACTTTTGACATATATTGTTTAAGAAGGCGTAATCAGGTTCAAGGGTCGGGAGGGGGCACATGGATACAAAGGGCGCTTTTTTAAAGAAAATAATAGAACACTTAAGACTTGTAGAGGTCGGCGAAATGTATCGATTAACAAAAGAACTTCTTGCACTCTAAAATCTTAGACCCACTGCCGGGGAGGACGCTCTTTCACGAAAAAAAAAACACTTTCCTATAGTGAAACTTTAAAAATTTACACCGTTTTACAAATCAATGACGGGGTGAGATTTTTCACAAAAAATAACCTCTATCTAGGACGACTCTTAAAGCTTATGTCCAAATTAAAAGACGACCACGGTGGGGAGAGGTTTTTCTCAAAAAAGAATCCAGTGGAACTCTAAAAACTCAATTTAAAAATCAATGACGGGAGAGCAAACATTTTTCACAAAAGAGATTCCATAATAACAAAAAACTTCTAGGGGTTGTAGTTTCTATATCAAGTTAGGTGACCCTTACTGTGTGCAGGAAGTCTCGACTGCGCACAGATCCACCCTTCGGTACTGTGGACCGAAGGGTGGATCCCTCACCGGTTCTGGGAAGAACTAAAACGGTCCTTCTACCCTACTCCATCAAGAACTCAATGGAGACTAGGTGGGTAAGTCAAATCAATCTCTGACCCAGTTAGGGGTTTGGGAGGAGCCGGTTACATTCTGGTTATCAGAAAGAAGGAACCTGCATCGTAGCATCCAGTGATGTGAACGTGATCCCGCTGCCCCAATTGAGATCTAGAGACTCAACCGTTGCGGTTCTTGAGTATATAGTAAGCAAAGGTTTGTACTTTATATCTGCCACACGACGATGCACGGCCCCCAATCACAGAGGATTTAGAACGAGTCATTGCATTCGCAAGAAAAGGCATACCACTTTTGATAGTTTGTGATGTCAATACACACATACAGAAACTTGAGGTTTTTATCTGTATCGGACGCAGTGAAAATACCTCTTGATACTTCTGTGCTCCTAATAGAGTTATTTTAATTTTTCGTTTTAAAACGTAATTGTGAAATAAGTAAACGGAAATTTAGGATGTTGTATCAGGATCACAGAAACACGAGGAAGTAGTTTCATATATCAGGAGCCGCGAAAATGCTTCTTGATAATTCTACACTCCTAATAGAGTATAATTTTTCGTTCTAAAATATAGTTGACGAAAATTTAGGATCTATCAGGATCACAGAAACACCAGGAGGTAGTTTTATATATCAGGGGCAGTGAAAATACCTCTTGTTACTTCTGTGCTCCTTATAGAATTATTTTAATTTTTCGTCTTAAAACGTGATTGCGAAATAAGTTAACGGAAATTTAGGACGTTGTATCAGGATTACAGAAACTCGAGGAGGTAATTTTATGTATCAGGCGCAGTGAAAATACCTCCTGATAATTCTGCGCTCCTAATAGAATATTTTAATTTTTCGTTCTAAAACCTAACTGCGAAATAATATTAACGAAAATTTAGGATATTGTGTCAGGATCACAGAAATTTGAGGAGGTAATTTTATGTATGACGGGCAGTGAAAATACCTCCTGATAATTCTGTGCTCCTAATAGAATATTTTAATTTTTCGTTCTAAAACCTAACTGCGGAATAATATTAACGAAAATTTAGGATGTTGTATCAGGATTACAGAAACACGAGGAGGTAGTTTTATATATCAGGGGCAGTGAAAATACCTCTCCATACTTCTGTGCTTTTAATAGAGTTATTTTAATTTTTCGTTTTAAAACGTAATTGTGAAATAAGTTAACGGAAATTTAGGATGTTGTATCAGGATCACAGAAACACGAGGAAGTAGTTTCACATATCAGGAACCGCGAAAATACTTCTTGATAATTCTACACTCCTAATAGAGTATTTTAATTTTTCGTTCTAAAATATATTTGCGGAATAAGTTAACGAAAATTTAGGATGTATCAGGATCACAGAAACACGAGGAGGTAATTTTATATATCAGGGGCAGTGAAAATACCTCTTGATACTTCTGTGCTCCTAATAGAGTTATTTTAATTTTTCGCCTTAAAACGTGATTGCGAAATAAGTTAACGGAAATTTAGGACGTTGTATCAGGATTACAGAAACTCGAGGAGGTAATTTTATGTATCAGGCGCAGTGAAAATACCTCCTGATAATTCTGTGCTCCTAATAGAATATTTTAATTTTTCGTTCTAAAACCTAACTGCGGAATAATATTAACGAAAATTTATGATATTGTATCAGGATCACAGAAACTTGAGGAGGTAATTTTATGTATGAGGGGCAGTGAAAATACCTCCTGATAATTGTGTGCTCCTAATAGAATATTTTAATTTTTCGTTTTAAAACGTAATTGTGAAATAAGTTAACGGAAATTTAGGATGTTGTATCAGGATCACAGAAACACGAGGAAGTAGTTTCATATATCAGGAGCCGCGAAAATGCTTCTTGATAATTCTACACTCCTAATAGAGTATTTTAATTTTTCGTTCTAAAATATATTTGCGGAATAAGTTAACGAAAATTTAGGATGTATCAGGATCACAGAAACACGAGGAGGTAGTTTTTTTTATATATCAGGGGCAGTGAAAATACCTCTTGATACTTCTGTGCTTCTAATAGAGTTATTTTAATTTTTCGTTTTAAAACGTAATTGTGAAATAAGTTAACGGAAATTTAGGATGTTGTGTCAGGATCACAGAAACACGAAGAAGTAGTTTCACATATCAGGAACCGCGAAAATACTTCTTGATAATTTTACACTCCTAATAGAGTATTTTAATTTTTCGTTCTAAAATATATTTGCGGAATAAGTTAACGAAAATTTAGGATGTATCAGGATCACAGAAACACGAGGAGGTATTTTATATATCAGGGGCAGTGAAAATACCTTTTGATACTTCTGTGCTTCTAATAGAGAGTTATTTTAATTTTTCGTTTTAAAACGTTATTGTGAAATAAGTTAACGGAAATTTAGGATGTTGTATCAGGATCACAGAAACACGAGGAAGTAGTTTCACATATCAGGAACCGCGAAAATACTTCTTGATAATTCTACACTCCTAATAGAGTATTTTTAATTTTTCGTTCTAAAATATATTTGCGGAATAAGTTAACGGAAATTTAGGATGTATCAGGATCACAGAAACACTAGGAGGTAGTTTTATATATCAGGGGCAGTGAAAATACCTTTTGATACTTCTGTGCTCCTAATAGAGTTATTTTAATTTTTCGTTTTAAAACATAATTGTGAAATAAGTTAACGGAAATTTACGATGTTTGTATCAGGATCACAGAAACACGAGGAAGTAGTTTCATATATCAGGAGCTGCGAAAATGCTTCTTGATAATTCTACACTCCTAATAGAGTATAATTTTTCGTTCTAAAATATATTTGCGAAATAAGTTAACGAAAATTTAGGATGTATCGGGATCACAGAAACACGAGGAGGTAATTTTATATATCAGGGGCAGTGAAAATACCTCTTGATACTTCTGTGCTCCTAATAGAGTTATTTTAATTTTTCGCCTTAAAACGTGATTGCGAAATAAGTTAACGGAAATTTAGGACGTCGTATCAGGATTACAGAAACTCGAGGAGGTAATTTTATATATCAGGCGCAGTGAAAATACCTCCTGATAATTCTGTGCTCCTAATAGAATATTTTAATTTTTCGTTCTAAAACCTAACTGCGGAATAATATTAACGAAAATTTATGATATTGTATCAGGATCACAGAAACTTGAGGATGTAATTTTATGTATGAGGGGCAGTGAAAATACCTCCTGATAATTCTGCGTTCCTAATAGAATATTTTAATGTCTCGTTTTAAAACCTAACTGCGAAATAATGTTAACGAAAATTTAGGAAGTTGTATCAGGATCACAGAAACACGAGGAAGTAGTTTCATATATCAGCAGCCATGAAAATACGTCTTGATAATTCTACACTCCTAATAGAATATTTAAATTTTTCATTCTAAAATATAACTGCGGAGATTTAGGACGTTGTATCAGGATCACAGAAACACGATGAAGTAGTTTTATATATCAAGAGCCGTGAAAATACCTCTTGATACTTCTGTACTCCTAATAGAATATTCTAATTTCTCGTTTTAAAACCTAACTGCGAAATAATATTAACGAAAATTTAGGATGTTGTATCAGGATCACAGAAACACGAGGAGGTAGTTTTATATATCAGGGGCAGTGAAAATACCTCTCGATACTTCTGTGCTCCTAATAGAGTTATTTTAATTTTTCGTTTTAAAACGTGATTGTGAAATAAGATAACGGAAATTTAGGACGTTGTATCAGGATTACAGAAACTGGAGGAGGTAATTTTATGTATCAGGGGCAGTGAAATACCTCCTGATAATTCTGCGCTCCTAATAGAATATTTTAATTTTTCGTTTTAAAACCTAACTGCGAAATAATGTTAACGAAAATTTAGGATGTTGTATCAGGATCACAGAAACAGGAGAAGGTAGTTTTATATATCAGGGGCAGTGAAAATACCTCTTGATACTTCTGTGCTCCTAATAGCGTTATTTTAATTTTTCGTTTTAAAACGTAATTGTGAAATAAGTTAACGGAAATTTAGAATGTTGTTACAGAAACACGAGGAAGTAGTTTCATATATCAGGAGCCGTGAAAATACCTCTTGATAATTGTACACTCCTAATAGAGTATTTTAATTTTTCGTTCTAAAATATAATTGCAGATATTTACGATGCTGTATCAGGATCACAGAAACACGAGGAAGTAGTTTTATATATCAGGAGCCGTGAAAATACCTCTTGGCACTTCTGTGCTCCTAATACAATATTTTAATTTTTCGTTTTAAAACCTAACTGCGAAATAATTTAACGAAAATTTAGGAAGTATTAGGATCACAGAAACACGAGGAAGTAGTTTTATTTATCAGGAGCAGTGAAAATATCTCTTGATAATTCTACACTCCTAACAGAATATTTTAATTTTTCGTTCTAAAATATATTTGCGGAATAAGTATACGAAAATTTTGGATGTATCAGGATCACAGAAACACGAGGAGGTAGTTTTATATATCAGGGGCAGTGAAAATACCTCTTGATACTTCTGTGGTCCTAATAGAATATTTTAATTCTTCGTTTTAAAACCTAACTGCGAAATAATGTTAACGCAAATTTAGGATGTTGTATCAGGATCACAGAAACACGAGAAGGTAGTTTTATATATCAAGGGCAGTGAAAATTCCTCTTGATACTTCTGTGCTCCTAATAGAGTTATTTTAATTTTTCGTTTTAAAATTTAATTGTGAAATAAGTTTACGGAAATTTAGGATGTTGTATCAGGATCACAGAAACACGAGGAGGTAGTTTTATATATCAGGGGCAGTGAAAATACCTCTTGATACTTCTATGCTCCTAATAGAGTTATTTTAATTTTTCATTTTAAAACGGGATTGCGAAATAAGATAATGAAAATTTAGGACTTTGTATCAGGATCACAGAAACTCGAGATCATTTTATGTATCAGGGGTAGTGAAAATACCTCCTAATAATTCTGCACTTCTAGTAGAATATTTTAATTTTTCGTTTTAAAACCTAACTGCGAAATAATGTTAACGAAAATTTGTTGATGTATCAGTATCAGGATCACAGAAACTCGAGAAAGTATTTTTTTGTAATAGGATCAGTGAAAATACAGTATTTAATTTTCATTTTAAAACCTATTTTAGAAAATCTGGAATTCTGTTATCAGCATCACAGAAAGGCGATAGGGTGTTGTTATATCTCAGGGGTAGTGTTTCTGCTCTCCTAATACAAAGTTTTAATTTTTCATTTTAAAATAATATCAACGTTGCTGGGTTAAGCATTTTTTCTTGTTTTTAAAGAGATTGAGCGAAAAAAATTCTTGCTGATAGAAGATATTTGGTTAGTTAAAAACGTTAAATTATCGTTAACCAAACGGATAAATAAAACGACAAATTCTGGAATAATATAATTCTTTATTAGGAATAAAACACAGATTATCTCACACGGTACATTGACAAGTTACAATATAAAACCAAAAATAAATAAGACAACATTATCAATATAATAATTTAGGGAGAAAAAACAACTTTGTAAATTATAAGAATTCCGTATAATATAATATCACCGCACATTTTTAACTGCGTCACGATGACAATAGAACCGTTCCAAACTTTAGTTCCAGTAGATCAGATTTAGAGAACACGTGAAGTAGTCAGATTTCAGGGGGGTGGGGGCTGATTCTCAAGGGCGTTTTTAAGAGAAATAAGACAATATTATTGGGTTATAATAAGGTTGAGTGATTTATAATTTCTAGACCTAAATGGAGAGGGGGAAATATGGCTCTTACCCTTGCTGACGTAAACTTTGAACTATGAGCGGTATTCTGATATGACGATGCTAAAATGTGTTAGAATCATGCTGTTGTTTCTAGTTTCTTCACTGAAAAGTGAAAAATGCGCTATTTATTTTTATAAATTTCACCTAAAAAAACTTTAAAATTATTTTAATTTATTTACTAACATTCATAACCAATATTCACGAAATAAAAAATTAATCTCATTGACACCGTCTTTCGTTTTCTGCAAAAATATTAACTCTTCGTATAACTAGATATAGAAAAAACTCTTATACTGGGAATCCTCCGCGATAACTTAAAAAAATACTTTAAAAGCGCTCTCAGTCCTTGACAGGGTTTTTACACTTATTGAAGACTTCAAGCACTTTAAAAGCGGTCTGGGAATCAATTACTTTTCTATATATGGCAATACTATAAAGTAAACAGAGCTTGACAAACTAAAGCAGTTGGGTCTTTTGGTGAGTATTATGATCAACTCTCACAGTGTAACTATATTAACCCTTTTCATAAAGATCACGGCAACAGAGGGGAAGCAATTCACGAGATATTTCTGCTTTATGTTGGGAAAGCTTATTTTAAGCATAGTTTTTAGCAGAGATACGGCTTTTTCAGGTACTTTAGGACTCAAGAACCACACTCTAACTTAAGAATTAAATAATAAATATCGTCTTAGGCACAGATGACGACAGTATTTTACAAGTCTCTAAAAACACCTGGAAATGTGAACAAAATATTATTTAGCCTGTATAAAATTTAGTTACCATGTTTCTAGCAAAAACGTTGTATAGTGGATGAATTTGTTAAAAATTATATGTTTTTTTTTTCATTCTTTAAGGAAATCTTAATACTAGAACCTTAAGTAGTAAAATTCATTGTAAATTTGAAATAGAGATTGGTAAGTTTGATGTACAAAAAATTGGTAGTTTTCCACCAAAACAAAAACAATTAGAAATCGCTTAATTACTAAATATATTATTTTCAGTTCAAATTATCAATAAAATTTAAATAAAATGCTCTTTGGTCACCATAAGAGTACAATACTAAATAAAAGTTTACTCCAGTAAAATTCCATTATAAAAATTCTAAAGCTCTGTAGCATTCTTTATTTCTTCAATGATCTCTTTTCTTTGTCGCAGTCCTGTCGAATCATCTCCAAAATTGGACGAATCTGAGGAATCTAAAAAATATTTGAGAATTGTTATTTTTTAATTTCTAATTATAGAATATGGCGTACCTTTCTCTGCTATTTTTTAAATAAATATTTGTTTACAAATGAATATATATATATAATATATATATATATATATATATATATATATATATATATATATATATATATATATATATATATATATACACGTATATATACGAGGATGGATTGAAAAATTTGCGGCCTTACCAAAACATAATCATAATATTTTTATTATAGTATCCTCAATAAGTTCATGCTTTCTTTGGTTGTCACAGTGTAAAAATTTCTGTCTGTAGAATTTATAGTTTTTAGGTTAAAACGAGTTTAGTGAGACCAAGCAAAAATGGAAAAAATTGAACAACGTGCGGTCATCAAGTACCTGTTTAAAAAAAGATCACTGATGATATGAAAACAACACTAGGGGAATCTGCTCCGTCATATACCACTGTGAAAAAATGGGTTGCAGAATTTAATCGTGGACGAGAGAGCATCGAAGATGACCCTCGCTTCGGCTGGCCCACGACGTCTACGACTGAAGAAAACATCGGCAAAGTGTGTGATCTCATATTGAAAGACCGTAGATTAACTGTCAGGGAGATTGTAGACACTACAGGCATCTCGTACTCAAAACATCATTGCCAACGAACTCGGATTTTCTAAGGTTCCCGCTACGTGGGTCACCAGATAGCTTTCAGTTGCACAAAAACGAATTCGACTCACGATTTCTCGTAACTGTTTGGAGATGTTTGAGGCTGATCTGCAAGATTTTCTTAACAGGTTTGTGACAATGGACAAAACCTGGGTTCACCACGATACTCTAGAGTCAAAACAACAATCAAAACAGTGGAAAAAATCTGGTGAACCGACCCCAAAGAAAGCGAAGGCAAGTTTGTCGGCTGGAAAAGTGACGGCGTATTATTATGGTGGACTACCTTCAAAAGGCGAAACAATAAACTCGACTTACTATTGCACCCTTTTGCGTCGTTTACGTCAAGAAATTAAAGAGAAACGCCCAGGATTACTGAGGAAGAAAGTTTGGTTCCATCAGGACAACGCTCGCGTTCACACGTCTGTTGAGTCTATGGCTCAAATTCGTGATTGTGGTTTCGAATTGCTGCTCCATCCGGCTTATTCCCCTGATTTAGCACCTTCGGACTTTCATCTGTTTCCAAACCTAAAAAAACACCTCGGTGGCCAGAAATTTTCATCAAATGAAGAAGTCAAAGCTGCAATTAATCAGTATTTTGAAGACCTTGGGGAATCTTTCAAACAGGTGTGTTTTGGAAAGCAGGTGGAAGAAATGCATAGAGCTAGGTGGAGATTACGTCGAAAAATAAAAATATTTTTGTACATATTTTATTTTGTTTTCTTTGTTTGCCGCGAACTTTTCAATCCATCCTCCATATATATATATATATATATATATATATATATATATATATATATATATATATATATATATATATATATATATATATGGATGTTATATGGGATGTTACGAAATTCACTATATTGAAACGGGTGACTCGTGGGCCATGTAAAGTACATTCAATACTTTTTCAAATTCGAAAAATTTTGAAAAATTAAAAAAAATGGAAAAACTGGATTTTCCCGCTAAACCAACCGGCACCTGAAAGCTGTGTTGCCAAACATACGATTTTCGTCAACAATTACCGATTATCAAATTTTAGGTACAATTAACCTAAAAAATGAAAATAATAATATATAAAACACCGCACACCTAGCAAAAATGAATTTGATATTTAACCATAATTAAGAAAATTTTTTATCTATTATTTGAAAAGAAATAATTCCTTGGTAACGCACGTCGTTGCCCCTTCACAGCTGATTTTGACTTTTATGTTAACAGTTGTTTGGGTTTGTGCAAAATAAAAATAGAATTTCAAGTAAGTTTTTCTCTTAATTTTCCAAGTTTAATACCGAAATGGTAAACGATTTTATTGTAAGAAATGTAATATTTTTTTAGTGCTAAAGCAAAAAATCAAAAGCAATGGTATTAATTATTTTTATATATCTTAACTGTGCTCTATATAAAATATCCTAGGTTGTGTGTGACATATTTATAAATAACTACCGAACGACACGCTCTATATTCTACACTTTCTACAAATTTCTTAATTAACACCACTATATTAGTCTATGGATATCTCTAAAAAACCTTCAATAACATTGAATTTTTAGCTCTCTTTACCCACGACATATTGCAAAATTTATAAACGTTCGCTGTAAATAAATAAACTAAACGTGAATTTGATGTTTTGGTAGCGGGCGTTATCACTTGGTCAGACGGCGATAAAAATTTTGGTAGTTTTAGAATAAAGTAAAGCACAATACCGTGGAGTTGTATGGTTCACCAGTGGCGGTATGAAAAAATATTCATGTCATCATTTCTTTAGGGCCGATTTTTTTGCTTTATTATCGAGATCCGCTATTTAAGGTGAGTTTACTACAATCGATCTTGCTAGAACGAGGCGCCAGTTCCAATACATGCAGTGAATACTATAACACCCTATATATATATATATATATATATATATATATATATATATATATATATATATATATATATATATATATACATAGTGTTTTTTCAAATGTGCACCATTTGTCGAAAAAAACGTTATTTTAAAATTTCCGTACGTTATCCACTAGTTTTTGACATATATTAATGATTATTTTTTGCTTTTTTATTTTAGGTTGAAATCTACGGGGGCAATCGTTTAGCCCGTTTCAGGCCTCGCATAAAAAGTGCCTTGTTGTCTTGGATTCTGAAGCGACCATTTTGAATTAAAAAGACAAAAAAAATATTATTGTACACTTAAATATTTGTCTAATAAAGTGCCCCAAATAAATTTTCGATTGCTTTTATTATAGTCTTGAAATAAAAAAAAAAGAGAAATTAGCTTTTTTCCGAGGACCTAGAGTGGCTTTACCTCTTAATTCGTCTATCAACTGTCTCTTGAAGGGTGCGGACCATATTTCAAGGAAGGCATTATAACAAACTCTTGGGCACATTTACGGTTCGTGATCGTTTGCGTATTGAAAAGTCGGGATTTTTGCGATGTAATCTTCATTTACTTTATGTAAACGAGATTTTCATCGCACAATAGTCGCAAAATGACTGTCTTTATGGCCTGCTTCGCTACAGTGAAAAGCTCCATAGAACAAAATTTCTAAGAGCCGGAGTTACTCTTTGTGTCCTCACCTTGTCCCTCCGCGCCCTGCGTTCGCGCAATGAATAAATTTGAACTTATTTATGGAACATTCTGTGTTTAATGCAAAAAACAACACGTACATTATTTTAACAATTGCAGTTGTTACATATTAGAAAAAGTAGAATTTGTAAAATTTTTTTCTAAGTTCAGGATTTTTAAGGGGGGGGGGGGCACAATTTTTAAAATTCAATATGAGGTTTTTATTAGCAAATTTTTCTCAATCCCAGAAATGCGAGATACCATGCAGGATTTTACTTCCTACCAACAGTTACGTCGAAGCATTAAGAACTTTAAAAAATATCTGCATATTTATCTAAAATATGCATTAAAAAGCACTATAGGAAAACATATCCCTTCATATTTAGGAAAAGCATGAACGCTCTCTTATATTCAATTTTACAGAAAACAGGGTTGCCCGAAGGATGAAGCGAGTTTAAGGAGGTTCGGGCATTACATTGGTTGCGGTTAGAAAATTCTCAAAAAATTCACTGTTGTAGAAAAATGAAATTAAAAGATATTTGCTCAGTTTCAGTTGATTCGACTCGCTGGTTCACGAGAAAAAAATTATCAAGGTTTCTGAAAATATACGGGTTATGGAGAACCAATTTGATTAATATATAATTTATTATGTAACGATAAAAAAATGATAAAAAATTTATATAACATGTTACAATACCTTTAGAAACTACACGCCAAATTTGATTCACTTT
The DNA here is from genome assembly GCA_019049505.1 of Pachyrhynchus sulphureomaculatus. Classification (NCBI taxonomy): domain Eukaryota; kingdom Metazoa; phylum Arthropoda; class Insecta; order Coleoptera; family Curculionidae; genus Pachyrhynchus; species Pachyrhynchus sulphureomaculatus. Next base: position 129,405,295 of record CM032453.1, read on the forward strand.
CATTAGTTAGATTTCTAGCAATAAGCAATAATACTTGATCATGTGCAATGAAAATAACTAATTTGCCGTTATGGCTTTATAGGCGTGGTAATACAGCATTTGAGAATGCTTTGCGCATGCGCGGCTCTTGAACCGTGAAAGTCTATTTTATTTGAAAATATAATTTGCTTATAAAAAGGCAGGATTGTAAGATGATGATTATAGTTATAATTCTATAAATTTCATTTCATAAACCTATTTATTATATAGAACTAACTATAGCTATTACAAATACTCACAATATAAATAACTGAAAAGAAACTTATTTTTTTAAAAGATATTTAATATTTGCTAATTTTTAATAAAATTGTATGATAATACTGAACAGAAAAACATTTAATAGATATGGAGATTTTTCGGTTCGAAGGTTGGCAATCATTCTGACTATTGTTACTTTATCCACTGCAGCTCTGAAAAGATTTGTTGAGAATCAATTTCGCAGATTGTTTAGCTAGGAGATACGTCTGCGTCCTGGTCCTCTCTTTCTAAAAACCTTTCCTTGGAGTATTTTCTGTAGTAATCCATATCTGTGGGAATTTCTCATTATATGTCCTAAATACTCCAATTTTTCTACTTTAAGTTTCCATAATTGCCAGTTTCTTGTTCATGCGACGTAAGACATCCTCGTTGGTAATACGGTCAGTACAAGAAATTTTCAAAATTCTACGATATAGCCATAATTCCAATGCCTCGAGTTTCTTAGAAGTCGCTTCCGTCGGCGCCCAAGATTCCACACATTAAAGACATCTTAGGAGTCTTATTTTCGTGCTTAATTTTATTGTTGAGCTTTTGAAAAGTGATGCCATTTTGAGGAACACTGTTCTAGCTTTTTCGATACGGCAACGAATTTCTTGCGAATGATCCCACTGTTCGTTTATCATGGTACCTAGATATGAATATTGTGAAGTTCTTTGTATTTGTTAATTGTTAACCATCAACAAGGTAGCAAGAACCGGCCACTTGCTGAATACCATGTACTTTGTTTTGCTGATATTAAGTTCGAGGCAGTATCGATTATTGACCTCGTTTATTTTTGTCATAAGATGTTGGAGACCCTTTAAGTTATCAGCCATAACCGCCGTATCGCCAGTATAACGAATATTATTATTCGCTCCCTATTAAACAGTGTTCCTTCATCAGCTTCTTCCAGTGCCTCTCTGAAGATTTGTTCAGAGTATATATTAAACAATAGTGGAGACAAGACCCAACCCTACCTTTCTCTACGCTCAATAGATATTGCTTTCTGAGCGCTCTCCTTCTGCTTTAATAAATGCCATCTGGTTCCAGTAGAGGTTGCTAATAATCCGCAGATCCTTTCCATCTAGCCCAGGGTCTTTCAGAATTCCGACCATTTTGTGATATTGGACTCTATCAAAGGCCTTCTGGTAGGCGTTCAAGCACAGATATACGTCACAACTACGTCTCTAAATCGCTGAATCAAAAGCTGCATAGAAAATAAAGCCTCTCTGGTTCACGGTTCACATGGCATCATGAAAACGGAATTGTGTAGCTAACATGTTTTCTTAACACAACTTGTATATGTTTTTAAAAGATGGCTTATGAGGCTAATTGTTCGATATTCTTCGTATTTTCTGGTATCGTTATAAACTCAGACTTTAATTATGATATACGATAATAGTATAATAAGTACATATGTTGGGAAATGCTGCGTACGCGCAGCTGCAAAAATAAGAAACGTTTTTCATTACATTCGGGTAAATAAAAATTTTTAAGTTTAATAATTTTTAATAATTCTTCTCCTTACACACTATTCATGATTACAATGTCACAACTTTATATCAAAATAAGCCGTCATTACAAAAGTTTGATGAGTGAAAATTTGAATTTGCTGTATGGAAGCAATTAAGCCAATCTAAAGATTTCATGTTTATTTTGCAACGTTGTCACGTTTATTACTTATAATACATATTTTTTAAAAAATAATTAATATGTAGGATCTATTCGATAATAATGACAATTAAACGTAGAATCAACAAAAAACGTGGCTATTTTTTAATGTAATACTAGCCGTGCCCCCGGCTCCGCTCGCGTGGTCTTGATTCACTACTGTCGTCACTGCTTATTTCTTATGTTACCTAACGTAATAAAATATCTGCGTTATTTTCCCTTATCTCTCATTATTTCTTCTTATCTCCCATTATCTCTACATAATTTCCATTATCTCAGCTTATCTCTGCTCATCTCCCAATATTTCTCCTTATCTCCCATTATTTCTCCTTATCTCCCATTATCTCACCTTATCTCCTATTATCTAGGCTTATCTCGACTAATCTCGCAATATTTCTCCTTATCTGCAATTATTTCTCCTTATCTCCCATTATCTCACCATAATTCCCATTACCTTGACTTATCTCTGCTTATCTCCCATTATTTCTCCTTATCTCCCCTAATTTATACTTATTTCCCATTATCTCACCTTATCTCCCATTATCTAGGTTTATCTCGACTTATCTCGCAATATTTCTCCTTATCTCCATTATTTCTCCTTATCTCCCATTATCTCACCATAACTCCCATTACCTAGACTTATTTCTGCTTATCTCCTATTATTTCTCCTTATCTCCCATTATTTATACTTATCTCACCTTATCTCCCATTATCTAGGCTTATATCGAATTATATCATACATATCATATGTATAAATTTATAAAAACACCTAAATCCGATAAGCGGTCCTCAAGTGATAAGCGCACTAACGGACAGACAGACAGAGAGACGTTGCATTTTATATATATTATATTCTTTGCAACATGATATTGTTCCATATTTAATGGTTTAGGCAGCGTATTGCAAGAGAACGTGCTAACGGTAACCTTTTTTCCGACTTGATTCACTATTATCGTCGCTGCTTATTCTTTATGTTACCTAACGCAATAAAATATATCCTATAACCTGGTCAGAGAACATATGTACGTTTAAAAAAAAAGTACGTAAAACACTAACGGACAGACAGACAGAGAGACGTTGCATTTTATATATATTATAGATAGATAACCTGGCCAGAGAACATATGTATGTTTTAAAAAAAAGTACGTAAATCTGATAAGTGGTTCTCCAGTGATAAGCCTACTAACGGACAGACAGACAGAGAGACGCTGTATTTTATATATATTATAGATATAGATTATTATTATTATATAACCTGGCTAAAGAATATATGTATGAATTTAAAAAAAGACACGTAAATCGGATAAGTGGTTCTCGCGTGATAAACACACTAATGGACAGGCAGACAGACAGACAGAGAGACGTTGCATTTTATATATATTATAGATTATAGATATTCTCTGCTACATAATATTGTTCCATATTTAATGGTTTAGGCAGTGTGTTGCAAGAGAACGCGCTAGCGGCAAACTTTTTTCCAACTTCATTCACTATTATCGTCACTGCTCATTCCTTATACTACCTATCGTAATAAAATATAGCCTGTAACCTGACCAGAGAACATATGTATGTTTTAAAAAAAAGTACCTAAATCGGATAAGTGGTTCTCCAGTGATAAGCGCACTAACGGACAGACAGACAGACAGCCAGAAAGACGTATTTTTATATATATTATATATGTAATAAAATATATATCTGTAACCTGGTCAGAAAACATATGTATGAATTTAAAAAATCACGCAAATCGGATAAGTGGTTCTCGAGGGATAAGCGTACTAACGGAAAGACAGACAGACAGAGAGACGTTGCATTTCATATATTATAGACATAGATTATTATTATTATATAACCTGACCAAAGAATATATGTATGAATTTAAAAAAAGACACGTAGATTAGATAAGTGGTTTTCGCATGATAAACGCACTAATGGACAGACAGACAGACAGACAGAGAGACATTGTATTTTATATATATTATAGATTATAGATATTCTCTGCTACATAATATTGTTCCATATTTAATGGTTTAGGCTGTGTATTGCAAGGGAACGCGTTAGCGGCAAACTTTTTTCCGACTTCATTCACTATTATCGTCACTGCTCATTCCTTATGCTACCTATCGTAATAAAATATAGCCTATAACCTGGCCAGATAACATATGTATGTTTTAAAAAAAAGTACGTAAATCGGATAAGAAGTTCTCCAGTGATAAGCGCACTAACGGACAGACAGACAGACAGACAGAGAGACGTTGCATTTTATATATATTATAGATAATAAAAATAATTAATATAATTTCCTTTTTCATGATTGATAATCGATTCGTTATCAATGTGTCTACCTCCCTTGTCCGTCACTCCGCAACGTGCTGCCCGAATCTCAAGGCGACTGAGGATTATTCAGAGATTGTTCTCTAGACTTTGATCCTCCCCACATCTATTACTAGTATTATTTAATATCGAGAACTGAAGTTGAAACCATTAGCAGTTAAATAATGAATTAAAGTTTAATTACTCTAATGATTAAAAAAATTTGACAAATAAAAACTGTTAATCGTATTGTTAAAAAAAATAGCCCATAGGCATTACAAGCAGACTATGCTATTTGCCGATTATGTGTTATGCTCACAACTCAGGGAAGAATGTAAAACTCTGGAGCACTCATGTTATCAGGATTACATAAATAGAATAGAATAGAATTCAGTCTCAACAGAAATCCGGCAGAATTTTGGAAACATGTAAATAACTGTAAAAGATCGAATGGGTACCCTAACTCCATGCGTTTAGGAGGTAGGACGAGCAGTGGTGGTGATCTTACGGTCAGTTTGTTTGGTGAATATTTCTCGAGTGTGTATGAGGATGCCCCTTTGGAAATACCGGATTACTACTCAAGCCTTACTGAATTGACAACATTAAATAACGTGAATATTAGTTTGGCTGATGTTTTTAATGAACTGATGTCGCTCAGGCCTAAAACCTCAAGTGGGCCTGATGGTGTACCGCCTATATTAGTAAAGGAATATGTGTTAAGCAAACCACTTCATTTCCTGTTCAATCTCTCATTGAATTTGGAGGTATTTCCTGATTATTGGAAAACGGCCTACACAACCCCAATTTTTAAATCTAGTGATCGTAGCAACGTGACTAATTATAGGAGCATCTGCATACAATCGACCATACCAAAGCTTTTTGACTCATTGGTCACTTCTTCTCTTTCTTGGCATTGGCATGAACAGTATGGCTTTCAGCGTTCTCGCCCATTTGTTCTTCTGACATATGAGGATTACCTGTTGGGCGCATTTGAGAGAGGTTGTCAGGTTGATACCATATATGGTATACTGACTTCTCCAAGGCGTTCGACAAAGTGAACCATCGGTTATTGTTGTGCAGACTTGGGTCGCTTGGGTTTGACATTCACATTCTTCGTTGGCTGGAAAGTTTCTTAATGGGCCGTCAGCAAAGTGTAAGAATAAATAATTATATCGCTAACCTAATTATAGTGCCCTCAGGTGTTCCCTAGGGCTGTCTCTGTTTCTCTTATTTGTAAATACTTGAGGGATTTCCTGACCAATATTTCCTTTCTCATGTTTGACGATGATCTGAAATTATTCAAAATTATTTCTAGTCCTGTGGACAGCCTTATTTTGCAAGCAGATATTGACCTATTTTTCCAATGGACAACTTTGAACGGCTTAAGTCTGCCGTACATTATATCCACGCAAGGTCGTTATTTTACCCAGCTAATGTCACCAGAAACTATGGCTTGCATAGTGCAATTTTTAGAATGCAGCGTAATTTTGATAAATATAATTTACCAATTGATGGCCCAGTTCACAGATTCAAAAATATGGTCAAGCAACTGACCTCGTTATAGAGTTAATTTTCGGGTAGCTTTCTCTTATTATTATACTAGCCGGGCCCGCGGCTCCGCTCGCGTGTCCTTGAGTCACTACTATCGTCACTGCTTATTCCTTAATTTACCCAACGTAATAAAATATCTCCCATTATTTCCCCTTATCTCTCAATATTTCTCCTTATCTCCCATTATCTCTACATAATTTCGATTATCTAGGCTTAACTCTGCCCATCTCCCATTATTTCTCCTTATCTTCCATTATTTCTCCTTATCTCCCATTATTTCTCCTTATCTCCCATTATTTATATTTATCTCCCATTATCTCACCTTATCTCCCATTATCGAGCCTTATCTCGACTCTCCCATTATTTCTCCTTATCTCCCATTATCTAGGCTTATATCGAATTATATAGAACATATGTTTAAATTTATAAAAACACGTAAATCGGATAAGTGGTTCTCAAGTGATAAGCGCACTAACGGACAGACAGACAGACAGAAAGACGTTGCATTTTATATATATTCTAGATAGAAGATTATAGATAACCTGGCCAGAGAACAAATGTATGAATAAAAAAAAAACACGTAAATCGGATAAGAGGTTCTCGAGTGATAAGCGCACTAACGGACTGACACACAGTGTATTGTAAGAGAACGCGCTAGTGCCAAACTTTTCTCCGACTTGATTCACTATTATCGTCACTGCTTATTCCTTATGTCACCTAACGTAATAAAATATATCCTATAACCTGGCCAGAGAACATATGTATGTTTAACAGAAAAGCACGTAAATCGGATAAGCGGTTCTCCAGTGATAAGCGCACTAACAGACAGACAGACAGACAGAGAGGCGTTGCATTTTATATATATTATAGATATTCTTTACTACATGATATTGTTCCATATTTAATAGTTTAGCATGTTTAAAAAAAAAGCACGTAAATCGGATAAGTAGTTCTCCAGTGATAAGCGCACAAACGGACAAACAGACGTTACATTTTATATATATTATAGATGTAATAAAATATATATCTATAACCTGGTCAGAGAACATATGTATGAATTTAAACAATCACTTAAATCGGATAAGTGGATCTCGAGGGATAAGCGCACTAATGGAACAGACAGACAGAGAGTCGTTGCATTTTATATATATTATAGATATAGATTATTATTATTATTATTATGTAACCTGGCCAAAGAATATATGTATGAATTTAAAAAAAAGACACATAAATCGAATAAGTGGTTTTCGCGGGATAAACGCACTAATGGACAGACAGACAGACAGAGAGACATTGCATTTTATATATATTACAGATTATAGATTATAGATATTCTCTGCTACATAATATTGTTCCATATTTAATGGTTTAGGCGGTGTATTGCAAGGCAACGCGCTAGCGGCGAACTTTTTTTCCGACATCATTCCCTATTTTACGTCACTACTCATTTCTTATGGTACCTATCGTAATAAAATATAGCCTATAACCTGGCCAGAGAACATATGTATGTATTAAAAAAAAAAGTACGTAAATCGGATAAGTGGTTCTCCAGTGATAAGGTCACTAACGGACAGACAGACAGACAGACAGACAGACAGAGAGACGTTGCATTTTATATATATTATAGATGTCAAGTACTGTTTATTTTTATAAACAATTAAATTAAATTAAATTGTAATACCATGCATTCTATTAGTTTTAGATTTAGCTTTAATCATATTGTTCAATCACATTGTTTTTTTCTTTTGCATATTGTCGATATTTTTGCAGAAATGGGGTTACCGTTGATAAATAAATAAATAAATAAATAATCAATGAGAATGATGATTTTTGTTCATACGTTTCCGCTATCATTTTTCTTAATTTACTGGGATCTTGGTATAATAAGTTTTTTAAATGTTAATTACAACCAAAATTAAAGATTGTACGAATTTGACGAACCAATTAAGAACTGAAATAAATACTTACCAATATCATCAAAAATTTCTACAGTTCTATTTGACTCAACATATTTTAAATACTCTTCTGAGTTTATTACTTGATACCAGCTTATAAGACAACTGAGTGCAATGAAGAATAGGTTAGCAGTTATCCCTACAAATAAAAAAATAACATATTAATTGGGTAAAATGCGAAGTTTCAAATAAATAAATGTTAATTAAAAACCGGTATTAATAACATAAACACTAAAAAATATTACCTAATGCTGCCGAAAATATTGGCCAGTTGAACATAAGATATCTCAATCCTGAAAATTCGGCATTAACAGAAAATTTCGTTGAGTAAATTTCTATATGCCTGGACTGGATTTCAACATAAATGTCTGTTACAGGCTTATACTAGAAATATCGCAAAAAAAAAACAATTAGCAACAATATATTCAAATTAATAAGTTTTTTTCTTATGATTAGTTTGATTAGGAATATAATGAATGGGTCAAGAATTAATAAGTAAATATGTATATGTACGAATCATGAGAAGAAACCGAAGAATACTGCGATACAAAATCTGAAAGACAAACGGAGAGATATCAAAAGCCATTAGAAAGAATAATCGAAAGTTAAAGCCATTAACAAAATAATAGAAAGTAACAAGAGGGCCTTTGAGCTTCATTACGTTATTGTTTAATCTTCCTTTGAGCATCTTTATGTTCAAAGGAAGATTAAACGGAAGATGTGAAATTAATGAGTTTAAGAATAAAGATGGAGACACTGTTTTACAAACAAAACCGAGGTTTTAAGGACAATGGAGGACGACGAAATAAGGTATGCACTAAAGAAAATGAGAGAAAATAAAGCTCCGGGACAAGACGGTATAGTAATCGAGGCCATAAAGCATGGTAGCTATGCACTTCTTAATAAAATTAAAACCTTTTTTAGTTTATGCCTACATAATGCTTCAATACCAACAACGCCGTAACTGTTCTGTTACATAAGAAGGAAGACAAGGCCGACCTCGAAAACTACTGACCAATCAGCCTTCTGAATCATTTATATACATTAACATAATTACCACTTCGCGACTGGAAAATAAAATGAATTTCTACCAACCGAAGGAACAAGCTGGATTTCGTGCACGCTTCCGATGAAACGACCCACTACATGGCGTGAAATTGGTGATCCGTAGAATACAACAGACCTCTAATACTTGCTTTTGTCGGTTTCTACAAAGCATTTGACTCGCTTCAGGTTAGTTCAGGTATTATGGAAGCACTCATTGAAAGCAGCACTAAAGAACGACAATGGCTGTTAAATTGCATGAACTTACAAATAATCAGAATCAGGAGTTCGGCCAGGAGACACAATATCCCCAAAACTTTTTATAACCGTCCTCGAATACGCTAAATTGGGAGAACACTGTTGATGTGGAGAAACTTAACCAATTACGATTTGCAGATGACGTGGTCGTTGAGAGAACTGTCTGTTGCCTGTGCATGTGTGGATCTAAAGATTAACTTGAGAAAAACAAAATTCATGACTAACTTGGTACCCTCCAATAACCCTAAAATCTTTGACGAAGAAATCGACCAAATAGATACGAAATGAGCGTCCTCGACCGACATTCAACATCCGAAATTAGAAGAAGAATCGTTCTAGCTTTGGCAGCGCATGAAGCTCTAAAGGATATATTTAAGAACAACATTCCAATTAGTCTGAAGAGGAAAACATTCAACCAGTGAGTCCTTCCAGTCTTCACCTATGGAACTGAGACGTGTGAACTTACTGTGGAACTTGTATATAAACTGAGAATTGCGCGAAAGTGCATGGAGAGGTCAATGCTCGGTGTGACTCTTAATGACAGAATACGTAACGAAGATCTGCGTAGACGCACTGGAGACAGATGTCATCACGTGCTTAGCTACTTTAAAATGGAAATTGGCAGGACACCTGGCTAGACTTAGAGACATGAGATGGACACGCAAAATATTAGAAGGGAGACCAAGAGCAGATAAGAGTAGCAGAGGGACCGACATGTTGGTCAGAGGATATTAGAAGGGCCGCTAACAACTCGTTGCAGACTGCGCAGGATAGACAAAGATGGAATTTTATGGGGGAGACCTATGTTCAGCAGGGGACGTAGATGGCTATATTATATATATATATATATATATATATATATATATATATATATATATATATATATATATATATATATATATATATATATATATATATATATATATATATATATATATATATATATATATATATATATATATATATATATATATATATATATATATATATATGCATACACATATATTTAAAGTTGTAGAAAAAGTATTAGGCCTTTTAAAGTCAAAATTGAGACAATTGTTTTTATATTTTGAAAGAACTTTATTAAATCAAATAGTAGCCATTTTATTCGATGACCTTCTGTCATCTTTCAGGCAACCCCCGTCCCGTCACTGTAGAACGTCTGTGGTTCCTGAGCAAAAAATTGTGACGAGTGGTTTTCACAGGTCTCGTTTCAAACTAACTTAGACTATTCGGGGAGTTCTGCAGATATCGAGACACATGGTAGCCTGACGGTACAAGTTCTGGGCCATACGGTGGATGCATTAAACCTTCGAGTTATCAAAAATGTGTGGTCTGTCATAGTGGAAGATTGACACTCTTTCTGTTTTGTCGCCAATATAGGCTTTGCTATCGTTTGTAGAGCTTCATTCTTTTCCCACCACAATCTTTTCGCACACTATTGTCGAACATGATTTACTTCAGAAATGACTTGATTACGTTACGTTTCTGTAGAGATGCGCAGATGGAAATTCGATCGAGTAAATTTTTATCGTGAAATTATGTGACATTCAAACATCGACCTTCTTTTCTTATTATTGTTCACCTTTCCGCTTAAGTACAAACTTTACCCTTTTTCATACCCTAAGGATATCGGCAAGGATGTCGTAATACCCGTCAACGTTGTTCAAGTGCCAAAATATAAATTTTAGTAGTTCACAGCACCTTTTTAGACAATCCGGTAGTGCTGTTACGGACGTGATGGCATTTCTGCAAACAACTATTACCTATGTACGTGGCCAGGCCAAATATACTTAAATAAATTAACAAATAACTATACAGACCTGCCGGGAATGGAACCCGAGACCTTCTGCACCGCAAGCAAATACTACGCTACGGAGCAACGGGCCGCTACTTTGTTTATTGCCAGTTTTTTTTAAATGGTTTAAAACGGTTTGGTGATGGACGTTTAGTTCCTTGGCGATGTCATGGCTACTTATATGCTGGTCTTGCTCAACTTTTGCCAAAATTCTATCAACATTTGTCGACCAGTAAGACGAGCATGTTTGATATCGAAATTTTCAGAACGAAAACGACTGAATCATCTTTTGGCTGTTGCTTTTGATAATGTATCTTGATTATAAACAGAACAAATTTTCTCATAGGCCTGGGCAGACTTCATGTCTTTATCGAAGCAAAACTGTAAAATATAGAGAACTTTTGCAAAAATTTCACTCATCTCGTGGGATCATCTGTTTTCGAACCGGGGGGGTTAACCAGATGTTGAATATTGTTTATGATGTACTTTATAGGGCCATAGATTTGTATGTTCCGTTAAAGAAGGTATCTAGTAGAAAATTCCCTAGGTGGTTTTCTCCTGAGTTGAAAAACTTAATAATTCGTAAAAAAGAAGCACACAAGAGGTTTAGATCATCTGCGGAACCTCAGGACTATTATTACTTCTCTGCTTTAAGATCACAGTGTAAGAATTTATCACGTAGGTGCCATGTTGATTATATCTCCAACATTGAACTCTCTATCAGAGATAACGTGAAAAACTTTTGGGACTTTGTTGGTGCACAGCGTGGCACAAATGACCTTCCTCCTAGGATGTTTTATAATGAACAATCTGTGGACATGGGCATTGATGTGGCTAATCTTTTTGCAAGTTACTTCGGCTCTGTTTACTCTGATGAGTTACTAGATTATCCAGCCTTACCCTCTACTAATATTCATAATATCTTCAAATTTAAAATTTCAATCTCTGAAATTTACGAGGGGCTCTCGAGGTTGGATCACAGAAAGGGCTCTGGTCCTGATGGTTTACCTCCTGGATTACTAAAGGCATGTAGCTTCGTATTATCGCGACCATTATGCATGTTGTTTAAACCGGTCATTGGAGGAGGGTTACTTTCCTGACTATTGGAAGACCAGTTTTGTCACCCCGGTATTCAAGTCAGGTGACAGGGCAGATATCGCAAACTATAGGCCAATAAGTATTTTGAGTACTGTTCCTAAATTATTTGAAAACCTAGTAACTAAAGTATTGGGATCTAACCTGGGACCATCTATAATAGGTGAACAGTTTAGTTTTCAGAGAGGCAAGTCTGCTGAATTGAACTTGACTTGCTATACGGACTACCTGTCGAGGACCTTGGAGAGTGGATCTGAGGTACATTCCATCTATACCGATTTCTCTAAGGCCTTTGATAGGGTCAACCATGGTGTTCTTCTTAAGAAGCTCAATAACCGTGGCATATCGGGTCCACTGTTGGGCTGGATTAGGAGTTATTTGTGTGGCAGAGTTCAAGTGGTTCGAGCTAATAATTTTAAGTCTGTCAACATTACTGTGCCCTCAGAAGTGCCTCAAGGCTCCCATATGGGACCTCTGCTGTTTAACCTGTTCTTGAATGATGTGGCCGACTGCGTTCGGTCTTCCAGGTTCTTGCTTTTTGCTGATGATTTGAAGTTGTATACGGCGGTTGGATCGATTGAGGATTGTGTGGGATTGCAGAGTGATTTGGATAGACTTGGTGTCTGGTGTCAGTTAAACGGTATGGTTTTAAATACTTCTAAATGCTTCTCTATGTCTTTCTCGAGATCGCGCAATTCATTGTTTTTTGATTACAGCATAAATGGGACTTCCCTCGTGTCCGTGGTTAATGTTAAGGATCTAGAGGTTAAGTTTGATTCGGCACTGAGTTTTATTCTTCATATAACCGAGGTAACGTCTAGGTCTCTGAGGATGCTTGGGTTCATTAGGCGTTGCTCATCAGAATTTTCATCCATTACCTCTATAAAAATGCTGTACTGCTTGTTGGTTAAGCCTCTCTTGGAATATTGCTCATGTGTGTGGAACCCACCTTTTGCTTGCCATGCTAGGAGCTTGGAGCTTGTTCAGAGTAAATTTCTACGTCATATTAATTTTAAATTCTTTGACAATGATTCTTTTAGTTATTCAAAACTGATATCTGTATTAAATTTGAATACCCTGTCTAACCGGAGAATTCAGCGTGATCTTGTAATGTTCTTTAAAATTTTAAATTCCATTGTAAATTGTCCAGACCTTTTATCTCAAATTAATTTGTATGCACCCTCTAGACATACTAAATCTACGTTGTCCTTCTTCAAACCTTACCATAAGACAACCTACGGAGCTAATACCTTCATAACAAGATCTATGGGCATCGTAAACAACTGCCCATCACTGGAATTGTTCTCCAGCTCCTTATCACTTTTTAAGAGGCAGATCCGGGTTCTTTTCTGAATTTATTAGTTTTAGCCTTTAGTTTTAAGTAGTTTTAAGTGTCATTTATATTGTAAACTTTTGTATTTTGTCTTTATTAGTTAATGGGCCTCTCCCGTAAATAAATAAATAAAAAATCTTCAAGGCGTTCTAAATTAAGTCTAAATAAACGAATTTCAATAGTTTTATCTTCAATAACTATCAAATATCACCTTTGAACTGACGCTAAGTATGATCCGATGCAATTTTCATTACTTGAAATATGTGACACTAAAGTTATCTAATGAGAAAAAGGCTCAATATTTTTTCGACAACCTAATATAATGAAAAGAAAATTATCTGGGATGCTTTTAGAAGCAATCATAATGCTATACATGGGTTTCGAACTTTTTTGGTCCCACCAGTAGCATGCAAAAATTATATGATGGATATTTTAGAACAATCAGGTCCTATCGGAACACTTATGATTTGCCAGGGGACCAACTATTTTTCTTTTAAATTATAAATGTGCTTACAGACCTTTGTCTGGGAATTCTTTGTGTTTTCTAATTATCAGATTTTCTATCGTTGGTTCTAATGATGAAGACCTTAAAGTTCAAACCATGTGTATAGCATCACAATTACTTGCCATTAAATGTCAGAAATTCCAATTACCATACCATATTATAATTAGGATTTTACCTCTGATTCTTTATAATCAGCAAAAAGCTCTACGTGAATAGTCTGTTTCTCTTCAGCAGATCCAAAAATGAAAAACGGTATGAAAACAAGCTTATAGAGAGTGTCTAAAAGATTGCTTTTATAATGTAACATCGCAGATCGGCAAGAATTGGCTAACGTTTCACCATTGCTTGCTTGAAAATTCACACAAATCATAAACATTCCTGAAAGAAAAAAATCTGTAAAGTAATTTATCCATTACTTTCCTGGCAAACACGAAGTTGTAAAATATATACTGACTTTGACTTTCTCTCATATTGTGGTAACACACTAATCGCAACAAGTTGAGCAGAGGAGGGGCCTCAGATATTTACACCTGAAACTTGACTTTTTCCTTTACATACCACTCGTATTTCTGTTAAAATTGAAAATAATGAAAAAATAATACAATTTCAGATTCCTCGACCTCTAGAACCCTAAAAGGATATCTACGAAGAAAATATACAAAATATACCGACTTCACTCCTTTCACCCTCTTCCTCCAAAGCGTTGATTCCCAACCGGTGGGTCGCGACCCACAAGGAGGTCGCCTTGGCTTTTTTGGGGGGTCGCCGGTTATCAATTTTAAAAACCAAAATTAAATTTTATTATCTTAAAATTTGCATGGTTTCTCAGCAGGTCCTATTGTCATTATGCAGTTTATCATATTAAATACCAGAAAACACTTACCCAACTCTCTGTTAACTGGAGATTCTGGCATTTCTAATTCTAAATGTATCTTATATGGTTGACCCAACATAAGTAGTTGTTGTTTTGATGTTAACTGAACATGAGCTGCTGGAAAACTGCACATGCCTTTTTCAGTTTGATAACCATAGGTTGCTCCACAAGGCCTATAAAATTGAATAAATTGTGGGAAATATTCCATAAAAAATTATTTCATTTTATATTTTTTTATTGTTAGTAAGTTGTATAAAAGATTTGAAATATTCTACTTATTACAGCTGAAACAAAATGCTTCAATAATCAGGATTATCAACTAACTGGGGTGTAAGAGTGATTGTAACATAATAGAATATACTAGGGGCAAAATGATCCTTGCTGACAATACCATCTTTTGCTTTACAGGAGAAATCATGTTTCTACATTTTCGAAATTTAAAGCTAATATTACCTTTAGAAAAAGTACTGGAATTAATTCTGCATAATTGCACTATTTTTTTCATTTTCATGTGTATGTACATAATTTACCTATAAGAATTCACATACATACATATTTTCTAAATAATTTTTTTTGAGTATGAGATCGATTTTGGTTTTAATGAAATTTGTAATTTCGGATTCTTTCGAGTACACTATATTAGCCTATGATATTTACATACTTAATTCAAGATCTTATTCAGTTATAGGTAAAGTAAATAATTAAATTTAACTTAAACTGTTGATCTGGTACTTGTCAGCTTGTCTTTTTATTGTAACAATAAATATAGTTAGACATAATTAGTTGTTATTATCCCTGTTGATATAATCATTCAGTTTATTATAAAAATGTTATGACCAGCTATCAGACTAAATATGCCATTATATTTGAGAAATTATCAGACTTTAGTGATTTTTTTTTAAATATTTGTTATTAAAAATTGATGAGCAAGACAGGTTTAATATTAAGCACTCATCAACCTACATCTATAACCAAGTCTTATCGCAATAGAAATAACGGTGGTAACCTTATGGTGCCCGCAGCTCTGTTCGCGTGGATTATAGAATTATTGTTTAGGTTTTTTTGCAAGAGACCGCGCTGGCGGAAACTTTTTTCCGATTTGATTCGCTATTATCGCCACTGTTTTTTCCTTATGTTATCTAACGTATATATTACTAAAACCTGGTTGGAGAACATATGTATGAATTAAAAAAAAACACGTAAATCGGATCTCGAGTAATAAGCACTAACGGACACATAGACAGAGAGACGTTGCATTTTATAACATATAGAAAAGAGAAGATGGAAAAATAAACGCGGATACATTTACAGAAGAATTATGTCTATAAAGACTGTTACTGTTTCAATTTTATGATAAACAACTTACTGTCCTTTTCCTATTTTTAAAGAGATAACAACTTAAAACTGTTTTAATAATTGTCTTTTATGCATACAATAAATATGAGTGATAAAAGCATAAAACCTCGAAATTTGTCTAGACAACCTTTGTTGTTGAACTTTGCCCTTAACTTTCAAATTTTAGTTCCAAGTTTTATGGACTAATAATTTTTAAATGTACCGTTAACTCAGTATAAATTTCTTATGGAAAGAGAATGAATTATGATCTTGATCTGATTATGAATATGTAATTTTAATGTATTTATCTAATTTATTATATTTATCTACAGTTTGGGATTAACAAAATAAAAATGATTTAAATAAAATACAAAGATCAATGTTTAGATCTTTCTCAATATTAACAAACAACAGCATTAATTTTTAATTTTTCTGTTGATAATTGGTCAAATCAAATTTACAAACAGATATATTAAATGTAAATGAAATTGCAACACTAAATTAGCCAAACGATTTTGCTTCATTTAACACTGATCCTTGAATTTAATTTTCAAACAGTGGTATTATTTTTGGTATCATTAGAATGCCGAATTTCTGCTCTTTCTCATACCGAAAACATTTGGTTTTCTCAAAAGTTTTATTGATTAAAACGGTTTTACTTAATAGAAACGTTTTTGCTTGCTTAGCAACATACTCATTGTAAAAACACATGCAACTGCATTTTCCTATCATTCCTTTATCGGAACTTAAACCGTTAACATCTCTGCTATACCCGCTCACTAATTATGTCATCTAGAAACGGATACCACCCTGGAAGAAATGGTCCTGTTGCAACAAGGGTATAGCCAACATGTAGTCGCTGCATAAGTGCACCTGAGCCAGTCAGCTGTCTACAGACGTTACCAAGAGACTGGCGCCTTTAGACTGAGACAAGGATCAGGGAGAAGAAGGTGTACCTCAGAGTGAAACGACCGCTTTATTGTCAATACAATCCTTGACAGGCGTTGAGGTCCTGTAGGGCTGTCAGTCACTGGACAGTCAGAAGAAAACTTAAAGAAGGTAACCTAACTTCAAAGAGATCAGCTAATGGATCTAAATTGACAGCAGCGCGACTCAGATTTGCACGAGAACATGTCAACTAGACCTTAGAGCAATGGTGCTCCATTTTATTCTCCGACGAGTCCTGAATGTGTCTACATGGTAATGGTGGAAGAAGACGAGTTTGTAGGAGGCCTGGGGAGTCTTATGCGCGGTGCTGCATTACTGAAACGGTCACCTACGGGGGAGGTTCTGTCATGATGTGGGGAGGGATCTCACTGGATGCGAAAACCGATTTGGTTTTCATGATTTATGAGATTTGTAATGGTGGATTAACTGCTCACCAGTACATCGAGGAGATCCTGCAGGAACACGTCGTTCCTTACGGTACAATTGTTGGTGATAGCTTCATGCTAATGTATGATTGATGCAACTTCTAAAGTGGGAATACCCACATTAGACTGGCCTGCACAGAGTCCTGCCTTAATCTAATTGAGCATATGTGGGATGAGCTCAGAAGATGGGTTCAAGCCAGAAATCCAGCCATCACTGAGGGACTTAAAGGTTGCGATGGCGGAAGAGGGGGAAGAATCCCACAGACAGTGGTGAGAAAGCTCACCCGCTCCATTAAAACTGGCTGGAGGCAGTAATAAGGGCTAGGAGGAGTAATACAAAATATTGATTTTGGTTTTTATCAATAATTTAATTGTTAAACATAAAATTTGTTTAATTTTTCCTTTCTCTTACCCTTATTTTCAACCCTTGTTCTCCTTGTTTCCCCTTTTAATCATTTTAATCAGTAAAAAGCACAAGGTATGCTATGGAATTTGGTATCATTAGAAAGAGAATAGAATGAGCTTTAAAATGACACTAAAATCCATAAAAATATATGAACATGAAATTCTAAGATCCATGTTAAATGAAGCCAAATAGTTTTAGTCAATTTTTTTGCTCAAAAGTGTAGTTTTTTAAGAAACTGACAAAAAATTACTAGTTAAATATGTACTGCATTTAAAAAATAAGAATTTGATTACATTTTTTATTATTTCTATTATTTTTAATTTAACCTTTGGCAGGTTCTTTGACAAATTAGGCCTCATAATAGATATGAGGTGATATTAACAATCTAAAATTATAAAGTTTAGATGTCTTTTATGAGAGGTAAGTTGCAATTTATTGTCTGTATTTTATTTTAAAATGATTGAAATTAAAAATCATTTTAAATATATAATAAAAGACTGTTTTTAGTCAATTTCCACTAGTTTATTTAAATTGTGATGACGCGTTTTCACTGTCGATGCAGCTTCTTCAGATCTACATTTTACACTGTGTGTGTAAAATATAGATCTGAAGAAGCTGCATCGATAGCGAAACGCATCATCACAATTTAAATAAACTAGTGGAAATTGACTAAAAACAGTCTTTTATTATATATTATAACTAGCCGGGCCCGCGGCTCTCCGCTCGCGTGGACTTGATTCACTACTATCGTCACTGCTAATTCCTTATGTTACCCAACGTAATAAAATATCTCCCATTATTTCCCCTTATCTCCCAATATTTCTCCTTATCTCCCATTATCTCTACATAATTTCCATTATCTAGGCTTATCTCTGCTCATCTTCCATTATTTCTCCTTATTTCCATTATTTCTAATTATCTCCCATTATCTCACCTTATTTCACATTATCTAGGCTTATCTCGACTTATCTTTCAATATTTCTCCTTATTTCCCATTATTTCTCCTTATCTCCCATTATCTCAACATAACTCCCATTATCTAAACTTATCTCTGCTTATCTCCCATTATTTATCTTTATCTCCCATGATTTATACTTATCTCCCATTATCTCAACTTAACTCCCATTATCGAGGCTTATCTCGACTTATCTCCCATTATTTCTTCTTATCTCCCATTATCTCACCTTATCTCCCATTATCTAGGCTTATATCGAATTATATAGAACATATGTATAAATTTATAAAAACACGTAAATCGGATAAGTGGTTCTCGAGTGATAAGCGCACTAACGGACAGACACACAGACAGAGAGACGTTGCATTTTATATATATTATATTCTTTGCTACATGATATTGTTCCATATTTAATGCTTTAGGCAGTGTATTGCAAGAGAACGCGCTAGCCGCAAACTTTTCTCTGACTTGATTCACTATTATCGTCACTGCTTATTCCTTATGTCACCTAATGTAATAAAATATATCCTATAACCTGGCCAGAGAACATATGTATGTTTAACAAAAAAGCACGCAAATCAGATAAGTGGTTCTCCAGTGATAAGCGCACTAACGGACAGACAGACAGACAGAGAGACGTTGCATTTTATGTATATTATAGATATTCTTTGCTACATGATATTGTTCCATATTTAATGGTTTAGCATGTTTAAAAAAAAAGCATGTAAATCAGATTAAGTGGTTCTCCAGTGATAAGCGCACAAACGGATAAACAGACAGAGATACGTTGCATTTTATATATATATATATATATATATATATATATATATATATATATATATATATATATATATATATATATATATATTATAGATGTAATAAAATATATATTTATAACCTGGTCAGAGAACATACGTATGAATTTAAAAAATCACGTAAATCGGATAAGTGGATCTCGAGGAATTAGAGTACTAACGGACAGATAGACAGACAGAGAGACGTTGCATTTTATATATATTATAGATATAGATTATTATTATTATTATATAACCTGGCCAAAGAATATATGTATGAATTTAAAAAAAAGACACATAAATCGGATAAGTGGTTTTCGCATGATAAAGGCACTAATGGACAGACAGACAGACAGAGAGACATTGCATTTTATATATATTATAGATTATGAATTATAGATATTCTCTGCTACATAATATTGTTCCATATTTAATGGTTTATTGCAAGGGGACGTGCTAGAGACTTTTTTTCCGACTTCATTCATTATTTTACGTCACTACTCATTCCTTATGCTACCTATTGTAATAAAATATAGCCTATGACCTGGCCAGAGAACATATGTATGTTTTAAAAAAAAAAGTACGTAAATTGGATAAGTGGTTCTCCAGTGATAAGTGCACTAACAGACAGACAGACAGACAGACAGAGAGACGTTGCATTTTTATATATATTATAGATGAATTTCCATCAAGTAGAAGCTACAACCATCTATTTAAAAATCATTTTATTATTGATGTGTATGAAAGATGGGGTCATCTATTTTTTCTGACCAATAGATACTATTTCAGAGCTGGCAATAATATTCTCATAAACTATACTGGTCATTAAAATACAGCAATAATTATTTAATGCATTTATAAACAACTTGATATAAGGACATTCTTAACTGACCAAATTCCCCTTAAAACCAGTACAGAAGAAGAATTAGTTTTGTCTTTAGCTGAAATATATCAAACAAAAGATTAGCTTGAATAGTTTCATTTTTCTTAGATTTCAAGCAATACAATCTCCTTTTTTTTATTGAATGGAACAGAAAATTTTGATATCAAATTATACTCACTTAAATTTAAGATGTACAGGTCTCTCATGTTTTTCAGCAGGTACATAAACATAATAAAAAGCCATATACATTAATACAGATAGCCATACTAAAAGTGATGTAATTATTGCTATTATTGTTCCTCGAATGAGGATCTCTTTCAGATTATTAACACCACTTTCAGTTCTTCTTTTATATAAAGTAATTGTTTCATGAATAAATTTCACTAAAGGTAATTTAATCCTTTGACGAACATACTGTTTGGGGCCTAATACGAGTAGTCCTTTTATTATACCAAAAACTGCGCTCATTTTGGGGTTGATGTCTATTAAACTGTTGATTGATCACTAATCCACATTAAATAAACGTAAAATTCATGATCTTAAACTATGTGAACTATGGTTTTAATCCGTTTTTTAACAGGTCGCTTATTATTATCTTTGATGTTTATTTTTTATCTTTTAAAACTTTGATCAAGGTCAAGTGTCAGATTTGGAGGTTAGATTGTGTTTTCAGTTTGTGTGAAGTTAGTTATAGTTCCAAATTTTTTAGCGGAAAAGAATCCAGTATCAATGTTGCTACTAGATTTTTTGATGTTTAGTTTGATGTGTAAAATAACTCTTTTAGGGTGGATTAGACATGGAGAAAATACGGATCGAAGAAAACTGCGTTACAGTGAAGATGGAAGAGAATATGGGCTTTTTTTTATATCTACTTGTTTGGGTTGGAAAAATAAAAAAAAAGATTATTGCATTTTTTTAAAGTATATCATCTTAAGAATATTCCTTCAAAATTTCAGAAAGGTCTGAGTAATAGAAGCAAAGGTTCAGCCATATATGGCGCTCTATCTGAAAGAGCTAGTCTGCGTGCTTGATGGCCGTATCCTTACTTCGCTCCGTAGGGACATGTATACCTAGATGTATATTAGTACGAGGGCTACAAATCCCTTCCTGAAAATGTTTTGAAAGCTATCAAGCCAATATATGAAGATCTTTCGAAGAAGAAATTGCTTCAAAGATGTGTAGGGGGATTTACATAGAATAACAACGAGAGTTATAACCAGCTTATCTGGAAAACCAACCCGAAGAATCTTCCTGGAGGTGCACTGCAAGTCCAAATAGTAGCTTACACATCTGCATGCATTTTCAACGAGGGTAATGTAGCAGTTTTGAAGATTTTCGAAACATTGGGGATATTTTGTGGCCCTCGTGCCCATGAGTTCGTCGCGACGCAGAACCAAAAGCGTGTGTCCATTGCCGAGCAACGTGCGCAAGAGGCCACTATAGAGGGAAAGATGGCTCGTAGGCAACATCAAGTCGACGTCCTCGAGGTTGCTGCAGATGCAGAGGGGACCCTTTATGGCCCTGGAATCGATGACTCTATGTAAGTCAGAAAAAAATAATTTTATCCGTTTAAAACATAGGCTTGAAACTTTAAACCCGATTATCTCGAAACTGTCTTTTTTAAAAAGTGCCGTTACGGTGAGCAAGATATCTCGGAAAGCCTTTCACCGATTGATTTGAAATTTCACGTGCTTGTTTATAATTACAATGGCTCTCTCATGAACGAAGGAATTTTTATTTGGACCAAATTTTTTATTTTTTTAACAAAAAAAACCGAATTTTTGATACCTCTAAAATCGAAATTTTTAGAAAAATCGTCCCCATTTTTTTAAATAATAAAAGTTGGCTGTACCCGTCGTTCACGATGATATACTAATGAAATCTTTTTGATTTTTTGTTTTCAGATAAGCCGTTCCAGAGTTATGTTCACCGCAAGCTGTGATGAAAGAGAGATGTTTTGGGACAATGCCTGCATTTCCTCCAGTTTTCAAGATTTTCTTATGAAAAAATTTATACAAGTACCTCAAAACATTTACTAATAGATACTCTTTAGTATATTTCAATAAAAGTTTGTCAGCATCGCTAAAAAAATTATGAAAATTCTTTAATTTTCCTTCCTTATCTATGATTGCATCATAATGGCAGTTACAATGATTTGAGAGAAACTCAACGTACAGGTTTATTTATTGATTGTTATAACTTGATCGGTCTTTGTCAGTGTATAAACTAAGTTTGATGTATTGTTTAGCTGTCAATCATGTACCCTACCAAATCAAAAGACCCTGGAATATAATTAAGGGTAATGTTACTTCAGGTCCCAGGAAAAAAATTCAGTAATTTTCAAGAGTATAATAAAATCAGTCGAAAATTTATTTGAAGTACTTCATTAAACAAATATTTAAGTGTACGAAAATATTTTTTTTTATCTTTTTAATTTAAAATAGTCGCTTCAGAATCCAAGACGACAAGACACCTTTTATGCGACGCCTGAAACGATTGCTCCCGTAGATTTCAACTTAGAACAAATAACCGGTCAAGGGCAAGTTGGATTTGTACAATTAATGTTCCGTACGTTGATTGCTGTTAAAATAAAAAATTTTGTTACGGAATTATAAAATGATCAGTGACTTCACAAAAACATCATCCCAAATCTCAAAAGAGTTTTCAACAAAGTTTTTTTCCAATCTTTAATGAAAACCGATGACCTTGCATTTTTTAAAAATAATACAAAGAGTATTGTGCGCAAGTATTACATTATATATATTTTTGAACTCGCCTTTTTACAAGCTTTCATTTGACACCCCACTCGATGACCTGGTAAAATTATTTTTTTTCACTTCCGATTTTACCCCCCAAAATCAACCCTTTAAGTCAAAATTTAACTTTCAAAACTACACGGCTTTGATAAGGCCATCAATTCTTATATTAGTGCCAAATTGCAACTTTCTGTGTCAAATGTTCGGGGAAAATCGGGTGTGACAGACGAAGAGACAGACGGATACACGGACAGACAGACCCCGAAGTGATCTTATAGGTGTTCCGTATGGATCACTAAAAAATAAAAAAATTTCGCTAATATATGTCAAAAACTAATGGATAACGTACGGATTTTGCGATAAGTTATAAACTTCCTTTTTTTAAACAATTTTTGGGGACATTATTTGGTGAAAATTGAATATTTTTTTTTTCAAATGTGCACCTTTTTTTGAAAAAACATTTTTAAATTCCCGTACATTAACCACTAGTTTTCAACATATATCAATGAAAATTTTGGGCTTCTTGTTCTAGAATGAAATCTCGCATGAAAGGTGCCTTGTCGTCTTGGATTCTGAAGCAGCCATTTTGAATTAAAAAGATAAAAGAATATTTTTGTACACTTAAATATTTGTTTAATAAAGTACTTCAAATAAATTTTCGACTGCTTTTATTATACTTTTGAAAAAAATTTCTGAAATTAGTCTTTTTTTCTGAGTCCTGGAGTGGCCTTACCCCTTACGGGAAGAAATACGCAGTAACCAAAAGAGCGCAGGAATATATTTATTGCGATCAGAACTAGGCGGGATTAATAGAGGAAGAGCTAGCAACGTATTTCAAGTTGCCATTTCAATAGTCGTGAAAATTTAGGTACTAAATCGTATATACCTGCTGAACAATAAAAGTCGATTCTGGCAGCCTCCTGCGGCCAGGATATACTACCCAAAAGTACTAAGAGGGTGAGAAATAAAATTTAAGTTATTTATAGTAAAAGTTATGAAATTTCAGGAAGTTACTTTCGATGGTATTTCTTATTTATAAAAGTTATTGCCAGAACATTTTCCCCCTCCGTAAATGTTTATTTAAAACAATACCATTTTTGTTATTTTAAAAGTCTTGAAATTTTAAGAGAATAAATAAAATATATGTAGGATAGGTAATATAAGAAGCCAGAACAAAATTCCATCATTAATTGTTTACCAGAGCGAAAAACGTTTCCACGTTAGTGCGAAGGAAATAGTTATATAGCGGCCTGCGGGTTAGAGAAAGGAGGCATATTGGGGATCTATGGACCAGATTGAAGGTAAATGTTAAATTAGGTACGATGCAACGGCCCTTTGTTAATTTTGTAAAGGAGTCACATTTAGGGAGATTCGTCTGTACCTGTGACACCGGTATTATTCTCCGAGTCGTTTTGAAGGCCACTGTGAAAAATATCGAGATTCTATAGAACGTACCACTTTGAGTATTCTTAAATTTTAGGTAGTATAATTCATAAATGGTCCATTGTTTATTCCTTTGTACCTGTGACATAGTTCTTCATTCTTTTCTCATCGTTTCGAATGTCATTGAAAAGGTATGAAAAAGAAGTGGGAAACCAAATATACTGCAAGTATGTGGAGGAATGCCAACAATTTTGAGTCCAGAAGATAAAATGGTTGGGTGTTAAATGATAGCCAGTATGATTTTAAATGGTTCGAGGGAGATTAACTGCCACCCACAGTATGTGACACAATCGCCAACGACAACATCGAGATTGAAGAGGATGTATATATATATATATTATATATATATATATATATATATATATATATATATATATATATATATATATATATATATATATATATATATATATATATATATTCCTTTGTACCTGTGACGTAGTTCTTCATTCTTTTCTCATCGTTTCGAATGTCATTGAAAAGGTACGAAAAAGAAGTGGGAAACCAAATATACTGCAAGTATGTGGAGGAATGCCAACAATTTTGAGTCCAGAAGATAAAATGGTTGGGTGTTAAATAATAGCCAGTATGATTTTAAATGGTTCGAGGGAGATTAACTGCCACCCACAGTATGTGACACAATCGCCAACGACAACATCGAGATTGAAGAGGATGTATATATATATATAAAATATATATATATATATATATATATATATATATATATATATATATATATATATATATATATATATATATATATATATATATATATATATATATATATATATATATATATATATATAATTTTTACATAGACGTTCGACCAAATTTATTTGGAACACATGTTTAGTCTTTAATACTTTTTTCACATTCAACTACAAACTTAAGTTGACATGTTTCTTAGATTAGATAGAAACAATTTTCCAAATTTATATACCCTACCTTCAGAAAGTATTTGCTCACCTAGAAATTTCAATGTAACTGCCAAAACTTAATACCTAATTAAACCCTTTTATTATATTAGGTAAATTTAATTGTTCTTAACAAGTGTCCATCATAAAATTGTTTAGATAAGCATTTTTGGTGAAATCACAAATTAAAAACCAATTAGAACAAATTTATACGTTTTGCATGATAATCGGTTTGAGGCGATTTCTGAGAATTCCAGTTGAAGTAAGAACTTATTTCAAGTTTCTACGGATTATGGAAATCCTAGTGACGTTTTATGATAAAAATTATGCTATAAATTCCATTGCCCTTTTGGAAATTAACCATTCGCAAACAGTACTTTATCATTGGTACAGGCTCAATTGTTTTGTGAAAACGGCAAAAACGAAAGAAGTTTCTGTTGAAAATCGGGCTCTGAAAATTGCGAGACATCAAAATGGTCACTCGAGTCGACAAATTGCGAGTGATATGAGGATGCCAACGAGAAAGGTGGACTACATCGTAAAAACAATTTCTGCGGGACATAGAATTCCCAACCAAAAACGTTCAGGAAAGTCTCAAAAAAGACTCCCGCTGAAGACACAGCTATAACAATGTCCATCAGACGTAATCGCCGCCTAACCGCACCAGAAATCACGGCTCAAGTAAACCTGGAGCGGCCCATCCCCATCAGTGTGACAACCGTGAAGAACAGGTTAGCAGAAGGTGGACTACACGGGAGACTTGCAGTGAGCAAACCACTTCTTAGGCAAGTGAATAAACGTAAACGAATCTAAATTCGAAATTTTCGGTTCAAATCGACGAATTTACGTGCGGGATTCAGCTGGAGAGAGAATGTTGGAAGCCTGTCAGTTGCCTACAGTAAAACAGGGTGGAGGTTCAATAATGGTTTTGGCAACGGTAATGTTGGAAAAATCTTTAGGATAGAAGGAATCATGCGAAAAGAACAGTATCAAGAAATTTTGCTAACTCAAATGCTTCCTTCTGGAAGAGATTTTTTCAGGAGAAATTTATTTTTCAGCATGAGAACGACCCTAAACATTCTGCTAAACAAATTAGAGAACTTTTGGCCCAATGGAAATCCGATGACGTTTGGAAGTGATGACTTGACCTCCACAATCACCCGACGTGAACCCCATTGAATTGCTGTGGGACCAATTGGACAGGTGTGTTCGAAAACTTAATCCAACATCAGAAAATCACTTGTGGGAACTTTTACAAGCAGAAAGGGTTAAAAAACTCTGAAGAAACTACTGGACAGAATGCCGAAACTCTGTAAAGTGGTACTTAAAAACAAAGGAGGTCACATAGATGAGAAAAATTCTAGAAAATCATGAATATTTTTCTGATTTTCCAGACTGTAAATAAAGTGAAAATAAATAATAACCGATTAAAATTAAAAAAAATATATTATCTGGGTTTTTGTTGTCTTGGGACTGAAATAATTAGGTGGGCAAATATTTTCTGACGGTAGTACTCGTATATGTATATATATATATATATATATATATATATATATATATATATATATATATATATATATATATATATATATATATATATATATATATATATATATATATATGAGATTTAATAATAATTATTATCAATCTTTTTACAGATGATGACATATTAATACCTTAAATCGATTTAATCGAGGATTCAAATTATTACATATCTATTGAAGATGGTGTCAATCAGGTGATGAAGAAGATGAATAAAAAATTAATAATTTTTGATACATTAAATAAATGTTTTTTTTTTTTAATTTTTGCAATAAATTTTTTGTTAAATTTTATATATTTAACCCTTTTACTCTTGATATATGTTCTCTCTCTAACCTGCAGGCCGGTATATAGCTGTCTCGTTTGTACTAACGTGGGAACGTTTTTCGCTCTGGCAGATGGTTAGTGATGGAATTTTGTTCTGGCTTCTTATAATACCTATCATATATATATATATATATATATATATATATATATATATATATATATATATATATATATATATATAGATATATATATATATATATATATATATATATATATATATATATATATATATATATATTTTATTTATTTTGTTAAAATTTTAAGACAAATAACAAAAATGGTATTTTTTTAAATAAACATTTACAGCCTTCTGTCAACATTTCATGACTTTTACTTTAAATAAATTGAATCTTATTTCTCACCCTCTTAGTAATTTTGGGGTAGTATACCCCGGCTGCAGGGCGCTGCCAGAATCGTTATAGTCCATCAGGTTTATACGATTTAGTACCTAAATTTTCACGACTGTTGAAAGGATAACTTAAAATACGTTCTGGCTCTTGGTTTATAACAATACCAGTCAAAATAGAAAATTAATCCCACCAAAGTCCAGTTGCTATAAATATCTTCTACGCTTCTACTATTTAGTGTTGTAAAAGAGTGGTTCTCCTTAATTATAAGTGTTACCATCCTATATTTATACTCAGTATATATCACCACTACACCAAACACTTTATTTTTGCACTCGACGCGCGTTTCGCTAACCATGTTAGCTTCATCAGGAGCGATGATTGACTAAAGGTAAACTACATATCTACCCTATTTATACTTAGCCTAACCCTAGAATTACTCAAGCGGAACTAATGACATAGGCAAGGCCATCAGTTCCGGTCTAGTAACCAGTAGAGGGGACTATAAGGAATAGGCCCTCTGTCTTTATTTAAACTACTTTTACATTTTATGATTTCCATACTTTCGTATGCGTTCAACAATCTCCTATCAGATACATTTTTTATTAATCTTAGATTATCTAATGTTACAGTATGCTCAGCTTCAAGGGCATGTTCGGCAATGTTAGACTTTTCTGTTCTATTGTATTTTAAGTGTGCTAAGTGTTCTTTATATCTTGTTTTAATTGACCTTTTAGTTTGCCCAACATACTTTTTGTCACAATCATTACAACTAATTTCATATATTCCACTTTTCTCACAATTAGGAATTTTATCTTTGGGATTTCCTAAGATATTCCTCAGATTGTCTGATGACTTATAGACTAAGGTAAGGCCTACCTTATTAAATACCTTATTGAGTCCCTTGCTATATTTCGGATTATATGGTATGAAGACATACTTGGTGTTATTTTCTTCGCGTGTAAAAAAGGTGGAATTCTGAATATTAAACCTAAACGTATGTCTATTTATTAGCTTATTTACCAAGTCATCGTTATAACCATTAACTCTAGTTATATTTCTAATACGATTCCTTTCTTTATTAAAGTTTACTTTATTCAGAGGGAAAGTGACCAAACGATGAACTAAAAAATGTAATGAGGCTAAATTAAATGCGAGTAATCCGACCATACCAAAATTGTATTGCTTACCCAAAATTCACAAACCTGGAAAAGCAATGCGACCCATTGTTTCATCGGTCGGATCACCCACATATTTAATATCCAAATGGTTATCAAAAGAACTTGAGAAGTTACCATTAAATACTTTCGCAGTGAAGAATTCGTTAGAATTCATTAATAAAACAAAAAATCTAGTTCTTAATGAAGGTGAAGTCTTAATTTCTTTTGATGTTAGTTCTTTATTCTCAAGTGTGCCAATTCCACAAACTTTACAATATCTCGAAGAATTACTTAGAATGAATGACTTTGAAGACGAAATTATTCGTGAATACTTAACAGTATCTAAACTTTGCATGGAACAAAATTATTTCCAACATAACAATCAATTTTATGTTCAGAAAGAAGGAACAGCTATGGGTAATTGCTTGTCACCTTTCATAGCCAATTTATTCATGAGTAAGTTTGAAATCGAAGCCAGTCAAGAATTCGAATATTTCCCAAGGGTATGGTATAGGTATGTGGATGATATTTTCGCGATTTTTGATACAAAGAAAGCAAATATTGATGATTTTGTTTCTAAATTAAATAGCCGGTATGATTCAATTAAATTCACGTACGAAATTGAGAACAAAGGACAATTGCCTTTTCTAGATATTTTAATTATTAAAAATAATAATAGATTAGAATTTGATATCTATAGGAAGGACACAATAACAGATAGATATATTCCTAATGATTCATTTCATTGCAAACAACATAAATTAGCCTGAATACATTTTTTAGTTCATCGTTTGGTCACTTTCCCTCTGTATAGAGTAAACTTTAATAAAGAAAGGAATCGTATTAGAAATATAACTAGAGTTAATGGTTATGACGATGACTTAGTAAATAAGCTAATAAATAGACATAAATTTAGGTCTAATATTCAGAATTCCACCTTTTTTACACGCGAAGAAAATAACACCAAGTATGTCTCCATACCATATAATCCGAAATATAGCAAGGGACTCAATAAGGTATTTAATAAGGTAGGCCTCACCTTAGTCTATAAGTCATCAGACAATCTGAGGAATATCTTAGGAAATCCCAAAGATAAGATTCCCAATTGTGAGAAAAGTGGAATTTATGAAATTAGTTGTAATGATTGTGACAAAAAGTATGTTGGGCAAACTAAAAGGTCAATTAAAACACGATTTAAAGAACATTTAGCACACTTAAGATACAACAGAACAGAAAAGTCTAGCATTGCCGAACATGCCCTTGAAGCTGATCATACTGTAACATTAGATAATCTAAGATTAATAAAAAATGTATCTGATAGGAGATTGTTGAACGCATACGAAAGTATGGAAATCATAAAATGTAAAAGTAGTTTAAATAAAGACAGAGGGCCTATTCCTTATAGTCCCCTCTACTGGTTACTAGACCGGAACTGATGGCCTTGCCTATGTCATTAGTTCCGCTTGAGTAATTCTAGGGTTAGGCTAAGTATAAATAGGGTAGATATGTAGTTTACCTTTAGTCAATCATCGCTCCTGATGAAGCTAACATGGTTAGCGAAACGCGCGTCGAGTGCAAAAATAAAGTGTTTGGTGTAGTGGTGATATATACTGAGTAGTGTCATTGTGCCAAAGATTCCACATTCCCAACTTAATCCTATATTTATATTTGTATGGTTGATGTCCTATATTAAAAACAAGTACGGTTGTTGGACGTATATTTTTATTATAATTTAAATATTCTTACATTTATTTTTACATTTAAGCTGCGCCTATTAACAAATTTATACAATTCTGCAAAATAATAAAAAACTATACGTACATTAAAAAATTACTTTTATAAATTTATATAAATATTTTTTGTTGAAAAACTATAAAACTTGAATAATTATGGTTTTATAATTTTTCTGTTCCTAATACTGTATAGTTTAAGACATAACAAATTCGGATCCTACAGAATCTTACTACAAAAGTTTCACCTTTCTTCTTATTTGTAACGAATTGTCAGATATAGCAAAAAATTGACAGGTAAATTTATTAGCAAATTAAAATTATTCAATAAATCCCTTTCCTAACGAACATCAAAATGAGGCTGTGAGAGACGCACCATGAAATATAAAACAGAAATTTAAGAGAAAAATTGAAGATAATACAAAGTATATGAACTTCCTAGATATAAATATTTTTGAGGTAAACGCACGGAAAAACTGAACAATTTTTATTAAGAAATTGAACCGCCATACTGTGGATACTAAGGAAAAGGGTATATTTTTGTATCCAGAATTAAAATATGCTCTCATAACCCATAACGCTAAAATTTTGTTTTCGTTAAACGGGATATATTATACCTGCGCTAGTATACTTAATAAGTGATTCAAGAAAGTCAGTCAAGATACTAATTTTAGGGCCTTATAGGAAACAAACAATCTTCAAATTTGTCACAAATTATCCAATTTGGGTTTACACAGTGAACGTTCTAGAAATTTTATTTCAGTATCCTTAGTCCTACATAAAACTAATACCACAGAGAATATAGTTAAGTCCGTCCATACATATAGTGAAGTGACTAAACTTAAACCTTAAAGGGTGAAAACCATTAACCATAAATAGACAATAAAATAAAATTTTATGGTTTTCTTTGGGCAGGTAAATTATAGCCCGTACTTAAAAATATGATATCTGTTCGTTTTACATGCTTGTAAACAACAAAGGAATAATTATTAATGAAATTTTAATATGGTGGGTATAAAATATGGCATTTACCCGAAAATAACTTGCATAATCCATATTGGCACTTACTGTCTAGTAATATAAATTCAGCCTCCACTTAGTTTAAGCTTTGTAATTATTGTTACTTCGTGTGCGATAGAGCAGCTTAGTCATGGGAAATATTTGCGAGTCAAGTGTATCTCAACAGGTTACCCCGTGCAAAAGTAGAAAATACTTATCTACTGATGCCAAAGAAATTGTAAAGAATGTTTATTCAACCCTAATGGAACGTGGTAATGTTAGCAAGCAAGCAGCGCTAGAAGAAACGGCCACATTAATGAACATTCCAACATCAACGTTATGGCAAATTGTAAACTACCCTTTTCTAGTGAGGAAGAAAAGAAGTGATTTTCTCAAGAATAGTTGGAAGTGGTCATTATATAATACGGCGTAAAATTTACAAGATATACATATGAGGAACAAAGTGTGCCCACATCGGATAATTTAATGAAAAGGCTTGAAAGAGATGAAACCGTGATTAAATGTAGTAGGATATTATGGAAGTGTATTCAACACATGGGTTTCAAATTTAAAAAACTAATGGAGTCCAAGAGAATTCGGGAATGGAAATAGAAAAAATAAGGTTTTACAGGGACGAGCAAAGACCAATTATTTACTTGGATGAAACATGATTCGACACATACGATACTCCGGAAAGGGGTTGAGTTGACTCAAGTGATAACTGTAAAACAAAAGCACCATCAAACAGAGATAAAAGGATTATAATTTTGCATGCTGGATCTAAAGATGGATGGATTCCGAATGCACTCTCCCTGTCTGTAAAGAACATAAAAGATTCTTCTCTCGATTACTATGAGGACACCACTGCCGAATTATTTGAAAATTGGTTCAAAAACAAGCTAATTCCGAACATTGTGATGATATTTACTTCCACGAAGATTATACCAAACAGCAATTGATAGAAGCTTTGAAGAGTTTAAACATAAAAAAGGAATATGTCTGTAACAATTATGCAAAGGATATGGGGCATAGAGTTTTAAGGATTCCACCATACCACTGTATATTTAATCCTATAGGGCATATTTGCCATCAATTGAAATCTGCCATTCGTCGTAATAATATTTGCCTCACTGTTAATTCCAGTGTACTGAAACTTATGAAAACCAAAGTTTTTAATATACCTCTACAGAGTTGGGCGAATTCTGTCATATATATTGAAAAATCATATATCCATATTGCAAATAATACAGAGAAACTAATAATTAGAACCAATGATAATGATAGCGATAGTGATATTATTTTAAGTGAATAATGTAATTAATTTAAATGAATAAGGTAATAATTTGTATTTGTAATAAAAATAATTGGTAATAATAAGATGATTTGTATTAAACATAAATAAAACACAGTATAAACATTGTTTAATGTTTTTCCAAAAACCAAAATAATTAAATTCTAAGCAAAATACGAACCTATTCAATCATATTTGAATTTTACAGCTTGCACTAATAGAAATCATTTAGTCACTTCACTATATGTATGAACGGACTTTACCACAGAAAGATAAACAGGTGGAACGAAAAGCTGCCGCAAAACGAAGCCGGCTCGCTACTTCTGTCGAGTTTCCGTGCATGTGGAAGTTGTATTACATGTAACAATAATAGGGGGAAATATGCGCGGTGTCTCTAAAGCCTCGATGAGGCACATGACCTCGAGGTAGCCAGTCGGCTTTATTTTGGGGAAACGTTTTATACCAAGAGATTGTCTTTCTGTAATGATAGCCATATTTTCTGTGCTACTACTAAACCGATTTTAATAAATGTGGCTTTAAAATACTTGTTTTAAGCTCGGGAAGTCGTTGGATCGTATCGAGAGACACCCCTCCCCCCCCCCCCCCCCCCCCCGACAGGTATATCCCCGATCACATTATATTTTGTCGATTAGAACGATATTTGAGGAGCAATATAGATACATTTTCTGGACAGAAAGGTACTTCTAAACGAAAAACTGTTTTAACAGATAAAAAAAGTAGCAGAAATTATGCAATATTTTTAAAACCATCCATATAATTCAGTCAGACAGGCAAGCTGGCAATTGAATGTATCTTATGGGAGGACAATTAAAAAGATAAATGCCTTTTTAAAAATTTTTAGTAATTGAATTTTAAAATGCCAAAAAATGAAATTTCTTTACGATTTTGACATCGATAGTAATGGTGATAATTAAGATCGCCAGAGGGTAAGATATATATATATATATATATATATATATATATATATATATATATATATATATATATATATATATATAGACATATATATATATATATATATATATATATATATATATATATATATATATATATATATATATATATACGTATATATATATTATATATATATATATATATATATATATATATATATATATATATATATATATATATATATACGTATATATATATTTATATATATATATATATATATATATATATATATATATATATATATATATATATATATATATATATATATGTACTTGA
The DNA here is from genome assembly GCA_019049505.1 of Pachyrhynchus sulphureomaculatus. Taxonomy (NCBI): domain Eukaryota; kingdom Metazoa; phylum Arthropoda; class Insecta; order Coleoptera; family Curculionidae; genus Pachyrhynchus; species Pachyrhynchus sulphureomaculatus. The sequence continues at coordinate 129,439,471 of CM032453.1, forward strand.
CGGTAACAACTTTTGTGGAATACCATAACATATAAAAATGTCTTCGTTTAAAAAATACGATGTATAGTAGTTTAAAAGTATTTTGGACATAAGAAGGTATTTAAGAATTTTATGAGACCAAATTCTATAGGTTCCAAACTTTGTTATCTTCCAGTTTAGTAAATACGTCGTATGTGAACATCGTATGGACTTTAATGAAATTACTAATATGTGTGTGAAAATTTAAAAACCTAATCAGTCAAAGTAATTAACAATTAATTAATAATAAAAGAATCACATTTATGTAAATTGTAAATAGAATCATTCGTGTGTTCCCCGAAGACGACTCATCGGACATTTCGAATTGGGGTACGTGATAGCCACTTGCGTAGGTCATATTTACGAAAAAAACTTCCGTCCGCTAGGCCGTTCGGTGATCGTACGATGAAATTGTATTCTCCTGTATCTATCGTCGTTACTTTGGTGAGAAAAAGTACAGCTTGATGGCAGTGGGCAGCTGTAGAATTCTGTAAAAAAAAAAAAAATGTTGGATTGATGTTAATATTAACACAAATTCAAATTTGTATTACTTGAATGGTTTGTCTCGAAATACTCTATATCCAGTTAAGCTAGGTTATAAATATGCTAGTTGTAGTCCTCAGAATCATGCGTGCTCAAAAACCACGAATATATTCTTGTAGCGTATCTCTTTGTTTGAAGTATAGAAAAAGCACTGCATATGTCTATATCAAGCCGAAGAAGAATACAATAAATTCACATAGTATACAACTGATGAATGAAATAACAGCAGATAAAACAACCACAAGTCATGATATATCTGCAAAAAAACTAAAACCTTGTAAAAATAATGCACGCCGTGAAGTGATAGTTTTGGTTAGATGACAAATCTTGGGATTAAATCGTATCAAATTTGATGTTTCGCCTACGATTTTACACGACATTATTAAGAATCCTTGTTCTTGCAGATTAGAGCACTGAATAAGTTCAGAGAGGCACAAATTAAATATTCGTTCTTAACTGGTGTCCACCGCATCGCAACCCAATGTAATAATGGCTTTTTACGTGTGCTCAGACTGTAATTAGTACTTTTAGTGATGTTGTTAAGGTGTGGTTAAATTTCGGTTCATTCCTTAATTTCTCTCTTGCTGCGTTCTCCATCGTCGGGCTCAATCAGTTTCCCAATCTTGAAGACTAAAAATCCTTAAGAATAGAGCCGGTGATAAGTCCCATCAACACTTTAGTCTGGGCCTTTCTTAAACGAAGCACGTCAGTTGTTAGTTTCTTTCAAGGGACGCCAATTACGTCCCGCGTGCTTTAGCCAGATGTTATGAGTCAACGATCTAGATGTTGCTGATATGACCCTCTGTTGATTGTCATTTTTACCATTGTTTTGGTATACTAAACGCTGGTTCCGGACTCCTGTATCCTTTGGAAGCTATGAGTCTTGCTAATTCGCCAGCTTTTTTTTATTATCTTTTATGTCCGAATGTTCTGGAACCCACCAGTTGTTCCTGGAGGTGACATTACACTTCATTGTAATCTCGGCAATTAAGTACATGGTGGGATATAACCAGTTACAGGTTGTGAAAATAGAGGCATGTGCATTCGCGGACGATATCTTACTGGTAGCAAGGACGGAAGGAGACTTGGAGCTGAACATGAATATATGGACAGTAGAGTTAAAAAAGTGTAACCTGTTTATTAACGTTTATTAACGTGGAAAAAACAAAGGTGATGGTTATAACTAACAGACAAGAAACTATGAATATTAAAGTAAAGGGACAAAAAAATTAAACAGGTGAAGCTATATAAATATCTGGGAATAGTAATAAATTCCAAAGGAACACAAGAGGATGAAATTGGAAATAGAATGAAAGCTGGAACAAGATTATACTGCGCGCTGTTATGAGTAAAAAGGAAATGTCAGTGAAAACAAAAATGGCAATTTACAAAACAATATATACGCCAGTGATAACCTACGGGGCTGAAAATTGGATTCTGACGGATAAGTACGAAAGACAAGCCACAGAAATGAAGTATCTGAGGAAAGTGGTAGGGGCAAGAAGAATTGATAAAAGAAGGAATGAAGATATTAGACAGGAATGGACTGGACACATAGTGAGAATGAATGATGATCAGCAGGTCAAAATGGTGTGGAAGGCAAGAGTGAGAGGAAAAAATAGAAGGGGGTGTCCGAGAGAAACATGGAACAATAGTGTGAATGAAATACTGAGGAAAATCCTAAGCTGAGGCACTAAATAGAGATGAGTGCCGTAAAATTGTGGAAAGAAAGTAAAAGAGGTTTATTGATTATGTTATGCAATCTTGGCCCAACAGACATCTAAAGCCTTTGGAATAGCTTAACTGCCTGAGCTAATACATATTTCTAGGTTGTGGTAATAATGTTTATCCCGGCTGTGAACCTGAATCTTACTTCATTACAGAGAAAACCGAAAAACTGATGATACGTATGTTTTAGATGTTAAGCTGCGGTACTATTTCGAATTTTGTTAGGTCTGTGCTTATACGAGGGAAACCTATTAAGTTTTTACAAAAACAACGATAGAAAAAAAAATTGGTACAAATCGTTTTATTGTTTCTCAAAATATTCGCCTTTAAGATTTATATAATTTTGAATGCGCTTGAACCAATTCTCAAAACATTTTTTCTATTCTGAAGTTGGTACCTCAAAAACATGGTTTTGGAAGGATTCAACAGTTTCTTTAGGTGATGAAAATCGCTGTCCACGCATTTTTTTTTTTTTGACATTCGGGAACAAAAAGAAGTCGTTGGGTGATAAATCAGGTGAATACGGACAATGAGATATTAATTCGATGTTTTTCTCCGTCAAATAATCAATTGTTTGATGTGTTGTGTGAGAGCAGGCATTATCATGATGAAGAATGATGCGACGTTTTCGGTTGTTTTTCCTGATTTTATCAATGACTTTTGGCAAACAAATTATGGTATACTATTCAGCATTAACTCTTCTTCGATCATCGAAAGAAATGGTTGCAACATCTCCAGTCTAACCAAAGAAACAAGCGATCAGTTTCTTGGAAGTCCTTAGCGAACGAACCACTTTCGTTGAATTTGGTTCATCTTGGAACACCCAAACAGTGGATTGTTGCTTAGTTTCCGGTTCGTAGGAATATATTCAAGTTTCGTCATCTGTTACGATGTTGTATACGGATTTTGCATGTCTTCGGTCGAATTTTTTAACCATTTCCTTTCACCATTTGATACGAGCCTGTTTTTGAGTTTCGATCAAATTATGTGAAATCCATCGGGAACAAATTTTTTCCACAGCTCAATGTTCATGCAAAATCGAATGTACTGCATTCCTCGATATGCCTAAGGATGCCTCTATCTCACGGTAGCTCACATACCGAACCTCTTCAATCATGTTGCGCACAGCATCGATGTTTTTTGAAACAACAATCAATTTTGGTCGACCTTAACGAAATTCATCGCTGACGGAAGCACGACCATGATGAAATTCTGCAAACCAATTGTAAACAGTCTTTTCTCATGGTGATGCATTACCAAAAGTTGAACGAAGCGATTCGAGGCATTACTGTTCAGTTAGGTCTTTACTAAAAATCTGTTTTTTTTTAAACGCTCACTGTAAACAAACTACTCACCCAATTTCTAAGCTGCCACTGTTGTAACAATAACAAATGTTAAATTTTACAACAATGGTAATGACACATCCCAATAGCGCCATCTAGTGGTCGTTTGTAAAAACTTAAAAGGCGACCCTCGTAGGAACTAAATAATTATTACCCCTTTTACAAATTTTTATTTAAGGGAAGACCTTACAAAAATGGTACAATTTATGTTTTCGCTCATGAATCACCTAAAAAAAAGCCATAACGCCTAAGAGGAAAACTTCCAAATATTTTTTATGGCACTTCAGATTTATACCTACCGTTATTCCATAAGCGATAACAGTTTTATCAGCATCGCCCGGCTTATAAACTTTCTGGTTTTTGGCGATCCATAAAACTTTCGTATATGGAGGATTGGCACAAAATTCCATGGTCAGGGTCAACGGTTGTCCGTAAACCGCAGTTATACTTTTATTTGTTGGGGTTACTGTTGGTCTCCCTGGAACAATAGAAGTGTTTTATTAGTTTACCTTAAATTGAAAGATAAATACAGTAATACCCCGCTTTACGCGAGGGATACGTTCCGAAAAAAATCGCGTTAACTGAAATTCGCGTATATCGAGGTTTATGATTAAACATAGTCAAAATTTAATACAAAAAAATACAAATCATTTTAATCAATCACTTTAATTCTAAGAACACTTTATGCAATACATACTCTTATTTTTTACGGAAAAATACATCTATTGTCTTTTGGGTAACGTTTTGTTTACGTTCTTGTAAAATACGTTCATAACACCCAACACTGTTTTTAATTGTTTGACACACGGTCAAGACACGGTCATCATTATTGTCTATACTCTGCAATATGTCCAAACCTGAATAAATTTTTGAAAGTGCATTTTGTATTTCCCCTGAAGATAAAACTTTCTCTTCTACTTGTTCTTCCTCATCGTAGATAGGATTATTCTGTAACTCGATCAGATCTTCATTGCTAATAGGATCGTCGTGCGTTGCTACAAGTTCTACGAGATCTTCTACCGTGACATCTTCAAGTTCAGACCCCTCAATCATTGCAGCAATGTCTTCAAGCACTTGTCTCTGCATCTGGACAATTCTTCTAGGTGCTTCCACTACATCTGGCCAAAGATTACGCCACACCCCATTCATACAACTCATTTTAACTTCCTTCCAAGCCTCTTCTATGTTGTGAATAGACTTCATAATGTTGTATGACTTCCACCACTCTCGCATAGACTGTCTTCCTTCCCCGTCAGTTTCATGAATTAGTTGGCTAAAAGTGCGGCGATGGTAATAAGCTTTGAAGTTTGCTATTGCTCCCTGGTCCATAGGTTGTAATATTGACGTAGTGTTTGGTGGAAGGAACTTTACGTACACTTTTAAGTTTCTGGGCGTATCAAGTGAGGTTGGATGTCCTGGGGCATTGTCTAAGAGTAATATAACTTTAGGTTCAAGCCCATTTCTGTCACAGTATGATTTGACTGATGGGCAAAAACTATTAGAATACCATTCTTGAAAAATTTCCCGTGTAACCCACGCCTTTCTGTTTGATCGCCACACAACTGGTAGACTTGTCTTGTCTGTGCCTCGCATTGCACGGGGTGTTTCTGAATGGTACACTAGTAAAGGTTTCAGTTTGAAATCACCAGTGGCATTAGCACCCAGCAGAAGTGTTAGTCGATCTTTCGCAGCTTTGAAACCACTGGCTTGACGTTCTTCCTTAGAAATGAATGTTCGAGATGGCATTTTTTTCCAGTAAAGTGCGGTCTCATCAACATTGAAGATGAGACAAGCAGGAATTTTCTCTCGTCTAACGAAGTCTTGAAACTTGTCTGGAAACTCAGCTGCAGCTTGAATGTCCGCGCTGGCCGCCTCGCCTGTTATGTGGATATTGTGAAGATTAGAACGCTGCTTGAACCGATGGAACCAGCCTCTGCTGGCAGCAAAAGTCGGAGTGGCACTCCCTTCTCCTTCTTTTGTTTTCAGCATCTCATACAAAGATTTTGCTTTTGTGCATATGAGATCTTGACTTAGTGGTGTGTTCTTCTTATTCAAATCTTCGATCCAGACTGACAGTAATTTCTCCATTCTTTCTAAGATAGATGATCTCGAACGAGAAAGTTTTGTTGCACTTATAGGTGTTGAACCTTCGCTGGAGATTTTAATTTTTTCCCGATTTTTATAAATCGTTCTCACAGTCGATTCTGAGAGTCCAAAATCTCTCCCAACAATTGTTGCTTTGCCTCCATTTTCCATTCTTCTTAACACTTTCATCTTCAATTCCAAAGTGACGCTTTTACGCTCTTTTTTCTTTACAGGCGGCATTTTTAACGTAGGGTTAAATTATGTATGTATGTATCTCCAATAAATATTAAAACAAAACTGCCAGCCGACCGAACTAACATTACGGAACAAATGAACACACGAAACGAACGAGGAAATCCCCATAGAACAAAGTCGAAGGACAGGGAATTCCCAATTCTTCAAAGAGAATATTCAGAGAAAGCGGGGATCCCCCCGCGACCATAGAGAAGTTAATGACTACATGAGCGCGAAATTTGAAATTCGCGTTATAGTGAAACCGCGCATAACGGGGTCGCGCTAAGCGGGGTATTACTGTAAATAATATATTAATTCTTGTGGGGTTAACTGTAATATATAGGTGATATGGTATATTCGCGTAGTACATTTAAGCTGGTAAATCGTGGTATTATAGTGTTCACTCTTTCTTTTATATTTTGAATAAATGCTTTATTTATTAAATAAATATTTGCCCCTTATGTATATCTTAATTTTTGAGAATGGATTGAGTGGGTATTAATACTGAGAGAGAACAAAAATAAGATAAAAGCTAGCCCGTTTTGTTTGGAGAGAAATGGAGATCGAGGTAATTTTTATACGCGTTTTTGAAAATAGTCTCTACGGTTGTTTAAATCCTAGTTGTACTGTTTTGGGTACCATTCATTTTAGAACAAAAAGAATATAAGTTCAGCTCAAAAAATGAAAAGATATTGAAGACTATTTAGTTGTTGTCAGAAAATTGAATAAGGTACAACTTATACGTCCTGTAAGATAGAACGGGATGTCAGTGAAACACTACGCTAACACAAAGAAAAGTATATTAACAAAATAAAAATTTTTTACAGGTATTACACCCTTAAGATTAAGTAGACTAAATAAATACCCTTTAATGCTATGAGAGTGCACAAATTCACGAATAGCCTTTAACTTAGAATGATGAAGGGAGCATAGTTTTTCGTATCACTTAGTTTCGAGAATGAAAAATTGGCTTTAAAAAGGCACGATATAGAAAGATTGTTCTAGATTCACTTCCTGTGAAACCGACTTCGGGATCACAAGTGTTATGTTGTCGCTTGGAACACATGTTGTAGAAAGGCAGTAAGATATTTAAACTGGTGTACTAATGACTTACTGCTCGTAGCTTTTCTATTTTGCCTCACGCACTGCCTCCTTATTTTCATTTAGGTAACTAATCAACACTTGACCCAAAATGTTTTAAGATGGGTAGAATATTTCAGGAACGGCTCGATGATAAAAACACACTATATCATGGACGGCAAAAAGGATGCCTTCACTACAAAAAGGACGGAAAAAGCCACTACTGCATGCTGGACCGAAAAAAAGCCCCTAAACATTGAAAATGGCGGGTTATATACCCTCGTTTCCTTTCCTTCGAAGTGAAGTCTTCAAAACGTACCGGTTCACTTCAGGAACGTAAAATGAGACGGGAGTGTTAAACTTGCGACGTGATAGACAAGGATCGATGATGCTCGTCTTAATCGTAATCCAGACACATTCAATACAAATGAAATAAGTTAACTCGATCACATACGCCTACTACTGGTTGAGTTACACTGCTTAACCAAATATAAAAAACTGTAATAAGACTTAAATTCACTGCTCAACTTAAATTAATAATTATCGCATGAATTAAACAAAGAAAAACGGTGTTGTAACATGATGTTAAAATCTAGGAAAAAATAAATGTTACAGTATTAAGAGCAATTGTGGAAAAATATTGATAAATGGTACACTTTTTGTCTTCTTCTTAAGGTGCCGTGCAGATTCATGCGTAGGCATCTGTATCAACCCGCTCCCATCAGATGAGTCTGTTTAAAGCCGCATTTTGGAGAGACCGAAAATCACTTATTCCTGTCCAGTGACGAATATTGCGCATCTATGATAGTCTTTTTCGTCCCATTTCCCTTTTGCCTTGAATTTTTCCCTGTAGTATCAGGCGTTGAAAGCTATAACGTTCCCCACGAACAATATGACCCAAGTATGAAATCTCTCTCCTTTTTATGTTTTAGAATAATTCCAGGTTGGCTCTCTCGACCATCTCCTCATTCCCCACTCTATCAAACCAAGATTGTCTCAGCATTCTTTTGAGTATCCACATTTCAAATGCCTCCAATTTGTTAATAGATGACACTTTCAATGTCCATGTTTCAATACCGTACAGCAAAATGGACCAAACATAATACTTAACCATCTGGTACTTGAGTTGTAGGTTAAGGTTTTTATTACAAAGGAATTTGCGTAATTTGATGAAAGTTGCTCTTTCCAACTCTGGCCTTAATTTCCATGTCCGGATCCCATTTGTCATTCGCAAGGCATCTCAGGTATTTGAATGGGTTAACCCGTTCTATATTCTCGCTACTTATATAAATTCGGACGGTTGGAATTGGATTTTTACTGATGATCATGAATTTTGTTTTGTTTATGTTGATGTTTAATCCAATGTTTTCTCCTGCGTTGTGTATAGCCTTCAATAATGCTTGAAGAGCATTTTGCGCTATCTGCTGGAATGGCAGTGTCATCTGCATATCTGATGGTGTTTATCGGAACATCGTTTACCTCGATACCCAGATCACTCTTCGACATTGCCTCAACGAAGGCTTTTTCGACATATAAATTAAACAGCATGGGTGACAAAACACAACCCTGTCTAACTCCCTTTCTTATTTCAAAATCTTCCTTTCTACAACCATTCTGAAGTCTTACGTCTGCTGATTGATTCCAATATAAGTTGGCAATGATTTTTATATCTTTAGAATCTATCCCTAGTTCTTGTAGATATTTCATGAGGAGGTCATGTTTAACGTTGTCGAATGCCTGTACATGAATACATCCTGTCTCTGAGCCAGACAATTCTGAACCAGCATTTGGAGACTGAAGATGGATTCTTTTGTCCCAAAACCCCCTTTCAATCCGAACTGACTATCTCCACTAACTGCTTCGCATTTCTTGTATAGTCTCGTATGAATGATGCGCAAGGAGAGTTTGAGAAAATGGCTCATGAGACTAATTAAGCGATAGTCCTTATATTGTTTAGAGCTGGCTGTTTTTGGCAGGGTAATAAATGTAGAACGCATCCAATCCTTCGGTATTTTCTCAGTATCATAAATGTTGTTAAAGAGTGTTACAAGCTTTGTTAAATTATCATTATTGAGTTTATAGAATGTCTCTGAGAACATGTTATTCGGACCAGGGGCTTTATAATTTTTTATTAGTGAAATAGCATGAACTACCTCATTGATCAATATTTCAGGGTCGGACGAATTGTCTGTTAAGAGATTTGAGGTGTAACTTTTCCATGTATTAAGCTGTTCTTCTGGGTCCAAGATCGGTTCATTCCTCTCATTTCGGGTATGAGAGGGGGGATTCTTCTTATATGTTCCAGCTATTTCATTCATTTTCTTATGAAGGTGGAAGGTGTCACTAAAACCCTCAAATTTTCGGCCTTGATACGTCTTTGTTCCAACCACTGCTCTTGAGTAATCCTTTTGTAATTAAGGACAAAGTAGGGTAGTTTTAATATAAGTTGCTCATGAAGGGAAATAACATACACAAAGAATCGTCTATCCAAAACTAAGACTGCGTTTAACACCTATAATCACTATATTTTCGTTCAAAAATTTGATTTTGGCTTAATTTGGCTTGAACTCCAAGGGAAAGGTTAAAAATTTCGAGTTAAGGTGTTTTCGATTTACGGAGGATTTCAAAATACAGAGTTTTTAACATTTTCAATTTTGACTTATAGAGGCATATTTTCTATGTATGGTTCTTCAAGTTGTAGAGTTAGGGCAATAAAAATTCGACTTAGAGAGATTTACTTTTATTGCATTTGTACAACTCAAAAATATTAAAAGAAATCTGTAATCTTCTTTTGAGTTAAGCAATTCACAGATTACCTGTCAATTGTATTTTTAATTGTAAACAATGCACTGAAATCTTGTCCTCGATATCACTACATCTTACAGCTGCTTTTGCTTGTTCTGTCGATATTGGTAGTTTACAAGGTGATGGGTCTTCATCAGTCTCAGTCAGAGTGCTTGCTGGTAAACCGTGTTAAGTAGCCACCACTTTTTACCACGTTTATCACATCAACTTTTTCACGAAGTGTTAACTTTCGTTTGGTACTCATTTTCTTAAATAACGCAAGATAGGAACTGTTGGTTCTCTCTTATTGTAAGCTTGATTATTTCTTGGAATTAACCATCAACTGCATAGGCAACTTTTGATGAATCAAACTTTATTACTTCGAGTTAGGGAGTCTAATGGACAGAGAAATTTCATTTACCGGGGCCGTTAAGTTTACATTGTGCTTCTTCGAGATATAGAGTCCGCTAGATTAGTTTCGAGTTACAGAGCGTGATTGGTATTAATAGTACATCATAGGGAAATCATATTTAGATCGCGTTATACCGTCTAAATAATTCAAGCTATACAGTTTTTTGTATGTGAATGGAAGGAAATGGCCATTTTCTTTGTCTTTGAGAGGATTTCAAGATAACGAGTTTCTAGTTATAGAGGTTCTACTCTACTATCCTATATTTCCGTTAATTTGTGTATCTTTTATTATAGTTTTAGGAACGACACAGTGTAATAAAACTGAATTTTTTTCAAAAATTAAACTTACTTTAAAAGTTATAATGTATATTTATAAATAACCTTAAAAAAGGAATTTCTTTTACTAATTACAAGTTGTAGTTACTTGGCCGACTGTATCATAAATATCACTAAATAAAGCTTTTTATTAAGGAATTTGATATTTTAGGTATTTTTCGCGAATTGTCACAGGCACACTTGGATGTTTTATAGGATACTCTTACGAAACAGGAGTCAATGCAATAGCTTCAATGAAGCAAAAAAATTAATCGTCTTTAGAAAGTTGATTCCGACAGTTTTTCTAGAACTGTGAAGGAATTTTACATATTGAATGAATAAAAAAAATGTTCGATCCGATCCAAAACTTGAAACAAGTCAACGTCGGAATTCATGAGGAATCAAAACTTTGTTGTTTCACGACAACTGTAGAGTCAACTAGGTTCGCACATTTCAAGCCGTTACAAGAAGCTGCGGATTTACCGAGTTACGGCATCCAGGCTGTAGCTCTGATTTAGCACCTCGCGACTTCTGTTTGCTTAAACACCTGAAGAAAGACTAAACATTCTCCTCAGATATTGAATTGAAAGGAGGAGTAGGGCCGGTTATTCAGGCGCCAACAAAATAGTTTTTTAGATGGAATAAAACAACTTGAGAAAGTGGACTAAGGACTAAGTTTATTAGTGTAGACGGTAGTTATGTAGAACAATATTTTTTTTAAGTTCTGCGAGTTTTCCTTTGCATAATAATTCTCAGAATTTAAATACAATATTTCACTTTTAACGGTTTAATTATACATAAAAACCAATTTTGTGGTCTGTACAGCACCATAACTATATTTGGCCTACTGGCGCTCTTGTCAAATTGCCAAGTATTTTTAGTGGATCCAGCGTAAGTCAAGTAGAGTTCAGTTTTTTTTTTTATATTCCATGCCAAGTCTTTCTAATGTTGGTAAGAGGATATTCACATTTTAATTCCCAATTTTAGTAAAACATATTTAAATATTAACCCTTGACTTTAAACATAAAATAATAAAAACTTCCTAGATAACATCTATAGGCTGTCTAGTAAGAATGTGACCATTTGTATTCTTGAAAAAATGTATTTCGAGAACATTTCGACATCAGTGTATTCTTTGGTGTGTTAACAACGGCACAATTAGTAAGTTGTACAATCGCCCCCTGCATCAATAATCGCCTGGCATCTTAGAGGCATGCTGTCGACATAAAAGTCGTCAGAGTCTTTCCTCTGAGCTTTTTCTTTACAAGCGACCAAACGTTTTTAATAGGGTTGGCGTCCGGCGATTATGAGGGCCCCGCTAGTATCTTGTCGTGTCAAGCGAGCCACTTTGCGACGTGATTTTCGCCCAGCTTTGGTTTGACATCATGAGCATGAAGATGTTGTCGAATGGTCTCATGGGACACATTAAAACTTGATTTTCTTAATTTTACCGCTCTTTGACGTAGCATCAATATCGAGTCCCGTAAAAGCAAAGACACGATTCGTTTTTGGACTTTCGGAGTGACTTTGCCTACCGAGTCTCGTTTTGGCAAGTTGTCGACATTTTTCGTCTCGTTAATATGATTTATCTACTTCGTCACAAACGATACCGACTATTTAATTAGGCCCCTTTGGATGGGAACAAAGGAAGACTGCCTCTAATCGACGCGCAAACAAGTGACTCATTTGGATTTTACGTAATTTCGACGGAAGTTTTGAATCGACTGATACTTTTACTAAAATGCGTCGTAGACAAAGGTTCCCTGTACCGATTTTTTGCTGAATCGCTAGAATCGCATATACCAAAAATGAATTAACGCGGACACCTTCTTACTTGACAGACTGTACCACATCACCGAGAGCTTGAATTTCTATTACAGGTAAAAACCTATAATTTAAAATAAACCGGAATGTACTATATTTCTTTTTACAGAATATTTTATCTTTTATTTTGTATTCTCCAGCTGATGCCATTCAAACAAAACCTAATATTCCCATTTTATCTCGGAGCATTAAAAAAAGTAAAAAGCGTTTCTTTACACCAGCCAGGACTGTCAAGGGATTTAAAATTTTAATTGCCTTCTTCTACTTTTTTATATCCGGTGCTTCCGCTTGTTCAAGAAATGTAGAAAGCTAGCTATCTCGATTTCTTTTTTAAATTAAAAAAATATATAACACTATTAATGAGGAAATGTGGAACATCTTTATAATATCTGATAACAAGGAGAACGAAGACATTAAAAATATAAATTCACTAATGGAAAACGTAAAATGGGGTACTATTTTTTTCAGTATATATTGTTTTTATTTTTGGACATTTTGTATTAAAGTTTTTTCTATCGTTTTAGAAAAGTGCAAAAAAACATTCCTACCGAATGGAAAACAGGGGTAGTAACTTAAATTCTCAAGCCGAAAAAGGACACAAGCCTAGCATCTTCCTACAGACCGATTACGTTAACATCCTGTTTGGGGAAAACTCTAGAGAAAATGATAAAAAACAGAATAGAATGGGCAATAGAACATGATAACAAATTTAACAACATTCAGATGGACTTCAGGATAGAAAAAGGTATACATAACAATCTAACAACCCTGGCGGCCGAAATCTACCAGGTCATCTCCAATAATGAAATAGTAACTTTGGAGTTGCAGGGAGCATATGATAGCGTAGACACCGAAATCTTGTATTACAAATTGAGTCTAATGGACATTCCCGAGGACATGGCGAACATTATTAAGAATTTCCTCACAAACAGAAACACTTTTGTTAAAGATCCCAAGGACAACTTATACCTAGGTCTAAAACTAGCAAATAGAGGGGTAGCTCAAGGCTCCCTCTTGGCTACTCTATTATTTAACATTTATGTAAACTCAATAGTCGAGTATATCACAGCTTTACAATATGCCGACGATATAGTGATCATAGCGAGAGGAAGGAACGAAAATGAGATAATCAATAGAATCAACGACTGCCTGGATGGGCTACAAAGGTGGGCGGAAGATCAGAATCTGAAATTCGCGCCCTCCAAGTCTTCAGCAAAACAATCCAATTTCATAGGTTCAGCTTACAGAAAGACGAAGACAATGCAACAAGCTTTAAAGAATTGATAGAAGATAAATTTCCCCAAAAGACACATATATGCTTATAAAAAAAACAAATCGACATCAAATCCTCCAAAATGTTATTCTTAACAATGAAATCACTCCATGGAGGGAACAAATTACATACCTGGGCATCATTTTCGCCCAAAATATTACATGGAATGTCCAAATCAATCAAATGATGCAAAAAGGAAATAAGGGTATAAACATAATTAGATATCTATGTAAAACATGGTGGGGAGCGCATCCGGCAACGCTTCTAATGCCTATGTTCGTTCATATTTAGATTATGGAAGCTTGGTATTGTAAAAATGCTCAAAACTAAATCTTAATAAACTTGACAAAATTCAGTATCAAGCAATCGGAACATGCTTGGAATTAATGAAGTCAACACCAATTAACGTCATGCTATCAAAAGCAGGAAAAATGCCACTGGACCTTCGAAGAATATGGTTGGTAACCAAATACTTTACCAAAGTATCAGCAATAGAAGACAGTCCATAAGTCAAGAATGTTACAAGCATGTATATTAATTACAATAAAAGGTTTGAATACTGGCAACGATACCAAACGGCGCCATTGATAGGAGCCACAGACTACATTTTAACAACACTGGACCAAATAGAAATACTCCCCCATATCCCTTATTATACATAAGAAATTAACAACAAAGCAATCCAATTTCATAGGTTCAACTTACAGAAAGACGAAGACAATGCAACAAGTTTTAAAGAATTGATAGAAGATAGATTTCCCCTAAAGGCACATATATTCACAGACGCCTCCCAGGGAGAAAATCAAGAAACGGGAGTAGGAATCTATTGCCCAAAATACAAAATTGAAAATACTCATAAACTACCATTTCAATTCTCAATCAACTCAGCAGAAACCTATGGAATAAAAAAGGCCATAGAGTTAATAGAAACATTCAATATCAGAAATTCGATTATTCTATCAGACAGTCTTAGTACACTGCAAAAAATTCAAAGAACTGGATATGCTAGACAAGATTCGATCACAATATACATCAGAGGAAAAATAAAGGAGTTTCAGAAAAGAGGCCACCACATAAACTTGGCTTCGATACCTAGTCACACAAATATTTTGGGGAATGAGAAGGCCGACCTCCTGGCGAATCAAGCACGGAAAAAACTGAGAGCAGAAGAGATAAAAATAGACTATAAAGACATATTGGCTAAATTCAAAGAAGAAAGCTGGGGAAATTGGAAAAAAAGATGGAAAACCACTGCGGAGGTGAAAGGGCGCCAATACGCGAAATTGGTAACGGAACCATACAAAAAACTCTGGTTCAGAGGACTAGCACTGGAAAGAAAAGAAATTAATACCTTCATCCGAATGAGGAGTAATCATTGTTTGACTCCACAATATCTGAACAAAATCAAGGTTGCAAATAACCCTAACTGCGAATGAGGGAGAGAGGGTACGTTAAAGCATATCCTATTGGAATGTTCTAGGTTTCCAAATCAATCTATCCATCTATATCATTCGCTAATCAACATACATAAGAAATCTCTCTTAGGCATTTCATCACCTCTAGCTTCGAATCCATTAGTAATTAAGGCAGTCATATCATTTCTCAATGCATGTAATATTAAATTATAACCCAGCATGTATCATTCATAAATAATTCATCAAAATTTTTCACACAAGAGACTCACCCAGGTATAAATAAGACCCCTATCAAGGTATGGACGAAAGTCCAGACCCACTTAGTTGTGGACTTTGATAGCAGAAGAATAAAGTTAATTATTTGAAGAAGGGTTAAAAAAACCGTCCCCCGACCAAATAGCCCTGGCAGCCGTGATCGTAAAAGGCAGAGAGAGAGAGAGAGAGAGAGAGAGAGAAAACATATTATACAAGGTGGTTTAGAACAAATAAAGTGTAATCGAAAAAATACTGAGCCTTTTTTTCGAAAGATAGATTTACTGTGATATATCTCAGGTAATAATCAGGCCAGTTAATAAGTTTTGAAAGCGACACCTATGGAGCATCACTTGAACCAAATATTGAACACCATTTTGAAGCTTCATCTGTCATATGGACATACCCTAAATTTCAAGTCGAACTGTTAAGTCATTCTTTGTTTATCAGCTGGTTAAAGTAGACGTGTTGGAGTATTTCTTAAAAATGGAAAAAATCGAATACCGTGCAGTGATAAAATTTATTGTTTTGGAAGGTTTATCCGCTAATGAAGTTCATGTAAAGTTAGTAAAAGTGTTGAAGGAGTCCGCTCTTTCATTTCCAACTGTTCATAGATGGACTCTAGAGTTTAAATGTGGTCGTACAAATCTCAAGGATGATCCACGTTCAGGACGTCCAAAAACTGCAACAACTCAAGCAACTGTTGCGCAAGTACAAGATATGGTAATGAAAGACCGTCGATTAACCGTAGATGATTTAGCTGAGGCTATAGGCATCTTACATGAAATATTAACTGTATATGTTTTGGATATGAGAAAGCTATTCACAAGATGGGTGTCACATTTATTAATATCGGAACAAAAACGCATTTCCTAAACAACATTTAGCTCGTTTCACAAAGATTAAATCTGATTTTGTGCATCGACTTGTAACTATGGATAAGTCTTGGGGTTACCAGTATGATCCTGAACTGCGACAACAAACCGCACAGTGGATTGAGCCCGGGTGTTCAGCTCCAAAGCAGGCAAAGTGGTCAAAGTCGTCCAAAAAAATTATGGCATCAGTTTTCTGGGATTCAAAAGGAATTTTGTTAATTGATTACCGGGAAAACAATCACAGGAGAGTATTACTGCAACATTTTTGACCAGCTAGATGAGAAAATTCGTGAGAAAATGACCGGTTTGCAGAAGAAACAAATCATCTTTGACCATGACAATGTATCTGCTCACAGAGGTGCTTTGGCAATGGCAAAATTGGTCGGATTAAAGTACGGAACATTCACCCTATTCGCTATATCTGGCTCCGTGTGACTTCCGTCTGTTCTCAAACCTCAAAAGATTTCTAGGAAGCGTTTTTTAACAAAGGATGAGGTGATAGCATCCGTAGATAGGTATTTTGAAGGTTTTCCGGGAAAACCACTTCAGAGATGGGGTAAATGAATTGGAAAAGCGCTGGAAAAATGTATTGAGCTTAAGCGAGATTTTACTGAAAAATAAATGTATTTAGACTCTTTAATTCACCTTGTTTCATTTCCGCTTTCAAAACTTATTGACTGACCTATATAAGTCTCATAGGGTCATACTTAGCATCAGCTGAAAGTTGACATTTGGTAGTAGTTGTTGTGTAAAAAATTGTTGGAATTCGTTTATTTAGACTTAATTTAGAGCGCCTGGAAGATGAGTTAAACTCCAAGAGTTCTCTATATTTTACAATTTTACTTCGATAAAAGTACAAATGCTGCGCCGGCTTGTGAAGAAATTTGTGCTATTTATGGTTAAGATACTTTATCAAAACCAACAGCCAGAAGATGATTCTGTCGCTTCCGTTTCGATGTCAAAGATGTTCATCGCGCTGGGCGACCAATGACAGGAAGAGTTGATAAAATTTTGAAAAAACTTGGGGAAGACCGGCATCTAAGTAGCCATGATACGCCAAGAACTAAACATTCATCACCAAATAGCTCGCTACAAAAAGAAGCACGATGTTTGGGTATCGTTAAAAAACTTACTTGGTGGTCAAATTTTCATTGGCGAATCACTACAGAAACGTAACGAAATCCATCTATTTCTGACGAAGTTGATCATGAGTGATGAAAAGTGGATCACGTACGACAATAATGTGCAAAAAAAATTAGGGCGAAAAAGGAATGTAGCTCCATAAACGATGGCAAAGCTTGAACTGATGCCAGAAAAGGTGATGCTCTGAGTTTAGTGGAATTGGAAGGGCATCATGCATCATTAGCTGCGAGGATCTGGCCAAAAGATTGATTCTATACTCTACTGTCAGCAACTGGCACGACTGAATCAAGCGATTGAAGAAAATTGGCCGGAACTGGTCAACAGAAAGGGTGTCGTTCTCCATTATCATAAAGCCAAACCACATACATCCTTGATCACTCGGCAAAAATGAGTGAGCTTGGCTGGGAAGTTTTAATGCATCCATCGTACAGGCCAAATCTTACCCTTTAGACTACCTTGTGTTTTGGCCTCTGCAGAACCCCCTAAATGGTATTCAGTTAGTTTGAAACGCCTGTGAAAACCACTGGCTACAAGTTTTTGCCCAGAGATCACAGAGTGCTACAGTGACTGTATTATGCGATGCCAGCAAAATGGCCTAAGGACATCGGACAGGATGGTACATTAGTTTAATAAAATTCTTTCAATATATATATATATATATATATATATATATATATATATATATATATATATATATATGTATATGTATATATATAATAAGCTCAATACTTTTTGGATAACTTAATATAATATTTTCTCTGTAAACTTATTTAAGCTTACGAAGCTTAAAAAAATATTTTTCTGCGTAACTACCATCTACACTAATAAATTTAATCCAGCGTCTCTCTAGTTGCTTTGTGTTTCTCCAAAAATGATTTTGTTTGTGCCTGAAAAAACGACGCTCATCATTGGCGAAAAATTCTCGGCCTCTGAGATCCTTCTATGGATGTTTGGGCAAAAAGAAGTCGCAGGGCAGTAAATCGGGACTATAGCAAGTGAAGTGGGTTGAATTGTGGACGCTGCAGTTCTGGAGCAGTAAAATAGTTCAGGTTCTCCATAAATTCGGATCTTTTTCTTTATTGATCTGTTTCCGGTTTTCGATTGCCCTTCCGTAAACTTCTCCATTAATTGTGAATTATTTTCCCATATATCCAATTAATAGAATTCCTTCACGGTTCCAAAAAACGGTGATCATCAATTTTTTACAAAACGACTTTCTTTGAAGATGGAGGGTCTTTATGACTCCTTCTTTGAAGGAGGACCTCAATAGAACACCCAAGATTCGTCGCCATTGATAATTCGCTAAATTAACTCTCACAGTTATCTAAAGCGGGTTATTGTTCTTGAGAAATTTCTCTCATCACCAGTTACAGCTCTGCTGTAAGGAATTGAGAGATCCATCGACTAGAAACTTTTTTATCACTAAACCTTCATGCACTTGAAACTGTAGTTTTTCGGAAACTTCAGTTTCTTTAGAAAGCACTGGGATCTTCATTCGTCGATCTGGTGCAGTACATATACCGTAGGAAAATCTCGAAATTTCTCTAAGAGCTACGCGTTTGCGGAGATGGTTATGACTCCCTGCAGATTGTATTCGGTAGAAAATACTAGCCTAAGCATTTCATTGCCCTGTTACTTCTTTTTGTTTAAATATCTGAAGAGAGATCTCGGGACCTAAAAATTTTCGATAATGAAGAGATAAAAGCCGCTACAGTGTCGTTTTTTGGAATGCAGACTAAGTGTATTAGCGTAGTTATGAAAATATTTTTCGTTCTGAGGTTCTATGAAGGTTCATGTTTGGGGATGTCATTCAGACAAAGGTTCTGGAAGACTTTTCATTTTTACCTACAACTTGAACGTTGAAAAAATGCTCCAGATTTATAAGAAGGCATACTGACTGTCAAACGATGATAGGGAGTGGATTCTTCAAGAGGATAACGACCCGTAACATTGGATTTACTCCGATGTGTAGCCAGTGAAAAGGGGAATCCTGTATCGTGACACTAGCTTAGACATCCTAGTCGCTCGATGTAAACCCGATCGAGAATGTGTGGTTACACATCCAGCCCAGGCTTCGCAGTAAAAAGATTTACACAGTGAAAAAAATGGCAAATTCGGACAATTTGGAAATCTTTTCCCCAAAAATACGCCGAAAACCTCGTCGAAAGTATGTTCCGAAGATGCCAGGTGATCGTCGACGCTGATGGAGACTGGATGAACTACTGAATCATTAGTATTTTAATGGCAATCCTTTACTGTCGAATAATGTCAAAAAATTTCAAATAAAAATATTTTTTCATGAAAAATGCGTGACACGGTCTTACTTGACCGACTGTAGATGTTGTCATTCACCTAGTGTTTGCTAACGATATTGCAATTACAAGATTCTTTTAGCGGTTTTTTTTTTTAAATTGGTAATGCAATCTCTGAAGATCGTATTCAATCTTTGCTATCATTCGGCGTCGTCAGCATAGCATAGCATCTTTATCCTCCAGTGGATTCAAGAAGTGTTCCTAGTGAACTCCCTTTTTTATCGGTATTAGCTCCTTGAGTTCACCATTCACGAGGTTATTTTATAGTATAAGAAAGTAAAATTCCCAATTTATTTTACAACTTATACCCTCTATATTTGCTCATAATCTATTTTCAGTAAATTATTAAATGATAATCCATCTCATTAAGTTTATTTTGAATAAAATAAAATGACTCCTTTTACGAAATATTTATTACAATAATAGTGGTGTAAACATCCAGAAGTTCTTATTTAGAAAGAGAAATAACTAATCTGTATTTTCTACTTCTTAAAATTGCAGAGAAGGAATAGAAGACAATTATAATTTTAAATCATCTTGTAGACAATTTAGAGAAGAAAAAAATAGCTCTGATCTTAAAAAATCCTTAGTTATTCCGACAGGCTGAAAATGCAAAAGAAATTATTATTTTTAAATGTTAGGTTTTAATTTTATATTTATTGACGCATCATATATATAATATTCTTTGGCATAGCTAAGGGAGAAAGGACAGGGTAGTCATATGTTCCCCTTTTTGGATGTAGAAAATAGAAACAGGATTTTTATTTGGGGTTCTTTTTTGTTAAACATTTTTACCCTCTGGTCATCGATGTTTAAGCTGAGTTCCACGGTATAAGAAGGTTCGTTTTTGTGAAAACTCTCCATCCTAGGTCCTCGATTTCTAGTTTACTATGTTAAAACTAGCTTAAGTTTTTTGAGTTCCGGTATCAGAAGGTTTTTTTCATCATAGGGCTTCTACTTCCGATCGTTTTTTTGACGCTCGCCCCCTCCCCCCCTCGTTTGTCGATTGGTTCCCCTCTATGAACAGCTCCGCCTTTAATGATCTCTTGTTTCCCTAAAGAAACTCTTTTTATATTCCTATTCCTTTAATCGCAACTGATAGTATCCTTAGATTTATTTAAGTACTAGCCGGGCCCGCGGCTCCACTCGCGTGGACTTGATTCATTACTATCGTCACTACTTATTTCTTATGTTACCCAACGTAATAAAATATCTCCCATTATTTCTCCTTATCTCCCAATATTTCTCCTTATTTCCCATTATCTCTACATAATTTCCATTATCTAGGCTTATCTCTGCTCATCTGCCATTATTTCTCCTTATCTCCCATTATTTCTCCTTATCTCCCATTATTTCTCCTTATCTCCCATTATCTCACCATAACTCCCATTATCTAGACTTATCTTTGCTTATCTCCCATTATCTCTCCTTATCTCCCATTATTTATACTTATCTCCCATTATCTCACCTTATCTCCCATTATCGAGGCTTATCTCGACTTATCTTCCATTATTTCTCCTTATCTCCCATTATCTCACCTTATCTCCCATTATCTAGGCTTATATCGAATTATATAGAACATATGTATAAATTTATAAAAACACGTAAATCGGATAAGTGGTTCTCGAGTGATAAGCGCACTAACGGACAGACAGACAGACAGAGAGACCTTGCAATTTATATATATATTGTATTCTTTGCTGCATGATATTGCTCCATATTTAATGCTTTAAGGAGTGTATTGCAAGAGAACGCGCAAGTGGCAAGCTTTTCTCCGACTTAATTCACTATTATCGTCACTGCTTATTCCTTATGTCACCTAATAAAATATATCCTATAACCTGGCCAGAGAACATACGTATGTTTAAAAAAAAGCATATAAATCGGATAAGTAGTTCTCCAGTGATAAGCACACTAACGGACGGACAGACAGACAGACGGACAAAGAGAGATTGCATTTTATATATTATAGATATTCTCTGCTACATAATATTGTTCCATATTTAATGGTTTGGACTGTGTATTGCAAGAGAACGCGCTAGCGGCAAACTTTGTCTGACTTCATTTACTATTATTGTCACTGCTCATTCCTTATGCTACCTATCGTAATAAAATATAGCCTATAACCTGGCCGGAGAACATATGTATGTTTTAAAAAAAAAAGTACGAAAATCGGATAAGTGGTTCTCCAGGGATAAGCGCACTAACGGACAGACAGACAGACAGAAAACGTTGCATTTTATATATATTATAGATGTAATAAAATATATACCTATAACCTGGTCAGAGAACATATGTATGAATTTAAAAAATCACGTAAATCGGATAAGTGGTTCTCGAGGGATAAGCGCATTAACGGACAGACAGACAGGCAGACAAACATTGCATTTTATATATATTATAGATATAGATTATTATTATTATTATTATATAACCTGGCCAAAGAATATATGCATGAATTTAAAAAAAGACAGGTAAATCGGATAAGTGATTCCCGCGTGATAAACGCACTAATGGACAGACAGACAGACAGAGAGACATTGCATTTTATATATATTATAGATTATACATTACAGATATTCTTTGCTACATAATATTGTTCCATATTTAATGGTTTAGGCTGTGTATTGCAAAGGCACGCGCTAGCGGCAAACTTATTTCCGACATCATTCACTATTTTACGTCACTGCTCATTCCTTATGCTACCTATCGTAATCAAATATAGCCTATAACCTGGCCAGAGAACATATGTATGTTATAAAAAAAAAGTACGTAAATCGGATAAGTGGTTTTTCAGTGATAGGCGCACTAACGGACAGACAGACAGACAGACAGACAGACAGAGAGACGTTGCATTTTATATATATTATAGATGTAATAAAATATATATCTAAAACCTGGTCAGAGAACATATGTACGAATTTAAACAATCACGTAAATCGGATAAGTGGTTCTCGAGGGATAAACGCACTAACGGACAGAAGACAGGCAGCGAGAGGTTGCAATTTGTTTATATTGTAGGTATAGATTATTATTATTATTATTATATAACCTGGCCAAAGAATATATGTATGAATTTAAAAAAAGACGTAAATCGGATAAGTGGTTCTCGCGTGATAAACGCACCAGTGGACAGACAGACAGACAGAGAGACATTGCATTTTATATATATTATAGATTCTAGATATTCTCTACTACATAATATTGTTCCATATTTAATGGTTTAGACTGTGTATTGCAAGGGAACGCGCTAGCGATAAACTTTTTTCCGACTTCATTCACTATTATCGTCACTGCTCATTCCTTATGCTACCTATCGTAATAAAATATAGCCTATAACCTGGCCAGAGAACATATGTATGTTTTAAAAAAAAAGTACGTAAATGGGATAAGTGGTTCTCCAGTGATAAGGTCACTAACGGACAGACAGACAGACAGACAGACAGACAGAGAGACGTTGCATTTTATATATATTATAGAAGACTAATAAATGAATTTCAATTTGATATCGATATCTCATTTCTTTCAATCAAACGGGCCGATGAAATTAGAGAAGAGAATCTAAAACATGAAGAATGCAAAAAAATTTTCCACTTAGCAAGGGAAGTAATAACAGTGTTAAAATTCTTTATTTGGACAAAAAAATTGTAATTTCTTCTGCATTTTCATTACTTTGGGTTGGGCTCAGTTACAAGTAAATAACTAAAGAGATATATATATATATATATATATATATATATATATATATATATATATATATATATATGTATATATATATATATATATATGTATATATATATATATATATATATATATATATATATATATGTATATATATGTATATATATATATATATATATATATATATATATATATATATATATATATATATATATATATATATATATATATATATATATATATATATATATATATATATATATATATATATATATATATATATATATACATATATATATATATATATATATATATATATATATATATATATATATATATATATATATATATATATATGTATATATATGTATATATATATATATATATATATATATATATATATGTATATATATATATATATATATATATATATATATATATATATATATATATATATGTATATATATATATATATATATATATATATATATATATATATATATATATATATATGTATATATATATATATATATATATATATATATATATATATATATGTATATATATATATATATATATATATATATATATATATATATATATATATGTATATATATATATATATATATATATATATATATATATATATATATATATATATATATATATATAGAGAGAGAGAGAGAGAGAGAGAGAGAGAGAGAGAGACGACCATAGAGTAGTGGTTAAGGTGTCTGCTTTCTACGCCAGAGACTCGAGTTCATATCTCGGCTCGGGAAATAATAATAAAAAAAGATAGATAAATAATAAAATAAAATAAAATTTACAACTTGACGGTCGCCTCTCTCGAGAAGGCAATGGTAAACCACCCGTAGTATCATGCTTAGTAAAGTCCTTTCACTATGGCCGTTCGGAACTGGCATTAAACTCCTTTTGTCTGTGGAACAGTTAAAAAGGCGCCAACCACAGGCAAAGGCGAGAGGGTCGCCTACGTCCGTATCGGAGATGGCATTTCAAGAAGAAGAAAAAAAGTGCTTTATTCAAAGTATGTTCTATCGCTTGTTATACATTTTTTCCATCTTTCGGGCAATTTGTGAATACCACGCTAGTAAAAATCTTCCCCTTTTGCTGCGAACCATTCATCGAGCCATTTTTTTCACATCTTCGTATGAACCAAAGCGCTGCTCAGCAAGTGCGTGACCCATCGATGCAAACAAGTGGTAATCGGAAGGAGCCAAGTCTGGTGAGTAAGCCGCATGGGGTAGAACTTCCCAGCTGAGTGTTTTCAACGTGTCGCGAACTGGTTTTGCCGTATGTGATGGAGCACTGTAATGAAGAAAAATGACTTTGTGTTGCCTCTTTCGGTATTCTGGCCTTTTTTTCCAGCAGCGAACGGCTCAAATCGGTCAATTGTTGTTGATAACGTTTACTATTAACCGTTTTCCCAGGTTTTAACAGCTCATAATAGACCACGCCCCTCCGGTCCGACCAAAAACAGAGCATCGTCGTTCTGCCAAAGCGATTCGGTCTTGCGGTCGATGTCGATGATGCCCCTGGGTCTACCCATGATTTTTTGCGCTTGGGATTCTCAAAATAAATCCACTTTTCATCCCCTGTAACTATACGATGCAAAAACAACTTCCTTTTGTACCGAGTGAGCAAAATGTCACACGTGTTTTTGCGCTTTTCCATTTGCCTGTCGTTCAACTCATGTGGTATCCATCTACCGGCTTCTGAATCTTTCCCATCTCTCGTAGCCGATTGGAAACAGCTTGTTGACTAACGACCAATTGCTCGGCGAGTTGTTTTTGTGTTTGCGAATTATCTTCGTCCAACAATGCTTGCAATTCCACATCTTCGTATTTTTGTGGCGGTTTTCCACGACATCGAAGTCACCACTTTTGAAACGCCGAAATCATCGTTCATACGTATCTTGCGATGGAGCATGTTCACTATAAGCTTCTCGAAGTAATCGGTATTATTCAACAGCAATTTTCTTCAAATGAAAACAAAAAATTAATGCTGTCCGCGAATGCTGTTTGTTCGGTATAAATTTCGACATATTGAACATAACAACATAACACTATGCACACACTTTTCCAATTTATCACTCGTGTGCATCTGACACTTGTTGATGACACAACAAAATGGCGCAGTGTCAAATCTTTATAGTACAAACTGCATTGGTGCACCATCTGTTATATGAAATCCGCATTTCATACTTGTACACCTGGTATATATATATATATATATATATATATATATATATATATATATATATATATATATATATATATATATATATATATATATAAAGTATATATCTTCATCAAACCTGTTACTTGATTCCCAACAAAAGTTTTAAAAATGTGTGTTTGACTTGAATAGGTGCGAATACATGTGCAACTGTACTTTTCTATTAATGTCCGTCCAGTCGTTTAGGTAGCACCAGCAACTAAAAACACGTATATTTGCTAAACCTGAATGTTCTTAAGTCCCATCTATGGGTAGAAGTTTCACTTTATTATTTAACATTATATCTACCACGTACCTCATAACTAAAGTTCATTCTTAAGATTTTTCTTCTACTTACTTTATTTTTACGGCTTTTCTGCGCCTTAAAATTAAATACATCCTTAATAAAATGGCCGATAAAACTCTCTGACGCATGAATAGACCAAACCACAATCATCCCGGTCTGTTTCCCTACTAATTCGTTCCGGAGAGATTTGGGCTCGACGTTAGGGAACAGTCGTCCCTCAATTGGGTCTTAGATAAGTCGTCTACTATTGCCCTTAATAGAATGATTTGCATGTTGAGCAGTGCCCCGGGGAACAACACACCATTTCGTTGCTTGGCTTGCATTCTACTAAAATTGGATTTTGGGGAAAGTGAGATAAAATTTATATAGAAAAAAAAGAAGAGTATTAAATTTTGTGCCTACTTAGCTAATACCAGCGAATTATAAAAAATAATGGGTTCTTTTACTTTAAATTAGTCTAAAACAATAAAGTAGTAATTTCAAAGACTACTATATATAAGCCTATGTGTACGTCATCGACACGAGAAACATCAAATACCAAAATATAGCACATGATGCGTTTTAAATTATAAAAGGGAAATATAAACAAATATGTTCTACGTGAATGTAAGGTTTGCTTAAATCAAAAAGTCTTATGTAACTGGGATGATCATTACCCTATAGTTTGGACGTAAATGCAGTTTGAGATTTTACATATGTTTAATAAGGTGGCAACACTGTATCCAACCTCCCAAGAATTCTTATAGATAATAAATAACAGAGGTTATATTAATCTATGTGTTGTCCGGTTTAGAGCAAGGCTCTGTTGTACGATTAACCGTGGAATTGAGGAAGACCGATTGGAAACGATAAGTTACGATTTGGTTGACTGTGAGTGTTGTCAGATTTCTAAAATTTAAAATTTTCAATGGTTCACCAGCTTTCGCGATATTATTAAAAGTCTAATCTAATGAAAGGTAATTATCGTGCATAGTATTAGCTCATAGAGAAGAAAAGAAATACCATTATATTTATAAGAAATAGCTACCTGAATATTTTCTAAAGTGATTTAATAAGTTATATATAACCTACTATTAAAATTAACAAATATAAGTAACAAGTGCGATCATTTGCATAAGACACCATTGAAATTTTATCCACTGTTTTCTACTTGTCCTTACTGCACTCACTGCAGTTTCTAATGGACCATTGATTTGGCGGAAAATGATGTTTGGGGTTTCAAGAATTCAGTAGTGAAATGTACTTTTCTAGTTTTGGGGTTTACAGATTTCAGTAATGAAATGTACTTTTCTAGTTTTATTTTTTATCTATTGATATATTTTAAATGAAGAAAATTATAATAACAAGGATATTTAAGTAAATGCTTAAAATATGCCCTTTCATTGCTTACACAAGGTTAGCACCGATGAATTTAATTTTCGCAGACTTTTTAAAAAACATTGAGCGTTTTTTCCCCGATTCATAGCTGCTATAAGGAGCTAATAATGGAATTAGCTCATAAAAATAAGTAGATAAAAATCATGCAATAACCACAAATATCAATGAAAATTGAGTTGAGTTTTAGATCACGATGTGTGTACACGTCAATCGAATGTCCGGCAATAGTCAACTCGTTCAACGAGCATTATTACGGCAGTGTTTCGATCTATTTAATTATTTTGTCGATTGCAAACGAGAGGGACTAGAAATAAAGCAGAGCGTAGTGTTAGATTAAGACAATAAGAAAAATTTGAAGATTTATGAGAATAATTTTGTGAAATTGTATGAACCTAACGAAACGATAAGCGACGACCTTGATCATTTTACTGTTTACGGTGATAAGAAATATAAACAACAATTTTTTTCTTTTTCTCCCGTGTTTGAAAACGGAATATAGGAGGAATACACGTAAAGTTTTTATAATAGAAAGAACAAGGGATAGCGATGACTGTACCTCAGGAGACTCGAAAAGAGGAAGAGTCGAAGAAAAAGAGGAGCCAATGGGATTATTCAAGAAGAGTAAAAAGCTGATGAGAACACCACAGAGAGAGAAAAACGAAAGAGTAGACAATTTGATAGAAATGAACAGAGAGTTAATGTCAGATATAAAGGATATGAAACAAGATCAGAAGAGATACCAACAAGAGTTGAAGGAACTAAGAAAGGAGAATGAAGTATTGAAAGAGGAAAATAAGATAATCAGAGAAAACATGAAAAGTATGGATTTGAAGATGAGTAGACTGGAAAAAAAGACAACGTAAGGAATAATATTGTAATATCGGGAATGAGTTTTGAAGCGAATAGCCAACCAGATCTGAAAATGGGTGTAGAACTTTTTATGGAGGGTATAGACACAAAAGTACAGGTTAAAGATGTGATGAAAATGGGAGCGATAGAACTTGAAAACACCGGAGATAAGGAAGCTGTAATGAAAAATAAAAAACAAACTGAGAAACCTAAGAGAGAGAGAGAGAGTTTATATAAACAACGATTTAACAAAAGAAGAACTTGAAGTATATAGCAGAGAACGAGAGAAAGAATGGACAAGAATGAAAATAGGATATCAAAAAATCGTAATCGAAGGAAGAGAATATAAATGGGACATTGAGGAAGAAAAACTGAAAGAACAAACAAAGAATACTACGACCATCAAGTCAAAAAACTGAGAAAATGGAGAGAGATTGGTAGATTGACAATGACCCTGGCAAAGATAAAAGATACGGAAGAGACGACTAGTAAAATCAATACAAATAAGAAGATAATCAAAGAAATAGATAGGAAGAAAGAAATAGGAAATAATTATCGAGTTTTTAGATTGAAAACACGGAATAATAGGGGTATAAACGGAAAAGAGGATGAACTGACAGAAGAACAACAAACGCCCTATGTAGGAATCACTGAAACAGAGAGGAAAGGAAATGGATGCAACAAATTAGAAGGAAAAGCATACAAAAATCAACATAGAGACATAATACCGGAACAAGATACAGAACTCATACAAACAGAAGAAATTAATACAGAAGAAACAAAAGAGACCAACGGCAATTTAAACAGGATGGAAGGATCTAGAAGGAAATATGGAAAAGACAGATATAGAATAACTCGACTCCACGGGCCTTACACTCCTAACAAGAGGTAGAAAGGCATAAGGATTAAATATGTGAGTAATCAATAAAATTTAAAAAAAAAAGTATAAAAACACCAAATATGAAAGCAACACATTTTTTTCGAACATCATACGACTGCTGTCTTTCTCGTAGCATCACTCAACAGCAATGCTTCTTCAAGTGACATTTTAGATAAACAAACCTTTTTTGCTAAGTTCTTTAACAGTTTGCAGATACCGTTAGCACACCGATGTTGCAAACAATCCTTACATACCTAGACCGAAAGGTAAATTTTACATTTTTGCTTGCAGGCGATACTATAACAACGAAATGTTTGCTAATATTTTTCACAGTTCATATATCTTTTGACAAATAAATGGTTTTTATTCTTTTTATGTATGGTTTTTTTACCACTTACTTAGTTGTGTCATACATTAATTTACGTTGAGTGAAGTGGATAAAGGAGTAAGTCTATTTATTACGTATATGGTAAACAAGAAGGCGGTTGATGCGCTTTTTATGCACTAACACGTGCCATCTGATTTAATTCATGGCATGATTAAAGTCGAAAACAGTATACCGTAATTGGGAGTATACAAAGCAGCCTGTTCTATTCAGCTACTGAAATTAATTAATGACAGTTTACCACAATTTATGAAATTTACTTTGAGCCCTCAGAAATTAATAACATAAATTTGCTGCAGCAACGTCCAATGGGCATTGCACAAAACATAATTTTATAATTAAAATGTAAGAAGTCTGATGTGGGAAATAGTAAAATTTATTTCTCTCAATTCAATCGAATTTCTCGAAAACATGTTTTAGGCACAATAAAAGCCAAAAAAAATATTGTTTTGAAAGGGGGATATATAGTATATTGCTGGAAAAAAATTGAGGGATATTTTTAAATGTCAAATTCGAAATGAGTATTATAATAAAACTAATACAAATATATTAAAAATTTTATTTTTAAATTGAAAATCTCTTTCTCTTTCGATGGATGTGACCATTTACCATCCTGTGCTAGCGTTACCATTGACCAGCATTTGTTAACGTGGGCGTTAATGCTATTGTGTTCAACGTGACTGACTTCCTATAACATCAACTCTTACTTCAAGAATAGAAAATTATCTTGATTATCTTGATCGATTCATTATTGTGATATGCTCTGTTTAATTTTAAGGTGTACAAAAGCCGAAAAAACAAGTAGAAGGAATCCTAAGAATTTACTTTAGACATTAGAAATAAAGATAAATATTAAAGAAAAACAACTATATTTTAATAGGGATTAAAAACGTTCAAGTGTAGCAAGGATTTTATTTCTTTTTATATCACCACTACGTACGAGTAGATATGTGTTGCTGGACGGACGTAGTTGGCTACATATTTGCACTTGATTGGGTCAAATACACATTTTTAAAACGTAAGTTGAGAATCGAATGAAATGACACTAAAAGCAAATTTACTTATAGAGGAGGAGGCTAGTCGATAAACGAAGGGTCGCTAATCGACCACCGGGGGCGGAACCATTTCAAAAAAAAATAAGAAACCTTTTTGTTTAATGTCCAGTGTACCGTCGACCAGCGACCAGCAACCAGTAAGTATTGATAATGCGAAATGAGATTTTGGCAAAACCTCTGGGACTCATCACCTAAAAATCTAAAAATTAAAACAACGTTGTTCATTGTTCCGAGAAAATATCACCGGAAAATGCATTAATTTGGCCGTAATTCTTTATAAAATTTCATGATTCCTTTTCCTAGAATTATGTCAGCTTCCACAGGATAATCTCACGTTTATGTTCTGAAGAAGGGTTAAATAAGTCCGATAGCTTAACAATTAAAAAGTTTCAAAGGCCAACTGTTTTTGACGGCATCTTTACTAAATTACTTTTTCACGAGTCAGTCACGACTACTTCCAAATATATATATAGTTTTGTAAGGAAAAAATATTCAGAATCACCGAGAAAGAAAATAGATTTTGTTGTGTGGCTTCTGTAAAAATTCGTAATGTCACAAGTGACACTTCCTACAGAAATGAAACAAACTATCCAGAAGTCATCTAATTTAAATCTGTTTATGACTAGACATTAACAAAATCAACGGTACTTCAGTTAAATTTAAAATATACTATATTTGAATAAGCTAATCACAATTAAATTTAAAAATTATAGTTTGATTAGTTTAGGTTAGTTCAAAGATTTTAATTAAACAAATTAATTTATGAATTCAATTATAGTTTAATTTAAACTTAAAATAACTTGAAGTAACCTAATTTATGACTTGGTTATGTAAATTACAGACCAAGGTTAGTTCAGCTAATCCAAACAATTTAATTAATTCATTATTATCTAACATAGGCTAACCTATACGTGACTACCAAAGATCCCCTTCATTATATTAAAAAAATCAGCATTTCCAAACTTTTTGAAAAATTTCATTGTCGATTTCTATCCATTCAAAATTTTGCCATCGAAAAGTTTGATTTTGAAAATTATTTAGGTACCCGCGTTAGATATAACAATAGGTGAAATAAATTGAATACAAGAATGAAATTGATTAATTGATAAAATTTAAAAGAAATTGAAGAAACAAAATTGGGAAGGGGGTCCGAGGGCGACAATTGAGACCAACCAGGTCACAGAACTAATGTCTTGTATTCTTTATTGTTAACCATGCAACTCAATCGAGATATTTGTTTGTTGAAATAATTATTTATTTATTTTAATATTTTACGCGACATTCTTGTAACGTCAGGTGTGGAACAGATCACATGAAGGACCTGCAGTTTCTTATTATTTATTATCTGGTTTTCAACGACTATACGTTTGGTTATATGCTAACAATCTTAAATTGTCATTATAAATCCTAACCTTAACATAATACAATCAGATCTTGACAGATTTTTCAATTGGTGTATTTTTGTTGAAAGATCACTGATAAGTTATATCTTATAGTCCTGGAGCTCACAACCAAGATTTTGGACTCATCGAACAGCGGCAGATAAAAATATCACTTATTAGATGTGACAAATTGAACCCAAAAATACAACTTATAGATCCAAAATTCCGGTTCCTGCCTTGGTTATGGAGGGGGAAGTTGCAAAATATTGAGGGTAGGTGAACCCATCGCAGAGTGGCAGACATTTTGTATTTAAGTTTTATATGTTGTGAAGATACTATAGCATTAATACCTGCAACAGAGACTGGTTCCTGTGGGAGTAAACCGTTTTTTTCTTGGAAAAAATGGACTTTACAAATGAACTCATCGCTGAGTGGCAGATATTCCAGACCTAGTTAGTTCGGGACCCAAAATGAAGTGAAAAAATATTATCTGCCATAGATCCTGGTTCTTTTAATTTCTACGAATTTTTGAACCTGTATAGTTTTTGGACCCATCAGAACTCATTCGAGAGTGGCTGATAAATGAACCAGTGTTGGAATACTATAATACGAGGTGAAATCCCGAATATCTGCCATGAAGTCCAGTCCCTGCGTTTATCAGCAGAAATTTTGTGTTTTTAATGCAAAGCTTAAGTTATAAACAAATTGATTTTTCCCATTCGCATTATAATCTAGCTGTGATGCATGATTTCATATGTTTTTTGACATGTTAAAGTCGAATTCATTTTTGCTAAAAATTTACTAATTTTTTGTTATAAATATATTTTTAGTGTTCCGTACGGAACACTTATAAGATCACTTCGGTGTCTGTCTGTCTGTCTGTCTGTCTGTCTGTCTGTCACACCCGATCTTCTCCGAAACTATTTGACATAGAAAGGTGAAATTTGGTAATAATATAGGAATTGATGGCCTCATCAGAGCCATGTAGTTTTGAGAATTAAATTTTGACTTAAGGGGTTAGTTTTGGGGGGTGAAGTCGGAAGTGAAAAAAAAATTTTTTTACTAGGTCATCGAGTGTGGTTAAATGAAAGCCTGTGAAAACATGAGTAAAAAATATATATATAATATTATACTTGCGCGCACTTTTCTTTGTATTATTTTTAAAAATTCGCGAAAAATCGCTGTCCCGGGCCTTATCTCGAAAAGTACTTATCAAAAAATTTCGAAAAAATTTTGGAATATTCTCCACGGGGTGTAGATTGAATGAAAATTATCACGAGTGCATTACCTTTAATAATTTATATGGTATATAAAAAAAAACAAAAATTTCAAGGTCATCAGATTTCAGTAAAGATTGGAAACAAACTTTGTTGAAAACTCATTTGGGGTGTGTTTTGTGAAGTCACTGATCATTTTATACCACCGTAACATAAATTTTGACTTAAGGGGTTCGTTTTGAGAGGTGAAATCGGAAGTTAAAAAAATGAAAGCTTGTGAAAATACGAGTAATATATATATAATGTAATACTTGCGCACACTTTTCTTCGTATTACTTTTAAAAAATAGCGAAAAATCGCTGTCCCCTACCTTATCTCGAAAAGTACTGATCAAAAAATTTTGAAAGAATTCTGGAATATTCTCCACGGGGTATAGATTGAACGAAAATTATCACGAGTGCATTACCTTTAATAATTTATTTGGTATATAAAAATAAAACAAAATTTCAAGGTCACCAGTTTTCAGTAAAGATTGGAAACAAACTTTGTTCAAAACTCATTTGGGGTGTGTTTTATGAAGACACTGATCATTTTATACCATCCTAACAAAAATTTTTATTTTAAAAACAATCAACGTACGGAACACTAATTGTGCAAGTTCAACTTGCACTTGACCGGTTTTTTTCTATATAATTTAATATATTATTATATAGAGAGAATAATATATAATATATTATTCTCGCTAAATTTAAATTTTCTGTTCCTTTTTCATTTTATTATTACTGACAATTTATTAGAATTATATTAATTTTTCTTTCGGAAAATTTTTTATTTAATTGCTTATAAATAAACTCATTAGCTCTTAATTTTAATAAATTGGGAAAATGAATTAGAAATTCTATTGTCTGCCACTCTTCGATAAGGTCGCATTTCGGTCGGAGCTTCCGGACTCTTAGAATTCTTTGTGGATAGAGTGGTACAGAATTATAACCTTTGTTACCCAAACTTTGATACTTTTAACCTAAATTTTAATTCATTGCAGAGAAGACTGAAAAATTGCCGATAAGTTTGGTTTTCGATTAATATCCGCAGACAGCAGGAGGTCGTTCAACTTAACAAAGACCTGGAAGAAATTCTATCTTGGGGTGACAGTAACCAAGTGGAATTTAACGCAGTTTTTTCTAAAAAAGTTAACGTTGCTGAACCCGACATAGTTATGTCGGGGCACTCCATTCCAATAGCATCGTCGCTCAATTTGTTGGGCGTTAGTTTGGGAGCAAATATATCCTGGCATGAATATGTTGCAGGCATAGCAAGGAGAGCTTCTCAAAAGTTGGGAATATTATTTCGAACCAGAAAGCTTTACACCCCACAACAACTGTTAATTCTTTACAAAAGCTCAAATTCGACCAATTATGGAATACTGCTCCTATGTTTGGGGCTCCGCTCCCAAACATACACTGCATTTGTTGGATTCTGTTCAGAGAAGAGCTGTTCGTCTGATTGGAGACCCGGAACTGACCGGCGGCCTTGATCCGCTGGAACATCGAAGAACGGTTGGCGACTTGAGTCTATTCTACAAGTATTTTCATGGAAACTGTTCCAAGGATGTAGCCCGCTTAATTCCTCCCAAAGCGGTGCATATTAGAAATACATGTCGCGCTGGTGCTTCACATCCGTATGAGGTTCAGCTTGTTACTCCGCTTACAATGCTTTTCAAGCAGTCTTTTATATGGAGAATATCATCCCTTTGGAATAATTTGCCCAGCGCTGTGTTTCCCACCAAGTACAATTTACAGCGATTCAAGAACAACGTGAATCGCTTTTTCCGCACACATGCCGCTCCTGGAGCGCTTTAGGGACTTCCCTACAGCACGTGTGCTAGACCCATTAAAAAAAAAATATGTTTATATTAATTTGCTCTAGATAAGTTGTAGTAGAACCATTTCGCAGTGTAATTATACAAATTAAATGAACGAATGTTTACAGCTTAGTAAACGAAATCCTACATTCTTCTTAACTGTCTAGCCCTTGTCCCTTTTACTGTAATATGCGTTCTCCATTTCAATAGGAATATAATTTAACAAATCCCTCTTTACTGCGCACAACGGTGGTCAAGCTATTCAAACATTTCTAAAACTGCTGATCAAATTCCGTGTCGAACTAAAACTGAGCAAGCAGACCGCAATCAACTCGGCCTGTTTCCTTTACTAATTCGTTCCTTTGAGATTTGAAATAGCCATTTTAAGGACAATCGGCCAACAATTGGGATTTAGATAAGTCGCCTACTATGGGCTCTAATATAATGCATTTTGAGAAACCTATACCAAAAAACAGACTTTTATATATACGGGGTGCCCGATTTCTCGTTCCTTCGATTTTGAGAAGTGATAAAATATTAAGATAATAGAAAAAAAAACAACAGTAAACATATATAAATTTATAAAAAATCATAAACCCCTAAATCATAAAGATTTTTAAGACGTGAAATATATTAATAAAATTTACATGTTTTCTAAGAATAAACTGATTATTTTTTCTCAAAACGGACACCTCTTCCGGAAAGTGATACACTGTCAATTGACAATATCAATTTTTCGTATTTATTGGTGAAAGCTGTTAATGATCAATTAGTTTAGATATATTTAATTAAAATCTGTAGATTAATTCACGAGTTATGCCGCGAATTCTGAGGTAGAGCCGATTAAAACTTCTCCAGTTCATATTTCGAATACGGCATTTTTGTGTGCCTATATCTTAACTAGGTCTCTTCTTATATTTTAATCTCTAATCTTATAATATATTAATTAACGTATACATATATATATATATATATATATATATATATATATATATATATATATATATATACATATATATATATATATATATATATATATATATATATATATATATATACATATATATACATATATATATATATATATATATATATATATATATATATATATATATATATATATATATATATATATATATACAGTCCCTGGCCAAATTATTAGACGCACTGTATTTTTTTAGTAATTTTATGTTTCTTAAGAGTTTTTATGCAATAATGGTATATTTAAACTACAATATTATTAATTTTTATTTAAAAGAATTGTTGTAGACTACATATTTGTATTTATTTTTAACATATGGCAACACTGTGTTGACAAAGTGATACATGAACGTAAATAAGTACAAACCTGTATCAGTCGCGATCGGAATCGAGTCAGGTACGGACGTATTTCTGTGGCTTTATGGACTGTGATTGTTTGTTTAACAGTTTTATACTACTCAGTTATTAGTTTATTTTGTATGCAGTGTTTTAAAAAAGTAATTGGACTATTTTCATTATGGGTAGAAAAGGCCATCTTTCACCACGTAAAAAAGCTGAAGTGAAGGCCCTTGTGATTGCGAAAACATTTACAAACCGAGAAATATCACGAAGATTGGAGGTTTCTGAAGTTAGTGTATGACGCATAAAAAAGAAAATTGAGTCAGGGAAGGAATTAAGCCCGAAAAGAAAGAAAAGATGCGGTAGATAACCAATTTTCACTCCACGGTCAGAGAGATGTTTGAAGAAAATTTTGTGTAGAAAACAGATTTGCTACCACAAAGGTAATAAAATCCCAACTCCAGGATGCTAGCGTAAATGCTTCTGAGCGCACTGTTCGAAGAAAATTGAAAGAATTAGATTTTAAAGCCTATCGCCCCGCCAGGAAGCCCAAGTTAACAGCTGCAATAAAAGCAAAGCGCCTGAAGTGGGCCAAACAATGGCAAGACAAAGATGTGGACTTCTGGAGATCGGTAAGATACAGCACTTTAATCAATAATTGATACATTATTATCATTTTCAGTTAAATAAAGCAAATAAACATGGAAGTTTATATATTTTTCCTATTTTTGACAGGTCTGCTTCAGTGACGAAAGCACATTCGAAATTTTGCAGAATAAAGCTCAGTATGTGCGTCGTCGTCATGGAGAAAAGTTTCATCCTGATTGTGTCGTCCCGACGGTTAAACATCCCACCAAAGTGATGATTTGGTCAGTCATCAGCGGCAAGGGCACTGAACGTCTGTACGTCGTCAAAGGAATAATGAGGCAAGATCAGTACAAAGAAGTATTACAAAATCGGTTGATTCCGCAGCTCAGAGAATGGTTTCCAAATGGGGAACCATTCACTTTCATGCAAGATGGAGCTCCCTGCCACACTGCTCGGTCTGTTAAAGCTTTTTTGGCAGAAAAAAATATCCCTCTGTTGGATTGGCCCTGATATGAACCCCATTGAAAATGTGTGGGAGCTGATGAAAAGAGAAGTGGCTAAAGATGTGATTACCAACAAAACCCAGCTCCTAGAAAAGATTATTCATGTGTGGAATCATCATCCTCAAATGCAGGAGACAGTACAATCTTGCATTGATAGCATGCCGCGCAGAATTAAAGCTCTGATAGCGGCTAAAGGTGGCTCAACTAAATATTGACTTTTACTAACATTAATTTCACTTTTCTTTAAAACTTATGCTTTTCTAAATTAATGCTGTTTTATTTATGTCAAATAAATAGGTAATTGATTGGATAATATAAAAATAAAAAACAAATCAATTTAAAATAATAAAACGGTACAATATCACTCGGTAATTAATATTTTACATGAAATCTTGCAGTGCGTCTAATAATTTGGCCAGGGACTGTATATATATATATATATATATATATATATATATATATATATATATATATATAGGGTGTTATGGAAATCAGTGCATATATTGAAACGGGTTACTGGTGGGCTCATGTAGAAACATATTCAATACTTTTTTTTTTTCAAATTCGAAAATTTTTGAAAAATTAAAAAAAAGGGTGAAACTGGATTTTACTGCCA
Organism: Pachyrhynchus sulphureomaculatus; assembly: GCA_019049505.1. Classification (NCBI taxonomy): domain Eukaryota; kingdom Metazoa; phylum Arthropoda; class Insecta; order Coleoptera; family Curculionidae; genus Pachyrhynchus; species Pachyrhynchus sulphureomaculatus. The sequence continues at coordinate 129,477,362 of CM032453.1, forward strand.
AACCAACCCGCACCTGAAAGGTGCTGGTGCATTGTTGCTGTTCGTACAATGCATCTGCTACTGAGTAAGCTTCAAGCGACAGCAGGAGCAAGATCATCGTATCGAGTAGCAGCAGCAGCAAGAGCTCTTGAAAATGCCAAATAAGATTTTAGCGAAACGTCGTGCAACGTAGGAGTAACTAAAACATCGAGAACGCAACAGTTAGCATAGCACCGAAACCTGTAATTACCACTGATACGGACATCCAGGCGGCAAACACCGATGCCCATCCCACCTATAATCTTCGTAGACCCCCACCTATTAAAGACGGCGACCGCATTTCGGTCCCTCAGTTAACTTCGAGCAGCAGCAGAAGCAAGATCACAGTATCGAGTAGCATCAGCAAGAGCACTTGAAAGTGCCAAATGAGATTTTGGCGAAACGTCGTGCAAATTTATTGTTAGATGAACGGATTGAAATTCGGAATTTTAATGTGTTACATTCCACCATCCGTTAAAACTTCTATTGTAACAGATTACTAGTTACTAACAGTTTCAAATGGCGGCTTGTTAATGTTTCTAAATTACGAACTTTTACCAAGTGTTTCCTACTTTAAATCAATAAAGAGAAAAAAAAATGCATGGAAGTTATTCTGCAAATTATTTTAAAAACTTTTACGTATATATATGTATATATATATATATATATATATATATATATATATATATATATATATATACAAAAGAAGAATTACAAGAAATGCTGATGGAATTAAATAACAAGTCTCGAGAAATAGGACTAAAAATAAATTTCATCAAAACCAAATATTTAAATAACGAAAGAGAAGATAACAGCCAGGAACTATTAATAGAAGGTGAAAGAATAGGAAAGGTACAAACATTCATATCACAAACAATCGAAACATCAAAAAATAATTGGACCTGGATGGAAGGTTTGCGTTCGGAAGGTTACAATCTACATTTAAATTAGACATCCCAAATACAATAAAAGCTAGAGTTTTCGATCAATATGTACTGCCAGTATTAACATATGGCACTGAAACGTGGGCTTTAAATAAAAGTATAAAAAATAAACTCCAGGTAACCCAAAGAGCAATGTAGAGGAGAATGCTAAATATTAGACTCCAAGATCATATTCCTAACATTGAGATACGAAGAAGATTAAGTGACAGATGTAATAGAGCGAATTAAGGATGAATTAGGCGGGGTATGTCGCAAAGATGAATCGTAACAGATGGACACGCCGTATAGTTGAATAGAGGCCTAGAGAACACAAAAGATATAGAAGTAGACCACAGACAAGATTGACGGACGACATAAAAAGATTAGCAGGACACGACTGGATGCAAAAAGCAAACAACAAAGCTCATCGGAAACAACTTGGAGAGGCTTACATCCGACTATGGATGGAATAAGCTCATGATGATGTATATATATATATATATATATATATATATATATATATATATATATATATATTTTCAGTAATTTTATTGTAAAATCCGTTTACTTTCTCTTTATTTGAGGAAATCAAATGCGGTACTGAATTATATGTTGCAAGAAAAGGTCTGGGTAAATCGTTTTACTTTCAATTTATTCATTTTTCTCAAGAATGAAAAAACTAAGTGATTTCCGAAAACATATTTTTATAGGAATTACCGTTTTCTTTCAATTTCAAAAAGAAAACGCTGATTTTTCAAAAGCCATAAGTAAATTTTTCCGCGCTGCAGAAGGTGGCGTCAAGACAGGACAATCGAGTTTTTCCTCACGACGTCCACCCGCGGCGGTTGTGGATTAATAAGCGGGCGCGATATTCTTCGACATTAAAATTCTTCTTAATTTTGAATGTTTACGTATTATATTTTGTGCATATTGCTTACATTTTTGCTTTTTTTGTTTAGAGCGGCGATAGCGAAGATTCCTAATTATACTTTTCACCTTCTTCTTTTCATTATCATTTTGAGTTTTTTTCTTAAAGAACCCCGCCGTAATCTTATGGAAATTCGATCCCAGTCAAATCGGCTAAAAATGTAGTATGTTATGCTTTAAGCCATTCTGATCAGAAGTCTCCATGGACATAAAGTTCAAAAATGGATAGATTAGGAATTATCGAGTGTAGAATTAGTAAAAAAGCTGCTGAGAAAATGCTATTTTTGCGTTTTTTTAAGGACTTCAGAAAGGGTCAAAATAATTATTATATTCATAATTAGCAACCCAAAAAACATATAATGTCGTTGGAATTTTTCGTAAAATCATGTTCTAGTAAAAATAAGTTCTTAAAAAACGCAAAAGTAGCATTTTCTTAGCGGTTTTTTGTACTAATTCCACGCTCGATAATTCCTAATCTATACATTTTTGGACTTTGTATCCATGGAGACTTTTGATCAGAATGGTTTGAAGTATAACATACTACATTTTCAGCCGATTTGACGGGGATCCAATTTCAATAAGATTAGTTTAGGTAGCATAAGTTAGTTCTTTAGGGACTGAGCTATTATTACTTTGCAGGAAACAATCGAAAAGTTTATAGAAGACAAGTTTTATCTAATTGTCATCCTCGCAATTACCACCCTACTCAAAATGTGTTTTAAAAGTATATAATCCCTTTGAAGTAAACTTTTTTTGCTCTCAGATTTTACCAATGTTCGACGTGTCCATGTTTATTTAACTCTCTGTGTTGACTAGATTGGAAAAATCTCTCGTTCTTAGAAAGGGCTCACATGAATATTTTATTTGACCTAATATATACGGTTTCTCATTGAATATTAAAACGATCGACCCTTCTATAAATTATTTATTCGACAGAATTAGAGAATTACGTCAAAGATTGTCACGATACCCAAAACTCACTAATGGAAAACTGAGTGTAATGTTACATCCGTTAGGCAGATACTCAATAATCAACAACATATTGAATGATACCCGTTTATCGATTATTCATAATGAAAATCATTGTGGATGACAGTAAAGCGGAAAATAAGAAAATAAGTTATTAAACTAAACTTAAAAATACTTTACTCTTGAGTATATTATAAATAAGGCCAAATATGTTTGGCTTATTGTGCGAATGCAACGGGCCAGTGGTACAAAGTGGGGGCACAGAATGTAGCCTCGGTCCTTGGAAAGTTTAGCTGCTATAGGGCGTTTTACCGGAGTGTGGCTTGTTTACAGCGCAGAAGAAGCTGTGAGTGTGAAGTTTAAAGAAACTTTAAGTAAACCTCGGGCAGGGTGACCAAGATCATTCAAAAGCGATGTAATCGTGGAGTACGTTCGAGTTTCAGCGAGCATCCCGATCTCTAAATAAGCAACGATCAAGTGTCTGAAATGTGCTCAGGAGTAAGTTACAAAAGTTGCTTGTAAATATTTATATTTGCACCCTTATAAGGTACATCTGTGGAATAATTTGGGAGAGATAAGATATACAAAGAGAAGATAATGCCCAGAAGTTAAACATTGTTAATTAAATGTGTGAACGTTTTCTAACATTTACTAACATATTCTCGGATAAGACATAATTACCGTTATTGGAGCCCGACAAATAATAAATTAAAGCTTGAAAAGCCTTTATACTTTCCTAAGTGACGACTTGTGTAAATTGTGCAATAATATTATCACGTGTTTTTTTGTCCTGACTTGGAAATTTTATTACAATTTAAAAAAATTTGGTATTTTTTAGTTTTAAAATAGGAACTGATGCGGAAGGATCAACTTAATGGCAAGAAAATACACCAGCAAACTAGAAAACCAACTATCTAGGGTTAAAATTTTTCAAAGCCACTAATATGAGGGTTGTATGATAAGTACCTGGCCTTGACAAGAAAAAAACATTTTGATGTGTAAAAAATTTTTTTTATTTTTCAACATAGTCCGTTGTTAGCTTGATACACGTAGTCCAACATTTTTCTTTCTTTTGTATCTCGCGTAAAAAATACGATTTCTTCAACCCTTCAAAATATGCGTTTGTTCCAGCAATCACCTCATCGTTAGAGCTAAATTTTTTTTCCGTTGAGCCATTTTTCATATTCGGAAATAATCTTTGGGGGCTAAATCTGGCGAATATGGCGAATGTAGAAGCAATTCGTAACCTAACTCATGGAATTTTGCCATGGCGATGACATGAGTGTGCACGCGTGCATTGTCTAGATGAAAGAGAATTTTTTTTCGCCAATTGAGCACGTTTTTCTTTCACACTACGGTTGAAACGAACCGTGAGTTTACATAATATTCTTCATTAATCGTTTTGCTATTTTCGAGGTAATCGATGTGGATTATTCCACGTGCATCCCAAAACACTGTGGCCATGACTTACTTGGCCGATAAAGTCGCCTTGGCTTTCTTTCGGTTCGCCACGGAAAAGCCACAGTTTGGACTGTTTTTTGGTCTCTGGTGTGCTGTAATGATTCCATGTTTCGTCAATAGTTATGAATTGATGCCAAAAATCATTCCGATTGCGTTTTAACATCGCCAAACATTTTTTTGAAAGTTGGCACACATGCGTGTTTATTGTCAATTGTGAGCAATCGCGACACCCATCTTGTGGAAAGCTTTTTTATTTCCAAATGAGCTGTTAAAAAGATCTGCACCCGTTCAGATTGAGATGCCTACAGTCTCAGCAATCTCACGAACTTTCACTCTCCCATCATTTATCTCTATATCTATATATATATATTTTTTCAATCATTATTTCTGAGGTGGTGACATCATTTGGACGACCTGGACTTTCTTCATCAAAAATGCTGATGAGGCCGTGTTTGAATTCAGCTCACCAACATATTATGGTCGAAAACGAAGGTGCAGAGTCCGCACAAACTTCGCTGAGTTCCGCTTTTAACTCATCATTCAGCAGCAACGGGAGCAACGGAAGCCCTTGAAAATGCCAAATGAGATTTTGGCGAAACGTCATGCAAGTTGATTGTTAGACGAAAGGATTTAAACCCGGAATTTTTAATATATATATATATATATATATATATATATATATATATATATATATATATTTATATATATATATATATATATATATATATATATATATATATATATATATATATATGTTAAATTCGGAAGAATGATAAAAAGTGCTTTATTCAAAGTATGCTCCATCGCTTGTTATACATTTTTCCGATCTTTCGGGCAATTTGTGAATACCACGCCAGTAAAAATCTTCCCCTTTTGCTGCGAACCATTCATCGAGCCATTTTTTCACATCTTCGTACGAACCAAAGCGCTGCTCAGCAAGTGCGTGACCCATCGATGCAAACAAGTGGTAATCGGAAGGAGCCAAGTCTGGTGAGTAAGCCGCATGTGGTAGAACTTCCCAGCCGAGTGCTTCCAACGTGTCGCGAACTGGTTTTGGCGTATGTGATGGAGCATTGTCATGAAGAAAAATGACTTCGTATTGCCTCTTTTGGTACTCTGGCCATTTTTCAAGCAGCGAACGGTTCAAATCGGTCATTTGTTGTTGGTAACGTTTAGTATTAACAGTTTCCACAGGTTTTAAAACAGCTTCTAATAGACTACGCCCCTCTGGTCCCACCAAACACAGAGCATCGTCTTTCTGCTAAAGCGATTCGGTCTTGCGGTCGATGTGGATGGTGCGCCTGGGTCTACCCATGATTTTTTGCGCTTAAGATTCTCAAAATAAATCCACTTTTCATCCCCTGTCACTATACGATGCAAAAATGACTTCCTTTTGTACTGAGCGAACAAAATGTCACACGTGTTTTTTGCGCTTTTCCATTTGCCTGTAGTTCAACTCATGTGGTATCCAGCTACTGGCCTTCTGAATCTTTCCCATCTCTCGTAGCCGATTGGAAACAGCTTGTTGACTAACGCCTAATTGCTCGGCGAGTGGTTTTTGTGTTTGCGAATCATCTTTATCCAACAATGCTTGCAACTCCACATCTTGGTATTTTTTTGGCGGTTTTCCATTTTCTTGTCTGCAACATCGAAGTTACCACTTTTGAAACGCCGAAACCATCGTTCACACGTATCTTGCGATGGAGCATGTTCATCATAAGCTTTTCGAAGTAATCGGTATGATTTAACAGCAGTTTTCTTCAAATGAAAACAAAAAATTGATGCTGTCCGCGAATGCTCTTTGTTCTGTATAAATTTCCGCATTTCATACTTGTACACCTGGTATATATATATATATATATATATATATATATATATATATATATATATATATATATATATATATATATATATATATACATACGTACATATAAATCCCGAAGTAGAGGGTTCGTTATTTAAATGTGGCAATCTGTTCGGAGACTGCGAAGATAACTTTCAAGGAGATTTTTCTTTTTCTTCATCAGGTTGCTGAGCAATTTGCTTGTTTTCATTAATAATAATAATAGAAGCGTATTATCAGATTACTTGAATTTGTTTGAGAGAGAACATTACTTGACGACCTGGATTTGTCCTCAAACATTTAACTGCTCAGAGGTTTAAAAGAAAGGAGACATCCGGTGAATAGTATGGCCTGGCAGTTGTTACATTATTATCTCATTAGCTTTTGCTATCTCCAACGCTTCCAAGTTTTTCGAATGTGTTGTATTTCCATTAAGCAGAAGTAACACTTTATTATCAGGGATTGGTTTTACTACGCTTACAAAATGTTTCATCCATTCTACAAATAAGTTTGAGTTAATATAGTCAGAGTCTGAAATGGTGACAGCATTTTCAAAAAGTGCGTCACTCCTCACTTCAGGATATTGCTTAATTTTTTTGAATATAAGCATTGGTGGCACAAACTCTCTAGCTAGACTGGCACAACACAAGGCTGTCGTATTAACCCCTCTTCCTCCGCTCGTGATTGCGCCGATTTGTTTCTTCCTTTTTAATCCTTTTTGCGTTTTTTTTTCTGGACGGTGGAACATCCATTTTCATCAATGTTAAATATTCTTGTAGACGTTAATGTATTTATATCTACGATTTTCTTGAGCTGAGGTTCGATTTGTCTTACTCTCGTCTGCCTGGGAGGGGCCAGGTGACAACGTCTTCAATCGAAACGTTAAATTCACCTTTAGTTTGATTATTTACAAATTTTACAATACGTCGTGGATAAAGTGAGGTAGAGATCATTGCTATTGCAGGTTTTTTTTTTTAAAGATACCCATTTACTAATATAGTGGTGTTAATTAAGAAATTTGTAGAAATTGTAGTAGACTATAGCAATAGGTGTGATGGTTTGTGCCGTTCGGTACAGTTGGTTACCGACCAACCAAGATATTTTATATGGAGAGCGATTGCCCATTTAAAGTAAATAAAAAAATACCTTTTTAAACCTACATTGTTTTTTCGTTTAGCACTAAAAAATGATATATTTCCTAAAAGAAAATTGTTTACCATTTCAGTATTAAATTTGGAAAAGATAATAGAAAAACTTATTTGCCTAAACCCAAACAGCTGTTAACATAAAAGTCAAAATCAGCTGTTAAGCGATAATAATCCAGTTGTTCTAGCGCGTTACCAAAGAATTTCTATTCAAAAAACAGATAAAAAGTTTCCGTAATTATGGTTAAAGGCTATTTTTACTAGGTACATATATATATATATATATATATATATATATATATATATATATATATACCATATACATATATAGGTTTTATGTGAAGAGATCTGAAAACTAAAATTTACAGCAACTAGCAGCTGCCCTAGTAATAAGAACGTAACGGTTCGTATTTATATTAAATTATTTTTCAAGAATTGTAGCCTGATATACAATAAAGATCTTCATTATACATCAGTTTGATTCTTTTTAAAAATATTTCAGAATTAAACATTTCAATGGGGTAGGTGGATATTACCCTGTATACGTATGTAGGTCCTAATATGCGGCCTACTGTAACTCTCGATTGGAAATCAAATTAGAAATACCCCATTATAATTTTAAAAAATAAATTTTGAAAACTTGGAAAATATTTTTTTTGGTCTTATGGGTTTTTGAAATGAGACGTAAACACTTTGGTTTATTCAGAATATAAACATGGAGGAGCAATATATTCCTGTAAGTTAAATTCCTGATAATTCTGAAAAAACCTAAATTAAAAATACAATCACAGTACATTAATAAATGGAATACTTCATAACAATCAGGGTAAATGTGCATTAAACATGAGATTATTTCGAGTCAGTTTCACAACACTCTTTCCTTTATTACTACTTTACCTTCTATTCGTATCCAAATCTAGTTTCCCATTTAACTGACGACATCTCCGGATACGAACCACTTGAATATTATATTATGCACGTTGTCCTGATTTTACTTTTCAGCAGAGTCAAATTTACGCTCTTCATATCCAGTGATAGAATCAATTCATTTAGAATAGGAAATATTTGATTGCAACCGTAGTTTCATTTATAGCGTATTCGGCCATATAAGACAGGTAAATCATGGAAGTTGACTTTAGCATGGAATTATAGTCCAGTCAGAATACGACTAAAACAGGTCAAAAACAGAAATCGTCGGATACTGCTACTTTTTTCTAAAAAAATACTCATCTCGACGAGTAAATCAACGAAAAAATATTGAGACCGCTGAAAAATTGGGGCAACACCCTCAAAAATGGGGGAAATTGGCCGTTTTTGTCTTGTCATTTTTATGATTAAATAGATGTACTTGCAAACTGTAAGCTAATTTTTTTTAGTTAATTCTGGAAATATATAGACATTTCTTTAGTTGATACAAAAATAATTTTAGCTATTCTTTACATATTAGATATATTTTTCACTCCTCATGATATTGATAAATTTTACCGATTTACGTTTATTTCTTCTGCCGTATTTTTTGAAACAACTTTTTTCACTATCTTACCTAAAATATCAGAAAATGTTTCTTAGTTACTAAGCTTTCATTTGCGGTACTTAAGAGCTCATTTAAACAATTTAGGTCTGAGAAATTGGCCATTTTAGTCTCCAATTTAATTTTTTTTGATGAAAATTTACGATTTCTTTTTACAAAATTATTTTCTCTTGAGTTTTATAATAATTTCAATAATCAAAGTTATTTTTAATTATTATGCACTGAGTTAAATTGTTAACTTGGTGAACCAAATCCTCATTCCTCCCCGTGTTAGCATAAGTCTCAGCAAATAATTTGAACCTTTACTAGGAATGATCTATGAGCATAGACTCATTTTTAACTATTATTAAGTAATTTTTTGTACAATTTGTAAATATTTTTATTAATGTGTTTATTTAATAATTACTACATTTAAAAACATAATTATTTCCCCGTTTTATTTAGATCAATTTTGTTTTTATACCTTTAAAGTAAAGTAACTACTATAATGTTGTTTTATAACTAGATTTTTTAATGCTATTGCTCCTAATTTACTTATACGTCTAGTTACTCAGTGACATTCGTCAAATCAGAAACGGTGCTGGTGGCCTTAGATATATAACTAGATATAGTTCTAGTGCTTTTAAGGCTATACTGACTACATAATACATACTAATAGTGCACTATAGTATAGTAGTGACGTTTTACAACAAATCGAGAAAAAAATAGTTCTCTTGTAACATTCCGATTTTGAAAATAAATATTCATTTTCTCTTTTTGTTAAGTAAAAAAACTTTTAAATTAACTGTAAATGTAAATTTTATAGGAAGATCTAATAATTAAATTTATAAAAACTATAAAGTTACTGCACAAAATAATAATTAATTAATAAATAAAATAATAATTTATATTTAAATTGTTGTAGCAATGTTTTTTTTATTTAATAGAAATATTACTAATTTTTCAAAACATTATGAAGCCAAATAAAATTAATTTTCGTTAAAAAAATCCTACCAAGTTTCATCCAAATCGGTGAAGCAAATGCTCTGGACTTTGCTTGTAAGACATATGGTAATCATGTTATAACTAATAAAAATAGTCTTCGTTACGGCAAATATGATGAAATTCAAGAAAAAATAATTTTTTAAAATTAATTATAAATTTGAAACAAAAAAGCATAAATTGAAAGTAAAATGGTCAGTTCTTTTAAGTCTAAATGGACTAAATAACTTCCTCAGCCACTCAACATGTACAGTAACCTATGTATAATATTTAAAAATAACTTTGGTTAATGAAAATATTATAAAACTCAAGAAAATATAGTTTTTTAAAAAGAAATCGTAATTGAAAAACTAAATTTGAGACTAAAATGGCCAATTTCTCGGGCCTAAATTGTTTAAATGAGTTCTTAAGTACCTCAAGTGAAAGCTTAGGAACTAAGTAACATTTTCTGATATTTTAGGTAAGGTACTAGTATGTTGAAAAAAAAGTTGTTTCAAAAATCCGTCAGAAGAAAAAAAACGTGAATCGGTAAAATTTATCAATATTATGAGGAGTGAAAAATATATCTAATATGTAAAAAATGGCTAAAATTATGTTTCGATCAATTAAAGTAATGTTCATGGAACATATGTATTTTTAGAGTTAACTAATCACAATTAACTTACAGTTTGCAAGTACATCTATTTAATCATAAAAAATGACAAAAAAAAAACGATAAAAAACGGCCAATTTCTTCCGACTAGAAGGTTCAAATGACCCTTTAAATTTTTCGTTTTTTCATCTAAAATCATTTTGATTTTAGATAAATTTTTAGTTTATCTTACGCTAAAAAATCGAAAAACGGGAGCATTTTTGAGGGTGTTGCCCCAATTTTTCGACGGTCTTCCTTAATGTACTCGTTGGGTGGGAGTACTTTTTTTTTTAAAAAGCAGTAGTATTCGATGATTTCACCTTAAAATCATATTCTGACTGGAGTATTAATGGAATTTTTCGTATGCTATTTTATGATAATATTTTTTTTATAAAAGATAGAATTGTGTGTTTAAATAAGTTTTTTAGTTGTGTTGTAAGAGAATTGATGTTCCTAAAAAATTTTGCGATGTTTTGTATTCAAAGTTCTCATTAACTGAAGACTACATACGACAGGACCAAGTATACATTTTTGAACAGTAGCAAAATAACATTGTAGTTGGAAAATAATTATAATTTTTACAATTTGTGATAAATAATTTCCAGATTTGAAATTAAATAAGTTTAAGTTTTCTTTTTTTTTAGTCACTGTATTCTGTTCCTAATTGTATCTACTTTTGTGGTTTAACAGTAATTCAAATAAATTTTTGCCTGCATAACACATAGTTTTCTGTATGGCCACGAAGAACTATCCTTTAACCTCAATTCTAATTATAGGAAATAATAAAAAGGCACAAGGTGCTAAATCAGGAGAATACGGTGTACTCTTTCACATGCAGACTTAATTTTGAGTCAAAATTAATGAACAATAAGTGAAGTGTTACTTATCGTTCGTTAATTAACTTTTCGTGTTTTTCTCTTGGTTTATTTTGACCTTCATTCTGCACTTTGATGCCCTGCTTTTGATGCAATTAAAAACACGTCTTGGCATCAGTAAAAATTGATTTCAGTTTGGCTAGGACGATTCCTCTTTTGATCTTCATTTAAAGTGTGCCAAACAAGCTTTTTGCAAAACTTTGTTTTGCGTAGATATTCTTTGAATATTATTCGAATTGTTCTCATATTGATGTTTTAGGCTTCTATTTGAATAGTTTCTAGTTTTCGGATTGAAATTAGTCTTCCTGTGTGTTTGTTATCTTCAAGCTGCTGACCGTCTTGGTCTTGCCACCATGAAAAGGACAGTGAAATGTGTATAAAATATACAATATTATATATATATATATATATATATATATATATATATATATATATATATATATATATATATGTATATATATATATATATATATATATATATATATATATATATATATATGTATATATAGAAAATAATTCCAAGATAAAGACATGAAAATAATTAGGCCAAGTATGCCTAAAATATGAAGTTATTTGGCGTCACTTTACTTTTTAGTATTATTCAAATTCAGCCTCCCTCTTACTCTAGAATATAATATCCCTGGATAATAATCATTCGATAATATAAACGACGCTGTTCTAGTCTTTCCACTTAGTCGAATTTACGCTTTTCATATGAATTGATCGTATCAATTGATTTCAAATAGGAAATGTGCCATTGTGGTCGTGGTTTCATTGCTGCATATTTAGACATGCGAGACAGGTAAATTATTGTAGTTGACACTAACATGGAATTAATGAAATTTGACGCTTTATTTTCGTAAAAAATTGACAGGTAAGATATATCCATGATTTAAACAGAAACCGGACATTTAAAAGAAAATAAAACACAGGCTAATTATAATTGTACAAATCATTTATTTCATACATATATATATATATATATATATATATATATATATATATATATATATATATACATACGAGGCTGGTTTGAAAAGTTCGTGCAAAGTCCGAGAGATGGCACCACCGGCGCGTATCGAGGTCATGTTTAGTTAGTAGCATCTCTTGAATGAACGCACATCAAGTTTCAGCCATATTGGTCTATTTCTTTGTGTTTGGCATTCGTGTGAATCAAGGAAGTCGAGTAATGTTCAAGAAATGGACGAAAAAGAATTTCGTGTGGTGATTAAACATTACTTTATGAAAGCCAAAACGCCTCAGGACACTAAAGAGAAGCTTGATAAACATTATGGTGACTCTGCACCTTCGATTAGAACAGTTTATAAGTGGTTTCAAAATTTTCGAACTGGCCATATGGGCACAAGTGACGCTGAACGTTCTGGACGGCCAGTGGAGGTTACGACTCCAGAAAACATTGATCATGATATGGTGATGGATGACAGAAGAGTTAAGGTGCGTGAGATTGCTAGTGCTGTGGGCATCTCGACTGAACGGGTACATAATATTTTGCATAAACATTTGGACATGAGAAAGCTATCCGCAAGATGGGTGCCGCGATTGCTCACGCTTGACCAAAAACGGAATCGTGTGAAGTGTTGCAAGGATGGTTTGCAGCTGTTCCAGAAGAATCCGGAGGACTTTAAGCCTTGTTTCGTCACTGTGGATGAAACATGGATACATTACTATACTCCTGAGATCAAACAACAATCTAAACAATGGGTTACCAAGGGGGAATCCGCACCAAAAAAGGCGAAGACCGTTCCTTCGGCCGGAAAGGTTATGGCGACTGTCTTTTGGGATTCGCAAGGGATAATCCTCATCGACTATCTAGAAAAGGGTAAAACTATTACAGCTGAATATTATTCATCGTTATTGGACCGTTTGAAAATCGAGCTGCAAGAAAAACGCCCGCGATTGGCCCACAAGAAAGTCCTTTTCCATCACGACAACGCACCAGCACTCACCTCAGCAGTTGTGGTCGCAAAATTAATGGAAATAGGATTCCAACTCGTTTCACATCCCCCCTATTCTCCAGACTTGGCTCCCTCGGACTACTATTTGTTCCCCAATTTGAAGAAATGGCTGGCGGGACAAAGATTTTATTCAAACGAGGAGGTGATTGCAGACACTAATGGATATTTTGCAGACTTGGACAAATCCTATTATTCGGAAGGGATCAACAAACTCATTGGACGAACATCGTTGGACGAAGTGTATAAGCCTAAAAGGAGACTATGTTGAAAAATAAAAAAGGTTTACCCCAAACACATAAGTAGTTTTTATTTTTGCACGGACTTTTCAAACCAGCCTCGTATATATATATATATATATATATATATATATATATATATATATATATATATATATATATATATACAGGGTGCCCCATATGTATGGACTAATGATTCCACAGCATTTATTAATCAGTGTATCAAAAAGATGTTTAAATAAAAGTTATAGGGTGTTATACGGCGCACATGCTGACGTTAACAATAAAATATTTTGAAATGTCAGTTCGAAGAAATTAAGCCATCTTGATTTTTTTTTAAAATGGAAAGCCCTGTATATTATTTTATTTTTGAGTCCTACTAAAAATTCTAGATATTATTAGTCTAACACAGCATATGTCTAAATTAAACTGTTCAAATCGACATTCCGAAATAAAATTTCGGAATATGGTTTGTTACTTGATTGGTCACTACAACAGAAACGTCGAGAATTTGCAAATGCAAAATGACCAACAAATAAAGATCCCACGAATGCTATAATTCCATGCCTTTCCTCCTACGACTATAGTTTCTGAGCCTATACTCTTCATCAGGTAGGCTTTAGGCAAAGGTGTCGATCGTTAAGACCAGAGTACCGTGGAGAGTCAAGTTGGAATGACTCTCGCTAGCTTATAGCAATCATGGTACTTTATATAAACGAGGTACTACTCGTTGGGCAAGATATAGAATAAAATTTCGGAATATGGTTTGTTACTTGATTGGTCACTACAACTGAAACGTCGAGAATTTGTAAATGCAAAATGACCAACAAATAAAGATCCCATGAATGCTATATTCTCGACGTTTCTGTTGTAGTGACCAATCAAGTAACAAATCATATTCCGAAATTTTATTTCGGAATATCGATTTGATTTATCCTTCCTAACAATGTTAGGTTTATATAGTTGAGCAGTTCTCGATGTTCAAAACTCTAAACAGATGGCGCAAGAGTCTATATCTTGCCCAACGAGTAGTACCTCGTTTATATAAAGTACCATGATTGCTATAAGCTAGCGAGAGTCATTCCAACTTGACTCTCCACGGTACTCTGGTCTTAAGGATCGATACCGTTGCCCAAAGCCTACCTGATGAAGAGTATAGGCTCAGAAACTATGGTCGTAGGAGGAAAGGCATGGAATATAGCATTCATGGGATCTTTATTTGTTGGTCATTTTGCATTTGCAAATTCTCGACGTTTTTTTGTTTTGGAATTATTGTCATTTGAAATTTAAAATAAAAAAAAGACAAAAAAACTTAATAAATACTCTAGGTTCATTTTTAAGGTAACAGCGAGGCAATGACCCAATTTATCATAAACAGCCTGAATAGAGTTTTGCAGAGAATTCGGGGTGATCTGTGCTACTTTATATTGAATTCTTTGTTGTAAATCTTCTACAGTTAAAGGTCGACTTCGGTAAACTTTGGTTTTCAAATGACACCATAAAAAAAATCGGGTGGCGTAAGGTCGGGACTCCTTGCAGGCCACCTCTCCTGCCTCTTCATCGATTAGGAAAAATCGCATTCAAATATATAGGAACATTGATTTCATAGTGAGGAGGTGCTCCGTCCTGTTGATACTATAGATTCCCATTAGGGGTATCCAAATTATTTTCATCGGGAAAAAGACATGCACAAGTTGGAATAACTTACTCGTGGAGTAACTGTAAATACCGCTGTCCTGTAAGAGTTCCATGGATAAAAAAGTGACCAATGATATGACGTCCACAAATCCCTGCCCACACGTTTATCTTTTGTGATCTTTCGGAACGACTATCCAACCATCATTAATAAAGTGATTCTTTCAGTTTCTGTTAAATGTACCATTATGATATTACGCTAAAATTGCAGTTTCATAAAATGCAGCAATAAACGTTTTCGTCGATATATCATTTTTTGACGCGTTAAGTCGGTACCTGACAGTTTGACACAAGCCAGCTTAAAAAAAAAATTAATTGGATCCTAATTTCAAATATCAATAATTCCAAAATAGTTCAATTTAGACATATGGTATGTTAGACAAATAATATCTAGAATTGTTAGTAGATAATATATAAGGCTTTCCATTTAAAAAAATTTAAGATGGCATAATTTCTTCGAACTGGCAGTTCAAAACATTTTATTATCAACGTCAGCATGAGCGCCGTATAATACTCTGTAACTTTTATTTAAACATTTTTTTGATACACTGTGTGTATATATATATATATATATATATATATATATATATATATATATATATATATATATGTATATATATATATATATATATATATATATATATATATATATATATATATATATATATATATATAGAGCAGCAACAAAATTAATGTCAAAAACGTGTCCATATATTTAACAATTACCAATAATAGTTTGACGGAGTTTAACGGAAAATAACAACTTCGTTTAAACTAATATTTAGTGGGACCGCCGTTGGCCTTGATAATCTCCTGTAACCTTTTTGTCATGCTTGCAACCAGCTTTCTAATAACTTCTGCTGGCATGTTCTCCCATTCGTTTAATATTCTGTTTTTTAATTCTTCTTTATTTGAATAAATAAATCCTTGATGGGGTTAACATCGGGTGATTGCGGAGGTGTATAAAGCTGCTGTCGCACATTATGGATCATCCATTCTCGCATCATTGTCCTGTTGGAAAATGTATCTTTTTCGAGTGCTAATTTTTGGACATTTTCTAATAAATTCTCTAAAAATGTTTAGATAAACATGCTGATCCATGATACCATTAATAAAATATAAATTTCCAACCCCTCCAGCGGACATGCATCCCCAAAGCAGAACACTGCCACCCCCTTGTCTCACCGTGGAACAAATGTTTTTAGTATCGAATGCGGTATTCTTCTCGCTCCAAACTTTAGTTCTGTCATCAGACCCAAAAAGGTTAATTTTAGTTTCATCACTAAAGATTACGGATTCTCAAAATTCAGGAGGTTTAGTAACGTATTCCATATTAATAGTTCTCTAACTTCTTCTTTTACTTTTGGTGCACTTTTCTTGGGATCCATAATTATTTACTGGCCTCTTCACGTGGAGTCAGCTTCTTGGGACGACCGGAGCGTGGTCGAATTTTATAGGAACCCGTTGATTTTGATTGGTTTACAATGTATTGAACAGTAGCATGCGGCTTTTTAATAATTTTTCCTATATTTCTGTACGATTTTCCATCTTTTCACAAATCAGTTATGATCTTTCGAACTTGAAAAGGAATTTCACAATTTCTTTCGCTCATTTTTAATACTACTTTGAAAACCCACTGCAAAATTACTAACAAGTGACAGGTTATAACGGATAACCGAAAATTATTCATTTGTTTTCAGTTTAGAGAGCAATAAATAGCTTGATAAAATGCAGCTGATTATAACGTGTTTTTTTCAATGCATGCTTGAGTGTGTAGAGACTTTTTTGTCATTAATTTTGTTTACATTTTTATAACAATGATGTAACTTCTAAATAAAATGTTCCGTAGTAGCAAGTGGTGTATGGAGACTTTTTGGAGTGGCTGTATATATACATATAAATATACAGGTATATATATATATATATATATATATATATATATATATATATATATATATATGTATATATATATATATATATATATATATATATATATATACATAAATATATATATATATATATATATATATATATATATATATATATATATATATATATATATACGAGGCTGGTTTGAAAAGTTCGTGCAAACATAAAAAGTACCTATGTGTTTGGGGTAAACCTTTTTTATTTTTCGACATAGTCTCCTTTTAGGCTTATACACTTCGTCCAACGATGTTCTAGTTTGTTGATCCCTTCCGAATAATAGGATTTGTCCAAATCTGCAAAATATCCATTAGTGTCTGCAATCACCTCCTCGTTTGAATAAAATCTTTGTCCCGCCAGCCATTTCTTCAAATTGGGGAACAAATAGTAGTCCGAGGGAGCCAAGTCTGGAGAATAGGGGGGATGTGAAACGAGTTGGAATCCTATTTCCATTAATTTTGCGACCACAACTGCTGAGGTGTGTGTTGGTGCGTTGTCGTGATGGAAAAGGACTTTCTTGTGGGCCAATCGCGGGCGTTTTTCTTGCAGCTCGGTTTTCAAACGGTCCAGTAACGATGAATAATATTCACCTGTAATAGTTTTACCCTTTTCCAGATAGTCGATGAGGATTATCCCTTGCGAATTCCAAAAGACAGTCGCCATAACCTTTCCGGCCGAAGGAACGGTCTTCGCCTTTTTTGGTGCAGACTCCCCCTTGGTAACCCATTGTTTAGATTGTTGTTTGGTCTCAGGAGTATAGCAATGTATCCATGTTTCATCCACAGTGACGAGACGACCCTTAAAGTCCTCCGGATTTTTCTGGAACAGCTGCCAACCATCCTTGCAACACTTCACACGATTCCGTTTTTGGTCAAGCGTGAGCAATCGCGGTACCCATCTTGCGGATAGCTTTCTTATGTCCAAATGTTTATGCAAAATATTATGTACCCGTTCAGTCGAGATGCCCACAGCACTAGCAACCTCACGCACCTTAACTCTTCTGTCATCCATCACCATATCATGGATTTGATCAATGATTTCTGGAGTCGTAACCTCCACAGGCCGTCCAGAACGTTCAGCGACACTTGTGCCCATATGGCCAGTCCGAAAATTTGGAAACCACTTATAAACTGTTCTAATCGAAGGTGCAGAGTCACCATAATGTTTATCAAGCTTCTCTTTAGTCTCCTGAGGCGTTTTGCCTTTCATAAAGTAATGTTTAATCACCACACGAAATCCTTTTTCGTCCATTTCTTGAAAATCACTCGACTTCCTTGATTCACACGAATGCCAAACACAAAGAAATAGACCAATATGGCTGAAATTGATGTGCGTTCATTCAAGAGATGCTACTAACTAAACATGACCTCGATACGCGCCGTGGTGCCATCTCTCGGACTTTGCACGGACTTTTCAAACCAGCCTCGTATGTATATATATATATATATATATATATATATATATATATATATATATATATATGTATATATATGTATATATATATATATATATATATATATATATATATATATATATATATATATATATATATATTTATATTTATATATAGGAGTGGAAAGTCAGTAAAAGGGCTTACTGGTAACAACCGAAAAGGGGTTTAACTTAAGGATAGCCCTAGGATTACAGAGTGAATAAAAAGGTCTGAAAGTTCTTAGTAACTGTGGTTTTATTCTAATATCGAGTTTTCTATGCCAAATCGTACATTATCTTCAGGAGCTGGAGGGTATAGAAAAATAGCTTTAATCCTGAATAACATCTAAAAATAATAAAATATTAATTAAAAGGAATTATGATTTTTTTAATCTCTTTCAGTGCACTTAAGTCTAATATAGCAAACTTTTTTGACCTAAGTCTTTTAGATCTTACGTACGCCCCTTGATTAACCTTGTAAGCAGTTTTACTAAAGGCTCAAAAAGGTTTATTTTATTACAATCCATATGGTAATAAAAAAAATTAATATACTACCTATATGTAATATAAAAACACGAAAAATAATAAAATTGCCTAGTAAGACATTCCATTAAATTCACTTACGAAGTTGAGAACAAAGGACAATTGCCTTTTCTAGATATTTTAATTATTAAAAATAATAATAGATTAGAATTTGATATCTATAGGAAGGATACAGTAACAGATAGAGATATTCCTAATGATTCATTTCATTGCAAACAACATAAATTAGCCTCATTACATTTTTTAGTTCATCGTTTGGTCACTTTCCCTCTGAACAGAGTAAACTTCAATAAAGAAAGGAATCGTATTAGAAATATAACTAGAGTTAATGGTTACGACGATGACTTAGTAAATAAGCTAATAAATAGACATAAATTTAGGTTTAATATTCAGAATTCCACCTTTTTTACACGCGAAGAAAATAACACCAAATATGTTTCCATACCATATAATCCGAAATATAGCAAGGGACTCAATAAGGTATTTAATAAGGTAGGCCTCACCTTAGTCTATAAGTCATCAGAAAATCTGAGGAATATCTTAGGAAATCCCAAAGATAAGATTCCTAATTGTGAGAAAAGTGGAATTTATGAAATTAGTTGTAACGATTGTGACAAAAAGTATGTTGGACAAACTAAAAGGTCAATTAAAACACGAGATACAATAGAACAGAAAAGTCTAGCATTGCCGAACATGCCCTTGAAGCTGATCATACTGTAACATTAGATAATCTAAAATTAATAAAAAATGTATCTGATAGGAGAATGTTGAACGCATACGAAAGTATGGAAATCATAAAATGTAAAAGTAGTTTAAATAAAGACAGAGGGCCTATTCCTTATAGTCCCCTCTACTGGGTACTTGACCGGAACTGAGGGCCTTGACTATGTCATTAGTTCCGCTTGAGTAATTCAAGGGTTAGGCTAAGTATAAATAGGGTAGATTTGTAGTTTAGCTTTAGTCAATCATCGCTCCTGATGAAGCTAACATGGTTAGCGAAACGCGCGTCGACTGCAAAAATAAAGTGTTTGGTGTAGTGGTGATATATACTGAGTAGTATCATCGTGCCAAAGATTCCACATTCCCAACTAAGGTAAGAAGACATTTAACATTTTTCGGCCTATTGAGGAGGTACAATAAAAAAGTAAGTTTGTTGTAGGTGTTAAGAAAAAACACGCGTACACACTTGTGTCATCGCTATGGCAAAATTCCATGAATTGCGTTCGCATCCATCATGTTCGCCAGATTTAGCCGCTAGCGATTATTTCCTATTTTCGAATATGAAAAAATGGCTCGGTGAAAAAAAAATTTGACCCAAACGATGAGGTGATGGCTGAAACGAGCGCCTATTTTGAAAGGTGGGAGAAATTGTATTTTTTTAATTGAAATTTAAATGAAAAATAAAATAAATTTTACACATAAAAATGTTTTTTCTTGTTAAGGCCAGGTACTTATCATACAACCTTCATATAATAACTATTGTTCGCTCGATACCGTTACTAGCTACAACAAGGTCACCTGTCCTTTCCACATGTCATAATTTTATTCGATGTTAAACGGAAAAGAATAATTTTTCACAAGATTCTATGTGGTTGCGTTAGAATTTTCGCTTGTCTGGATTTGGCCTTATACGTTGGCATTTGGAAATTTGTAATACTATATTCGAGTTTTAAATATTAGATGGCTTTACGTTATTTTTGCAGTTTAGAATTCAAATGATATGGGAAGCAAATTTTTTGTGTAAAACTTAGTATAATAATGACGTCTGGATATGTTTGCAATTGCCTACTATTTAGTGCACGTGAATTTAATTGACAGAATAAACCATCTTAAAAAATAAATAAGACACGGTGTAGTGATTTCTTATTCGCAGTTTAAAAAATCTTTTTTTGGTTAAATGGCACTTAGATTACTTAGTTGTACAGCATTTTTTCCGTCGTTGAAGTAAGAATAATGCATATTTTCCAAAGTAGAAGACTAAAATGACTAACTTTGCCTGTTAAATTTATTATTACGGACCAACTAGTTTTTTTGTTTGAAATACTGCATCTTCTCTATTTTATGATAAGTGACAAAACATGTTCAATATATCTATAAAAAAATGTAAACAGTGGTAACGTAGCGAATGGCCTATAAGACTATATAGATAACAAGCGGAGGTTCGGGATCCGAACGGTTGGTTCTAGAAAAGTTCAAAGGGGTCCAATTTCAGAAAAAAAATCTTGGGTGTGTCTTTCCTTGACCCTAGGAATCGCCTATTTCAATACATTTCCATAACACCCTATATACATACATATATATATATATATATATATATATATATATATATATATATATATATATATATATATATATATATATATATATACATTTCGGTGTTAATCTTAGAAAAGTTAACAGAAAAATCTATTTAAAATTCTGTTTGTATTTTGCCCAAACCTAAACAACTGTTAATATAAAAGTCAAAATCAGCGTTAAGGGGCAATGATCCAGCTGTTCTCGCGCGTTACCAAGTAATTATTTCTTTTCAAATAATAGATAAAAAAAAAATTCCTAATTATATTATATTTACTAGGTATTTTTTATTATTATTTTTATATGTCAAACAAATTTTACCTGAAATTTGAAAATCTGTAATTGGTAAAGAAACTCTTATGTTAGGCAATACAGGCCTGCGTTTGAGCTAGTTCGTACAATGACGGCCTTTCAAGGGCTGGTTGATTTTGTAAAAGATTTGGTAAAATGCAATTTTGCCTCTTTCTTTAATTTCTCAAAAATTTTCGAATTTCATTATATATATATATATATATATATATATATATATATATATATATATATATATACATATATATATATATGTATATATATATATATATATATATATATATATATATATATATATATATATATATATATATATATATGTATTCTCTCTTTGCGTTAGCTTAAATTTGTTTATTTGTTTTTAAAAGGTCACTGTCTGGCCCTGACACGTAAATAACTTGTTACTTGTCCGAGGGATATTCCTAACTATTCTCCCAAGTTAGTGCGGCCTGAAAGTTTACGCTAAAGCCGCAATCTTTGTGTAAAGTTCAGTAATAATATGGAAGGGCAGCAAATACAGGACAGTTACATAATTTTTGTAATTGTTGCTATATATCCCACCAATTGCAGGGAAAAAGTCGAAAACTGTAACAAAATTGCCCACTAGTTTTTTCCGTGTGTGGTTTTAGTGTACGTAAATGGGCTCCAGAATTAGCTAATAACAATGCAGAGGCACATCGAAAATAGTGGCCGGTGTAATCGTTATAATATGTTGGTTTAACAAGGCAGCAATTTATTTAGGAATCTCACTAAATGCATCGATACCAACTGGTTCAATGAAGCATTTACTGTTTTTATAGGCAACAAAATGCTCTGAATGTATCGTATGATTGGGTTGTAAATGAAAATATTTTACCTTTAGTAATAATAATTTTTCTGGCTAATATGCTTTTACATTTTTATATTTGGTATATGAATTTTAATACGTTTTCCAGTGGGTTGCTGGGGGCAATTGTTGCCAGTTTAGCTGGACAATCTTCTATCTGTTAAATTTAAGGTGTTCTCAGAAAGAGATACAGTTTGTAGAAACGTACCGCGATGTGACGCTAGCACTGCAATAAATACTTCGAGTTTTGTTCATTTGTTTATCAATCCTAGCTCGGCTGATGAGCCGTTATACGGCGAAACGCCTGCCGAGATAAATTGGCAGAGGAAAGAGCAGTGGGTCACTGCTGAATTATGGATTTAGGTCAATTTAAGTAGGTGATATTGATTTCATTTCCCTAAATAAACTATACATCACTAAAATATATCCGTTGGTCTGTAATACGTATATGCTTTTATTGGGTTGGGAAATAGTATTTGAACTTAAATCTTTTTAAAAAATAGCAGTGAAATAGATATCGAGGCCGTTGGGATGTAAGTCACAACAATCAAAATGAACAAGAGACTTTTTCAGGAAGGTAAAAGCCTTAATACCAAAGTTCAGACCGAACATCTGTCAATCGAAGACGACCAAGGACATACGCTTACCCCGAAGAGTGACATCCTGAATAGATGCAACAATATTGCGAAACTCTTGTGTCAATTACAGATAATCAGGCCGGAACACAGGTAGAGGTATGTGTCGAAGAGATGGAACCACCTATGTGAAGTAGACGCTGCTTTTCGAAGGCTCTCCAATAGAAAATCATCTGGTGCAGATGGAATAATGGCGGAGATGTTCGAGGCGAGGGGTGATACTGGTATTAATATATTTCTGGAAATATGTAACAAAATATGGACAACTTACATGCTCGACATAATTTATATAACAGGTTGTAAATTTTTTACTAATGATATAAAACTTTACGATTGTGGATTAACGTCTGGTAAATTTCTACGAAATGGCAGAATATTTTATTACGTAGCATGACTGTTGATAAGTATGATACTTGTAACGGTTGTTTTCAAAGTTTCAAACAGACGCAATGCGCAGTTGCTTGTTGGTAGCTATCGTAAGTGATCAATGTTAAACGTTTCGCAGAAATGGATAATATTTTTATTTTAAAATGTTGAATACGGCCCAGCTAGAAACTAAACTCACTTATGGAGACTGTGCACGAGCACTCAAGAGCATTTATTACTGGATAAATGAATTTAAACGTGGTCCTAGGAGCACTTTCAGCAGGATGTGACAACATCACATACTTCAAACAAGTCCTTGTAAGTTATTCGAGAAATGTCCTTACTAAATTAATTTCCAAAATTCGTGACATAGCCCTCCACCTAGCCCTAATTTGACACCGGCAGATTTTCTTTCGTAGTGATATCCTAAAATTAAAATTTATAATAGCAATTCGCTTCCCGAAATAATTAAAAGAAGTTTCCAGTAAGAAATGACAGCAATTACGGAAACGACGTGATCAGCAGTGAATAATAATTTCACCGCTCACTTAGAAAAGTACTGGGAACGTAACGGTTCACATGTAAATGCTATTATAGTCTGCCAATAAGAACGTAACAGATCGTCTTCTTGAAGAAATGTGTTCAGGAACATTTTTTGCCATGAATGTATTCTTTGGTGTGCTAACAACAGCGCAATTTCCTTAGTAAGTTGTCCAATCGCCTCCTGTATCAATAATCGCCTGGCATCTTCGAGGCATTCTGTCGACGAGATTTTCTACGTACTCTGCAAATTTTTCGAATTTCGCAAGACAACTCAGTCAAAGTTCTCAGAGTCTTTCCTCTGAGCTTTCTCTTTACAAGAAACCAAACATTTTTAACAGGGTTGGCGTCCGGCGATTGTGAGGGTCACTCTAGTATCTTATCGTGGGCACAAGCGAGCCGCTTCGCAACGTGATTTTCGCCCAGCAAAGATTTCTTCAACGTACTTCAGAATTTGACATTATGAGCACGAAGATGTTGTTGAATGGTTTCATGGGACACATTCAAACCATATTCTCTTAATTTTGCCACTTCTTGAAGCAGCGTCAATTTCGAGTTCCGTGAAAATAAAGACACGATTCGTTTTTTTCGACTTTTGGAGTGACTTTGCCTACCGAGCCACGTTTTGGCAAGTCGTCGACATTTTTCGTCTTGTTTTAGGCTTCTTTGGATGAGAGCAAAGAAAGACTGTCTTGAATCGGCGCGCAAACAAGCGACTATTTTGGATTTTACGTGATTTCGATGAAAGTTTGCAATTGACTGACATTTTTACTAAAATGCGTCGTAGACAAAGGTTCCCTCTACCGATATTTTGTTAAATCGTTAGAATCGCATCTACCAAAAATGAGTTATCACGGACACGTTTTTACGGATTGTATTTAACCTTGAAGAAAACAACTGATGACGTTAATATTTTCTCGTGGAAAAACTCTGAGAATGGAGGGGATAACGAACACGCTTCTCCTTGCGCGAAAGATAGTATTCCATTTTTTAACAGTTGAAAACTACCGATTGTAAAAGTTAACCTTAAATTAGATTTGGAATTTTTATTTTGCGATGTTGACGCACTTTAAGATTATGTGTAATTACCGCAAATTTGCGAAATCGTCGAAGATTTTGCCTGTAGTTGTTTTAGTTCTTTATTTAAAAACACTTTTTAAAACTGTCTGTTCTATTAGAAGTGCTCGTACGTATCGTATTTTTTTTAAAATGTTAACACCAAAATAACATTTAATTAACTTGAACTCTTTGTTCAAAAAATTCTTTTTTTATGACACTTCTACTTCTTAGTGTGCCGTCTCCCTTCGGAGGTTGGCTATCATTCTGGTTATTGTAATTTTTGATACCGCGGCGCTAAATAGTTGTATTTTTTTTTTATGGGTCTAGCACACGTACTGCAGGGAAGTCCCTAAAGCGCTCCAGGAGCGGCATGTGTGCGGAAAAAGCGATTCACGTTGTTCTTGGATCGCTGTAAATTGTACTCGGTGAGAAACACAGCGCTGGGCAAATTATTCTAAAGGGATAATGTTCTCCATATAAAAGACTGCTTGAAAAGCGTTGTACGCGGAGTAACAAGCTGAACCTCATACGGATGTGAAGCACCAGCGCGACGTGTATTTCTAACATGTACCGCTTTGGGAGGAATTAAGCGGGCTACATCCTTCGAACACTTTCCATGAAAATACTTGTAGACCAGACTCAAGTCGCCAAACGTTCTTCGATGTTCCAGCGAATCAAGGGCGCCGGTCAGTTCCGGGTCTCCAATCAGATGAACAGCTCTTCTCTGAACAGAATCCAACAAATGCAGTGTATGTTTGGGAGCGGAGCCCCAAATATGGGAGCAGTATTCCATAGTTGGTCGAATTTGAGCTTTGTAAAGAATTAACAGTTGTTGTGGAGTGTAAAGCTTTCTAGTTCGAAATAATATTCCTAACTTTTGAGAAGCTCTCCTTGCTATGCCTGCAACATGTTCATGCCAGGTCATATTTGCTTCCAAACTAACGCCCAACAAATTGAGCGACGATGCTAGGGGAATGGAGTGTCCCGACATAACTATGTCGGGTTCAGCAACGTTAACTTTTTTAGAAAAAAACTGCCGCCTGAGTTTTTGTAGCGTTAAATTCCATTTGGTTACTGTCACCCCAAGATAGAATTTCTTCCAGGTCTTTGTTAAGTTGAACGACCTCCTGCTGTCTGCGGATATTCGCCTGAGCAGCCGATGTCCGAGCGTTCAAAGTGAATGAAGAGATAAGCGTACTGTCGTCTGCAAAGCTGTAGATTGAATTCCGGTCTTTTCCAGCAGATCGTTAATGTAAATGAGAAAGAGAGTAGGAGACAGTATGGAGCCTTGGGGCATACCGGCGTTGATTGTGAAGGTGTTAGAAAGAAATCCGTCGACCGCCACTCGTAAAGAACGCTCTCTGAGGAAACATGAGAGCCACAAACAGAACTTTTCAGACATACCACAAGAGCGTAGCTTCGCCAACACACACGGTCGAATGCCTTGGATATGTCAAGAGCAATCGCTCGAGATTCTCCAAAGTGTTCAATTGCGTTGTTCCAAACATGTGTTACATAAGTCAGAAGATCTCCTGTTGATCTATGTTTACGAAAGCCATATTGGTGATCGCTAATAATATTGAATCGTTCAAGATGTTTTAGAAGATGCTGATTGATAACCTTTTCCATGACCTTCGATATTATTGAAAGCAGTGCGACTGGTCGGTAGTTATTTGGCAAGGTCTTCTTGCCTTTTTTAGGTATCGGCTGAACCGTGGCACATTCCAGCAGGACGGAAATATTCCCTTTCTGTGGGATAGGTTGAAAAGTCTACAGAAAACTGATGTTAGTTCCCTTGCACAGTTTTTGAGAACTATGGTAGGTATTCCGTCAGCGCCAGAAGCCTTTTTGGTGTCTAGTTTCAATAAAATACGCTTTATGATACGATGTCTGAAGACAATATCGGGCATCCTTGACTGCCCTATGGGAATAGTAGGTGGTGTTGTTTTTCCTTGGAAATCGACAGTGGAATGTGAAGCAAAGAGTCAGCCAACAAGTTCGCTCTTTCAACAGGTGTGGTTGCAATGGAATTATCTGGCCGTGTGAGGGGGTGGTATGGTGGATTTGGTGTGAAATTTTGACTAACTGCCTTAGCGGCTGCCCAAAAGGACCTGGAATTGTTGGGAAAAGCGAGAAGTTTGTTTCTAATTCGTTGATTGTGTGCCTCCTTGGTTTCGTCGATAATTCTTTTGCATCTGTTCCGGGCACGAACAAAGGTGTTACGATTTATGGTGTTAGGATTTTCACGCCATCGTCGGTAGGCAATATGTTTAGAAGCAATAGCTTCTTTGCATTTTCGGTCAAACCAAGGCTTGCCGTTGGAGGGACATTTCTTCGAAAAAAGGATGTAAGCTTCCATACCAGCCAAAATAACATCGGAGACCTCCCTGGCGCAGTCAGATGGGTTGTCGGATAGAAAACAAACGTCCATCCAAGGGAAAGTTCGAATATATTCCATGAGATCTTCCCATTTAGCAGATTTGTAGTGCAAATCTTGCGCGGCCCAGGCGCCTCTCTGTCACTGATTGGCAGGATACTCGATGTCGAAAGCAGTTTATGGTCGGAAGAACCTAACGGCGGATTTACGGTGACCGTGTAAATCTCCGGATTGGTGGTTAAAAACAGATCAAGAAGACTGTCGAACTCCCCGTCCCGATCAGGGATCCGTGTTGGTTCGTCAATAAGCTGAGTTAAGCCACAACTGATTGAGAATGATTCAGCTTCACGACCTTGTTCGTCGGTAGTTTTGAATATTTAAGCCAGTTGATATTGTGGACATTAAAGTCGCCCAGGATGGCAATTTCGGCACTTGGATAATTAATTTGTAAATGATCGATGGTATCTACAAGAGAAGCGAAAAGTGTTTGAAAATTGGTATCACTTGGCGGTCGATACAGGATACAGATGAACCTTGTGGTTTGTTGAGTCGTTATTTTTAACCACATAACATCAAAGTTTGGGGGCTTCAGAGCCTCTTCTCGTTGGCAAGAGAGGTCGCTTCTGACAAAAAGACAGATTCCAAAGTTACGCCTAAATCGGGAATGGAAGTCGTACCCAGGGTAAAGATAGTTGACCGTGCTGGTCGATGGACTGACCTTGGTTTCACATAGAGCGAGTACATGAGGTTTATTTGATTGCAGGTGTTGATGCACTGAATTTATGTTCGAGTTTAAACCTTGTATG
>CM032453.1:129508185-129593185 GCA_019049505.1 Pachyrhynchus sulphureomaculatus
TTGCAGGTGGTTGATCTTTATTTTTTGTGATTCTTTAGTGTTTTTGAATAATAATTTGTTATATAGTGTTGTGACAAGGTGAAAGGTTGTTTTGGTCGAAGTTTGGAGTCAGTTTTTACTTTGTATACTGTAAGTTAGCACCTGTTTAACTTAAAATATTTACCGGTATGACACCTTGGAAAATGTTTACTGTTTTATTATTATTTTTAAAAGAGGACCAACAGCGTTGAGGAAACAAGAATTTAATTACGAAAATTGCGTATTTTTCATAAAAAAAATAGCGGATTATATTAGTTTTTAAACAGCCAGTACAGCCAAACAATTTTCTTAAGTTCTTCAGTTACGACGTGCGTCTCCTTCCTGCAGATTTTGTACTTTTTCATCTTTCCTTCCATTATGAGTTGTAAAATATCCGTTCTCCCCGCATGTTGTGACCAAAGTATTTTAGTTTCCTGGTCTTTACTTCATTGATTAGTTCTCTCCTCTTATTCACTCCTCTCAATAATTCTTTACTGCTGACTTTCTTTGTTCAGGATACTTTCATAAATCGCTTATAAATACACATCTCAAATGATTCCAGTTTCTTCATTGTGATTTCGTTGACGGCACAGGCCTCTAATCCATATAATAGAATAGGAATTACGTAAGATTTTGACATTCGGAGTCGAAGTTGCAAATTCAAGTTACGGCTAATATAAAGTTGTCTCATTTTGAAGAATGTTGTTTTGGTCTGTTATATTTTACTGTTGATTTCCTGTATCTGGTCGTGTTTATCGTTGATCCATGTTCTCAGTATTTAGAGATTTTTTCTGTAGGCGTTGGCTCTATGTTGATATTTACATGGACCGAAGGAGTTTTATTTATTATTATCTATTTTGTCTTTTTAAAATTCATTTTGGGACCATGTTCATTGTTGGTTCTATTTATTTCTTGAAAAAGTTATATATATATATATATATTATATATATATATATATATATATATGTATATATATATATATATATATATATATATATATATATATATATATATACAGTGTGTCCCAAAAAGTTTTATACAAATGGAGAAAAAGTATATCTTACATATTACAAAAAAAGTATTCTTAATAAAAAGTTTGTACCACATGGAAATCCATAATCAAGCATCAAAAGTTTAAAATATTCGATGGTATACAGGGAAAATAAAAAAATAAAGATTTATAATTTTCAAAATAAAATGATATTAGCACAAATTTATTATGGATGTAACTGTTGCAAAGCAGATAAGAAGATTATCAAATATGATACTATCAAAATCAGTGCACTAATTAATTAATTTCGTTCTCCTTATTCAATAAATAATCCGAAAGTTAGTAATGTGTTTACTGGAGTTTTTTTTTTTAAATATTTATCTTGGAAGGCCACAAATCTAAATGTGAGCATAATTCTTTAGTTCCTATTAACATTTTCAATTAATATTTTGCTCCGTATTTAAATTTTAAACACACTTTACTCTTCATTATAAATCATTATTTTTTATTTTCCCTGTATACAGAACTTTTTATCAGAATAAACTTTTTTGGAATATGTAAGATAAACTTTTTTGTCCATTTTCATAAAATTTTTGGGACATTGTGTATATATACATACATATATATATATATATATATATATATATATATATATATATATATATATATATTTATATATATATATATATATATATATATATATATATTATATATATATATAAGTATATATATATATATATATATACGACGTATATCCACAAAGTATATATATATATATATATATATATATATATATATATATATATATATATATATAAATATATATATATATATATATATATATATATATATATATATATATATATAATATATATATATATATTTATATATATATACATATATATATATATATATATATATATATATATATATATATATATATATATATATATATATATATATATATATAATATATATATACGTATATATATATATATATATATATATATATCAATATATATATATATATATATATATAATATATATATATATATATATATATATATATATATATATATATATATATATATATATATATACGACGTATATCCACAAAGTAAGGTCTGTTTCTATTTCTATCCGCGGCAGCGCTGCGATCGCAGTTCCGAGCATGCGTGGCAGTTACTCTGACTCAAGCAGAAGAAATGTACGCCATTTTAAGATCGCTGCTGCCGACGTGTTCTTTGTAGTGCTTCTTTATGATGTCAGCCTTAATTGAAAATGCCGCCCCTTTGAAATCAGATCTGTGGTTCGTTTTCTAAATGCAAAGAAAGTTAAACCAAGTGAAATTTATCGGCAAATCTGCGAGGTTTACGGACAAACTGCTATGAGTGATTCAAAGGTTAGAATATGGGTCAGACAGTTCAATGAAGGACGTGATCAAGTGCACGATGAAGAACGATGTGGACGTCCGTCTTTGGTTACTGATGAACTGGTTCACGCAATTGAAGAGAAGCTTAAGCAAAACCGTAAGTTTACAATTAGTGCTCTTGCTATGAAATTTCTGCAAATCTCACGATCCCTAATTCATGAAATTGTTAATGAAAAAACTGAAATTTCGAAAACTTTGCTCACGTTGGGTACCCAAAATTCTTACTGAACAACACAAAAAACAACGGATGGGCAGTGCACTTCAGTTTTTGACACGCTACAATGAAGACGGTGATGATTTTCTTTCTCGGATAGTCACGGGGGATGAAACTTGGGTATCTTACGACCCCCCAGAAACTAAAACGGCAATCAATGGAATGGAGGCACACTTCGTCCCCAACGAAAGTTAAGCTTAAGCAAATCTTGACACCTCGAAAACTCATGTGCACCGTTTTTTGGGACAGAAAAGGCATTTTGCTGATTGATTTCTTACCACGAGGCCAAACAATCAATGCACATGTTTACTGCGAGACCATTAAGAAATTGCGCCGCGCAATACAGAACAAGCGCCGAGGATTACTGTCGAAAGGTGTTGTTTTTTTCCACGATAATGCCCGACCTCACACTGCGAACGTGACCAAAGAACTCCTATAGGAATTTGACTGGGACGTGTTTGATCATCCTCCGTACAGCCCGGACCTCGCTCCTAGCGACTTTCATCTCTTCTTACACCTAAAATCTTTCCTTGGTGGTCGACACTTCAACGATGATGACGAGCTGAAAGAACATGTTACCACATGGTTGAAAACACAGGCGGCAACCTTCTATGAAGAAGGCATACAAAAACTTGTGCCACGCTATGACAAGTACCTACAAAATTTCGGAAGCTATGTAGAAAATTAGTTTAACGGTTGTAGATTTTTGTACAATAAATATTTTTTCTGTATCTGTACACGTTTTTTTTTATATAACCAAACTTACTTTGTGGATATACCTCGTATATATATATATATATATATATATATATATATATATATATATATATATATATATATATATATATAATGATGCTGACAATATATGCTTTTGTAGCAGGTATGCCAATAGTTGTAGTTAATAGATGCACCGAGAACAATTTTAATCGAATTTTGACAATATTCCGAATTCTTTCAAGGCTTAAAATTAAGAGTTTTTTATTCTGTGTTGTAACCAATTAAGTGAATTGAACAAACTACATCCGAAGTTCAGTGTTTAAAGGCAATTCACTAACGAAAATAACATACACGCAGAAATTTATTGAATTCATTTTTTTTTATGAAATTCTAGAATATTCTTAGTCTCCTAAGTACCGTATTCTTAATTTATTCCTAGAAATTAAAGAAATACTAAGGAACTGTGCATGGGTTAAATTATTGAAGCAATGGCCTGACTATAGCATATATCCAAAATCACCGAAGTTCCATAAATAGTTACATATACAGCAGTACAAAAACTCAATAATCTTAAATCTTCAATTCAAAATGAACTATCCTCTATATGATACAAGCAAATTCAACTGTGGAAACGAATACTATAAATAACGGCCTCATGTATAATATTATCATGATTATTATCCAGGGCTATTGTCGTCAGTTCTAAACGGAAAGCTGGATTTGGATACGAATAGAAGGTAGAGTAGTAATAAAGGAAAGGGTGTTGTGGAATTGACTCGAAATAATCCCTTATTTAATGCACATTTACATTACTTGTTATGAATTGTTCCGTTTGTTAAGTTTAATGAAAATAATAAGTTTGATATTCATTATTCAAATTATTTTATATTTTTGAAGCGAATATTTGAAGCTTCGCGGGCGTAATCTGGTGGTTTTTCCAGAGGATGAAGGGGACAGGAGATTGAGCATGAGCGGGTATGCATCCTAATTTTGGTAGGGTGCCTAGTATATCAGAAATGGCCGCCAATTTGAACCAAGCGGTTAGTTCCAAATTTCAGAACAATATATAAATACACTAATTTTACATTAGTATTAACTTGTCTTTTTTCGTTAAGTATTCGAGAGGAATACGGATGCGAATATTGCAGACAATATTCGAGGTTCAGCCGAAGGATTGATGGTAATGGCTGTTTATTTTTATCGGTAGTGTTTTTTTTAGTGTTCTATACGGAACACTTATAAAATCACTTCGGTGTCTGTCCGTCTGCCACACCCGATTTTCTCCGAAACTATTTGTCATAAAAAGTTCAAATTTGGTACTAATATAGGAATTGATGGCCTCATCAGAGCCGTGTAGTTTTGAAAGTTAAATTTTGACTTAAGGGGTTAGGTTTGGGAGGTGAAATCGGAAGTGAAAAAAAAATATGACTAAGTCATCGAGTGCGCTGTTGAATAAAAGCACGAGTAATATATATATATATATATATATATATATATATATATAATATATATATATATATAATGTAATAGTTGCTCACACTTTTCTTTGTATTATATTAAAAAAAATCGCGAAAAATCACTGTTCCCCCTTATCTCGAAAAGTACTGATCAAAAAATTTTGAAAAAAATTCTGGAATATTTTCCACGGGGTGTAGATTGAACGAAAATTATCACGAGTGCATTACCTTTAATAATTTTATTTGGTATATAAAAAAAATAAAAATTCCCAGGTCATCAGTTTTCAGTAAAGATTGGAAGCAAACTTTGTTGAAAACTGGGGGTGTGTTTTGTGAAGTCATTGATCATTTTATACCTCCGTAACAAAATTTTTTATTTTAAAAGCAATCAACGTCCGGAACACTTATTGCGCAAGTTCAACTTGCACTTGACCGGATTTTTTTATTTATAGAGTGATTTTTTTTGTTTTATAACTTAGTGGATTGAGTTGTTATATTAAAAACTAAGGGATATGTAATATTATGAAGTGTGTCATGTGTACTGTACGGGAGCCAAACTGCGGTAATCAATATTGAAGGAAAACATCGGAAGATATAAAAATAATGAAAGGCGTTAGACAAGGATGTGTCCTATCTCCGCATTTGTTCAACTATGATTCGGATGCTATATTCAAAAAAGTTCTTTCCGGTCAAGATGCAGGCATAATAATTAAACAACATCCAATATGAATTTTAAATAGACAAAATACATGATAATAAATAAAACCCCTTTGGTCTATGTAAATGTCAACATAGAGTCAACTCCGATAGAAAAAGTTTCTAAAAACATGGATCAACGACAAACACGACCATACACAGGAAAACAACAGTAGAACATAATAGACCAGAACAACATTCCTCAAAATTAGCCGTAACTTGAATTTGCAACTCCGAATGACAAAATGCTACGTATTAAATATATATATATATATATATATATATATATATATATATATATATATATATATATATATATATATATATATATACTTAGAAATTCGTATCTAAATAAACGGCTCTTTAATAATCTCTGATAAATCTCTGAACAAATAGAATTGGCAATTAGAAACAATGTTGCTGTAGTCGAACCAAAATTTTCATATCAAGTTTTATAAAAATATAAAGAATTTGAAGAACATCAGTTACTGACACTGAATGAATCACACTTTTCGACCTTAAACCGTACAGCTTCTCGGTATCGTCCGTTGTCTGTCTGTTCAAAGCTGTACTGGTTTCCACATTGTTGCATCTTTTCTACCTTTCTAGATGCATTGTTTTTTTTTTATATAATAATATATAGCTTAAAATAAAATTAAAAAATGGCGGCGTTGTACCCGTTCCCATGCGTCCCATTTTTTATGATAATTGCGGTGTGCATGATTACTGGGAGCTAGATCTTAGATCTTCTAAGATCAAAATGTCCAAATAAATTAGTTGACTAAAGGATCGATCTTATCTTTGAACGAAGGATTTAAAAAAAGCTTTTTTTCATCAAATTGCACTGGTTTAAACAAAAAAGCGAACAAATGGTGTTATCGCATTTTACAGTTTTGCTAATTGAAAATAAAGTTTCTTCGTGCAAGGACAAGCCTGATTCTTTGCTAATCTAACTGAAAATTTTGATTTTAGCTCCCAGTAATCTCCAATACTCTTAAAAAAAAGGGTTGCAGGGAAACGGGTACAGCACCACCATTTATATTTTTTTTTAACTAAAATTTTACAAATTATATTTTAAGCTATGTATTATTATATAAAATAAAAAACTGACAAAGTTATTTTAAAGATGCAAATCTGTGGTACTATTTCAGAAAACTAATAAAGATTAAGTAAGGGTGAATGGTTTAAGTCTACCTGTTCATTTAATAATAGATTGGCGTTTTTTCGTTCGTTTTAGATTTATTTTCAACATGTAGGATTTTGAATGTATCATCAAGATTATGGCATTCGTTTATTATATGGGTTGCGTAATATGAATTGTTCTTGTTTTTTAAATAACTAGGTTTATTTATATTTTGCATCCTAACCTTAGAAGGAGAAACCAATAACTCTATAAATTTCTTAGACATATCTATATCAAAAGTGAACTATAAACACGATTTCTCGATTTTTCACAAGCCTTCACATACTGATACAGTCATACACAATAGTTCATCCCACCCTTATACTCATAAAATGGCAGCTTTTAACTCTTTCATACATAGACTGTTACATATTCCTATGACTAAAACTAATTTTAACAAAGAATTAAACATAATCAAACAAATAGCAATTAATAATGGATAGCATAAACAAGCAATCTCTTTAATTTTCCCCACCATTAATGATAAAAAAGGAAAATTTAGCACACTCACGTACACAGGTAAAATAACTAGAACAATTTCAAAACATTTAACAAAAAAGAACAATAAAATAGCATTTAAAATTAATAATGCCTTAGAGAATATAATTTTGAATAACAAAACCAAATGTAACAAATCTGATTTTAAGAATCAGGAGTTTATTTATTAAATTGTGGATCATGTACTAAAACCTACGTAGGACAAACTGGTAGATTTTTTGAACCTCGCATTAAAGATCATAAACATAGTTATTTAAAAAACAGGAACAATTTACATTACGCAACTCATATAATAAACTAATCCCATAATTTTGATGATACATTCAAAATCCTACATGTAGAAAAAAAAATTAAATATGCTTGAATGTCTTGAAATTAACAAACGGAAAAACTCCAATCTATTATTAAACGAACAGGCAGACTTAAACCATTCACCCTTACTTAATCTTTATTAGTTCTCTGAAATAGTATCACAGATTTGCATCTTTAAAATAACTTTGTCAGTAAATAATATAATAAAACGATTAACATAATCTTATGTAATTAAGGATAGTTTTAAGTACCATATAACCAGTATTATTACCAAACATTTTTCTTTCTAATTCACTTCTGAAGAAGCATTGTATGGTGAAACAACTGTCAAGTCATTTCAATATATTGGAAATTTAAAACATAGTGTTGTTTTTATATAATTTTAAATATTATTTTTAATAATGGCGTATATTATTTATTATACTTGTGATCCTGTTCTAAATTTAGATGAAGAAAGTTATTCTACAAACCTGTTCAAACTTGAAACTAAATAAGTATTAAAACTAGAATTGCAATAACACATTTTTAGGAAATGTGTGTTTGGCACCATTGGAGGAACTCGTTTGCTTCCGTAAATTCCCAATCTAGTACGGACCCTTGAAAAAATCTATGTTCAAATAAAAAAAAAATATTAAATGTGTTTCTGTAGGATCCAAGGAATTACCTATTTTACTATATTAAATGATTGTGATAAAAGATGAATTTAAACTAGTCCTTGTCTGCAAACTTCTTACTTCTAAATTCTATATCAAATGTAATAAAGCTGCCGATTTCGTAATTATTAAATAATTTTGGTCACTTATATCCCTAATTATCTCCAAATTCCAAACTCATTTCATTCCTTTAGTCTTTAATATACTTTTTTTCGTTATTTCAAAACATTTTCACTCCATAATAGCCTTCTCTCCGGCGAAAAAAAAACCCTCTTCAAGATTCCTTTTAAATTGAACTAAATGACATTTTTCTTAAATTTTAACGCTTTCGTTCTTTCATTTCAGCCAAGCCGTAAACGCAGCTAGTTATACGAGAAATCTAATAACAAAAACG
Organism: Pachyrhynchus sulphureomaculatus; assembly: GCA_019049505.1. NCBI lineage: Eukaryota > Metazoa > Arthropoda > Insecta > Coleoptera > Curculionidae > Pachyrhynchus > Pachyrhynchus sulphureomaculatus. The sequence goes on from CM032453.1 coordinate 129,516,751, forward strand.
GTCGCTTTTCTCTGTGTCCTAGGGTCGGTCGAAAGTAAAAAAGAAGGAAAATGACGAGAATTTCTCATCTAAAAGAAAAAAAAATAGAAATAAATCTTTTTTAAACTGTACACCGACTTTAAGAAAATAATTTGCTTGGTATTACCGGGACAATTTGTCTTTTACTTTCTTTGGTGTCATCATTATATCTGTGCAGGATATTTTGTTTTCTGAAATTAGATCAACAATACTCTGAAAAAATGGTATAAAGCTGTACAGATTTTCATTTAAAGAATAATAAAAGTTATTAAAAAACAGTTTTTAAAAATAATTTAGAAGATCATTAGATTGTTTTTTATCATTAAGTTTTCTTAAATATAGTAGTGGGGAGGCTCAGTACCTAGCAAACAGACCAGAGAGATCATTTCAGCCAATCCCGAATGATTTCTCTCCCACTCCAAACACCACCGTCATCCTGGAACCTCCATCGTTTCACGCCCCGTCTCTCCGAAATATTACCCATAAAAGGAGTTTATAGTTGAGCTTTACTAGCGCCTTGTAGACACAAATAAAGTCAAGCGGCATTTTTCGTCCTTCAGATAATCCGAACAAGGCAGATTATTCTACTCATCTACTAGTGGTAAGTACATTTTCAACCTATAGTGTTCCACGAGACTCACCACAGGGAGATTTATTTATTTATTTATTTATTTTTTATGGGTCTAGCACACGTGCTGCAGGAAAGAAGTCCTTAAAGCGCTACAGGAGCGACACGTGTGCGGAATAAGCGATTCACGTTGTCCTTGAATCGCTGTAAATTGTACTCGGTGGAAAAACACAGTCCTGGGCAAATTATTCCAAAGAGATGATGTTCTCCGTATAAAAGACTGCTTGAAAAGCATTGTACGAGGAGTAACAAGCGGAACCTCATACGGATGTGAAGTATTAGCGCGACGTCGTGTACTTCTAACATGCACCGCTCTGGGAGGAATTAAACGGGCCACATCCTTCGAACACTTTCCATGAAAATACTTGTAGAGTAGGCTCAAGTCGCCAATCGTTCTTCGATGTCCGGTCAGTTCCGGGTCCCCAATCAGACGAACAGCTCTTCTCTGAATAGAATCCAACGGAGCGGAGCCCCAAACATGGGAGCAGTATTCCCTAGTTGGTCGAATTTGAGCTTTGTAAAGAATTAACAGTTGTTGTGGAGTGTAAAACTTTCTGGTTCGAAATAATATTCCCAACTTTTAAGAAGCTCTCCTTGCTATGCCTGCAACATGTTCCTCGCAGGACATATTTGCTCCCAAGTTAACGCCCAACAAATTGATTGACGATGTTAGAGGAATGGAGTGCCCCGACATAACTATGTCGGGTTCAGCAACGTTAACTTTTTTAGCAAAAAAAAACTGCCGCCTGGGTTTTGGTAGTGTTAAATTCCACTTGGTTACTGTCACCCTAAGATAGAATTTCTTCAAGGTCTTTGTTAAGTTGAATGACTTCCCACTGTCTGCGAATATTCGTCTGAGTAGCCGATGTCCAAGCGTTCAAAGTGAATGAAGAGATAAGTCATCTGCAAAGCTGTAGATTGGATTCTCGGTCGTTTCCAGCAGATCGTTAATGTAAATGAGAAAGAGAGTAGGAGACAGTATGGAGCCTTGGGGCACACCGGTGTTGGTAGTGAAGGTGTGTTAGAAAGAAATCTGTCGACTGCCACTCGTAAAGAACGCTCTCTGAGGAAACATAAGAGCCACAAACAGAACTGAACTTAGATCCGTTTCTCAACAATACTCTGAAAAAATGGTATAAAGCTAGTACAGATTTTAATTTGAAGAATAATAAAAATTATTAAAAAAACCGTTTTTAAACATAATTTAGAAGATCGTTAGATTGTTTTTATCATTAAGTGTTCTTAAATATAGTAGTAGCCGTAGTAGTTCTGGGGAGGCTCAGCATCTAGCAAACAGACCAGAGAGATCATTTCAGCCAATCCCGAATGATTTCTCTCCCACTCCAAACACCACGGTCATCTTGGAACCTCCACGATCTGACTATGCAGATCCGGATATCGTTTCACGCCCCGTCCCTCCGAAATATTACCCATAAAAGGAGCTTATAGTTGAGCTTTACCAGCGCCTTGTAGCCACAAATAAAGTCAAGCGGCATTTTTCGTCCTTCAGATAATCCGAACAAGATAGATCATTCTCCGAATCCACTAGTGGTAAGTTCGTTTTCAACCTATAGTGTTCCACAAGCCTCACCACAGGGAGATTTATGAAAAATCTACTCCCGTTGAGTAACCATTCAGCTGTGTCATTCCAGGTCACGATATAAAATTGTTGGCCTCTCTGCATTTTAGGTTCTGGCACCGCTGCTTCCTTGAACATCGATTGCCCCATCTCTTGATGGCTGCTCCTATCTTCTGTTTGGATATGTCTAAGTTTATTCAGATCTCTGAAAACAAATATGCCCTAGTCATTAACTAGTCATGGCAACTGGCTTTACACTAGTAGCAACGTATAGATAATAGCAGAAACCATTGCGCAGCATATAGTTAGAAACGGCTGAGCCAGTTCGAGAGCATGAATTGTGCCAAAGCATGTAGAAGCGACACTCGAACTTGTTGAAATGGCCATTTGTATTACTGTGATAAAAGATTATGTTTTGTATTGTAATTTACAAAAATATTTTTTCTGTAATAATACAATCAGTATTATTCATGTAAAACGAACAACAAAAGTGTCGACAAAATAAACCCACAAATGAATATTAAAAGCAACCTTATTTATTGTTTTAAAAAACTTTCTTTAGAAACTTTAACAATATAAATGTTTTTATGACGAATAAAGAAACATAAAGCACGAAAATAATTTGGCATTATTTCAGGAGGCAACTGCGTAGGTTAGGAATATTAATAAGCTTACTCAGTGGCGTATCTTTAAATCCAATTGGAATTAAATCTGTAAAGTCCATCCATACATATAGTGAAGTGACTAACTGATTCCTATTAGTACAAGCTGTAAAATTCAAATATGATTGAACAGGTCCGTACTTTGCTTAGAATTTAATTATTTTGGTTTTTGGAAAGACATTAAACAATGTTTATACTATGTTTTATCTATGTTTATTACAAATCATGTTATTATTATCAATTATTTTTATTACAAATACAAATTATTACTTTACTCATTAAAATTAATTACATTATTCACTTAAAATAATATCACTATCGCTATCATTATCATTGGTTCTAATTATTAGCAGTATGGATATATGATACTAAAAACTTCGGTTTCCATAAGTTTCAGTACACTGGAATTAACAGTGGGGCAAATATTATTACGACGAATGGCAGATTTCAATTGATGCCAAATATGCTCTATAGCAGGGATGTCAAAGATACGGCCCGCGGGCCGCATCCGGTCCCCGGGATGTATCAATAAGGCCCGCGATCGCAATGTGTCACAGAAAGAAGAATCATGTTTTTTTAGAGCTTTTAGACTTCACTCGATTTCTCTACGGAAGTTTTAAAATGCGCACACTACATTTATAAGTAATTTAAAGGGCAGCGCGTGCCTTGACAAGCGAGAGAGATAGACTATTATTTTTGTTGGGAACAATAGAATCTTCCACGCGCTTCGAGTCTAGACTAGAACCTTCCTTATCGATATTATAAAAGGAGTGCGTCGGCGCGACGTGAGTCAGTTGAGTGTGAGTCGAGTAATCGAAGCGATACGGTCGGAGGATTTTAGTTCTACTGCGAAGTAGTGATTGTGAAGGTATTGTGCATTTGTTTGTGTCGTGCGCGTGCGATATCCATAATTGTTGTGTCGAGTTCCATAATTGTTACGATTTTGGCATAATGTCACAAAAACGTAAAGTTGATAGTAAGTGCAGAGTTTTTCAGTCTAAATGGGAAATTGCATATTTTTTCATAGAATGGAAAGGTAAACCACTGTGTTTGATTTGCAATCAAACAGTTGCTGTTTGTAAGGAGTTTAACTTGAAGAGACCCTATGATACGAATCATAAATCAAAATTCGATTGTTACACTGAAAAAATAAGAATGGACACATTGTCATCTTTAAAATCTAAACTTCAAGGTCAACAATCGATGTTTACTAAAGTTAATACTGAGAGCGAAGATGCCCTGAAATCAAGTTTTGTTATTGCATTAGAAATCGCGAAGAGATCAAAACCTTTCACTGATGGTGATTTTATTAAAGACTGTATGTTGAAAGTTGCGATGTTTCATTTCCATTTCAAAAGTCAATAATTCAAAATATTTCGCTGTCAAGAAACACTGTTGCTTCAAGAATAAATGATTTATCTCAAAAATTTGGTTCTTCAACTGAAGGAGAAAATTAAGGAATTTACCAACTTTTCACTGGCTGTTGACGAGAGCACTGATACTGTTGATACAGCTCAACTTGCTGTTTTTATACGAGGTATTAACAGTAACTTTGAAATAACTGACGAACTATTAAAGTGCGTTCCATTGACAGGTACTACAACAGCAAACGATATTTATTCTGCAATTGAGCATTTGATAGCAGAATATGAACTCGATTGGAATATACTTAGCAGCACAACTACGGATGGCGCTCCTGCCATGGCTGGCAAACATTCGGGCGTTGTAACTAAATTAAAACAGAAAACATCAGGGAATTTTGTGGGGTTTCACTGTATAATTCAACAGGAATCATTGGCATCCAAACATTTAAAAATGGACCATGTCATGCAACCTATAATTAAAATAGTAAATTTTATAAGGAGCAGAGGACTAAATCACCGACAGTTCAGGCAGTTTTTACAAGATTTGGACGAAAAGTTTTCTGATGTTCCTTACTTCACTGAAGTTCATTGGCATTACATGACCCTATTCAAGCTTTCATGTTAGAAAAAGGCAACCCAATTGATTATGACAATGACTGGTGGGTTGATTGTGCCTTTTTGGTAGATATGAATAAACACTTGACTGATCTGAATGTAAAGTTACAGGGTAAAAATCTGATTGTCACTCAAATGTGTTCATGTATTCAAGCCTTTGAAACAAAGTTGAGGCTGCGGGAAAATCAGGTAAAAAATCAAACTTTGGATCATTTCCCTCATTTAAAATCATTTGGCACAGTGAACCAAAAAAAATTGGATCACTATTCTCAACTTCTGCAAAATTTGATCACGGAATTCAACAATCGTTTTGAAGACATTCAGAAAATGAATGAAATGGAATTCCCAATTTTGAAGCTTCACAGGCACCAGTTCATTTGCAAATGGAGTTGATAGATCTTCAATCGGACAGTATTTTGAAAGAAAAATTTAAAGAGATTAACGCTCTTACATTTTATACACAATATTTCAAGAGTTTGGATAACTACCCGGAATTAAAAAAGCATGCAGCACGCATTCTCTGCATGTTTGGTAGCACCTATTTATGTGAGCAGATGTTTTCCGTCATGAAAATAAATAAGAACAAACATCGCACAAGACTTTCGAATGAACATCTCCAATCAATTCTTAAAATAACTACAACGAATATGATACCTGACATCAATGAGCTTGTCAAAAACAAGAGAAGTCTCGATCCTCGAGCTCAAAATAATTACCCTCTTTTATAACTTTGATATAATTTTTAACAACCGTATATTATATACTATATAATTAAATAAATAAAATGTTATAATAATTCAGTACATTTTTTTATTTGAATCTGGCCCGCCTACACATTCTAAATTTAATATATGGCCCTCTGCAAAATTGAGTTTGACACCTCTGCTCTATAGGATTAAATATACAATGGTATGGTGGAATCCTTAAAACTGTATACCACATATCCTTTGCATTCTTGTCACAAACATATTCCTTTTTTATATTTAAACTCTTCAAAATTTCTATCAATTGCTGTTTGGTATAATCTTGGTGGAAGTAAATCGTACATGTAGTTTTGAATTGTTGCTCTTGTATCGCTTGAGCAGGGAGCTTTGATTAATTGCCTACTATGATAGCTTGCGTTGTCCATCACAATTACACTATTTGGAGGTATGTTCGGAATTAGCTTGTTTTTGAACCAATTTTCAAATAATTCGGCAGTGGTGTCCTCATGGTAATCGAGAGAAGAATCTTTTATGTTCTTTGTACACAGGAAGATTGCATTCGGAATCCATCCGTCTTTATCTAGCGTGCAAAATTGTACACCTTTTACCTCTGTTTAATGGTGCTTTTGTTTTACAATTATCACTTGAGTCAACCTAACCCTTTCTGGAGTATTGTATGTGTCGAACCATGTTTCATTCAAGTAAATAATTGGCCTTTGCTCGTCTCTGTAAAACCTTATTTTTTCTAAATATTCCAGTCGCCATTCCTGAATTCTCTTGGACTCCATTAAAACTTGTCTTTTATTAAATTTTTTAAATTTGAAACCCATATGTTGAATACACTTCTATAAAGTTGTCCTACTACATTGAATTACGGTTTCATCTCTTTCAAGCCTTTTCATTAAATTATCCAATGTGGGCACACTTTGTTCCTCGTATATCTTGTAAATTTTGCGCCGTATTATATCTTGATCACTCCCTTTTATCCTTGAGAAAATGGCAGCATCACTTCTTTTCTTCCTCACTAGAATATGGCTGTTTACAATTTTCCACACCATTGATGTTGGATTGTTCGTTAATGCGGCCGTTTCTTCTAGCCCTGCTTGCTTATGAACATTACCACGTTCAATTAGGGTTTAATAAACATTTTTTATAATTCCCTTGGCATCAGTAGATAAGTGTTTTCTACTTTTGCACGGGGTAACCTGTTGAGATATACTTGACTTGCAAATATTTTCCATGACTAATATACAAATATTTTTGAAGTTAGTATTCGAAAAAGTCAAAAATACATTTCCATTCATAACCATCTGAAAGGCAGATCCCACATTATCATATCTTTTTTTGGAGAAGCGTTTATTTCAGCTCTAACTGCATTGTGTTAAGAGGTTTTTTTATATCATATTGACTGGCTTGAAAGCTTACATCTCTTTGCCGAAGGAATGTTCTTTTAACATCAAACAAAGATCGAAAGAACCACAGTGATGTGAGCACCCAAGCAACATAAACCGATACATTTTTGTAAGGGCATGAAACAGTTGGGACGAAACCAAGAAACTACATAATAAGAGTGTTAAAAATAAACTTCCCACCTGTTCCCATGGTTTAAGATTACTTTGGCCATGTACTAAGACTGCTAAATTATAAAAGATAACATGCCAGTAAAAACCGTACAGCCGCTTATAAGGTTCAGGTTAGCTAAGTTTCTTACTTCATATCTAGTTCTTAATTTACAGGGAAAAACATCACCGACTATTCCTAACATGTAACTGAAAGTACGTTTATGACGTACTGTTCGATAAATACTAAAAAGCCATTGGCATGAAATATTTGTTGTCATATTTTAAAAAATTTCCACTGAACTAACACCAGCTATTCAGTAGCTTGTTAGTTGATTCAACAGCAAATAAATCTTTTCTTCCTGCTGAAGATGAGCTCAATTCAGTAGAAACCAAAGAAAAGCAAAAAAAAATCTTAACTACAGTGTCTTTAGTAATATCAAATGCTACAGAAAAGGCATAAAAAATATCTCTTCAAGGTTCATGAAAGGTTTAATAATAGCTATTAGGGACTTGTTTTTATAAACGAATGTCTTTTTCACCTATGTCACATAAATGTCACCGTAAATCCGCCGTTAGGTTCTTCCGACCATAAACTGCTTTCGACATCGAGTATCCTGCCAATCAGTGACAGAGAGGCGCCTAGGCCGCGCAAGATTTGGCACTACAAATCTGCTAAATGGGAAGATCTCATGGAATACTTTCGAACTTTCCCTTGGATGGACGTTTGTTTTCGATCCGATAATCCATCTGACTGCGCCAGGAAGGTCTCCGATGTTATTTTGGCTGGTACGGAAGCTTACATCCCTTTTTCGAAGAAATACTCCTCCAACGGCAAGCCTTGGTTCGACCGAAAATGCAAAGAAGCTGTTGCTTCTAAACATATTGCCTACCGACAATGGCGTGAAAATCCTAACACCTTAAATCGAAACATCTTTGTTCATGCCCGGAACAGATGCAAGGGAATTATCGACGAAACCAAGGAGGCACACAATCAACGAATTAGAAACAAACTTCTCGCTTGTCCCAACAATTCCAGGTCCTTTTGGGCAGTCGCTAAGGCAGTTAGTCAAAATTTTACCAAATCCACCATACCACCACTCACACGGCCAGACAATTCCATTGCAACCACACCTGTTGAGAGAGCGAACTTGTTGGCTGAACTCTTTGCTTCACATTCTACTGTCGATTTCCAAGGAAAAACACCACCTACTATTCCCATATTGCAGTCAAGGATGCCCGATGTTGTCTTCAGACAGCGCATCATAAAGCGTATTTTAATGAAGCTAGACACCAAGAAGGCTTCTGGCGCTGACGGAATACCTGCCATAGTTCTCAAAAACTGTGCAAGGGAACTAACACCAGTTTTCTGTAGACTTTTTAACCTATCCTACAGAAAGGGAATATTTCCGTCCTGCTGGAAATGTGCCACGGTTCAGCCGATACCTAAAAAAGGTAAGAAGACCTTGCCAAATAACTACCGACCAGTTGCACTGCTTTCAATAATATCGAAAGTCATGGAAAAGGTTATCAATGAGCATCTTCTAAAATATCTTGAACGATTCAATATTATTAGCGATCACCAATATGGTTTTCGTAAACATAGATCAACAGATCTTCTGACTTATGTAACACATGTTTGGAACAACGCAATTGAACACTTTGGAGAATCTCGAGTGGTTGCTCTTGACATATCCAAGGCATTCGACCGTGTTTGGCACGATGGACTGTTGGCTAAGTTGCGCTCTTATGGTATGTCTGAAAGGTTCTGTTTGTGGCTCTCATGTTTCCTCAGAGAGGGTTCTTTACGAGTGGCGGTCGACGGATTTCTTTCTAACACCCTCACTATCAACGCCGGTGTGCCCCAGGGGTCCATACTGTCTCCTACTCTCTTTCTCATTTACATTAACGATCTGCTGGAAAAGACCGGGAATCCAATCTATAGCTTTGCAGATGACAGTACGCTTGTCTCTTCAATCACCTTGAACGCTCGGACATCGGCTGCTCAGGCGAATATCCGCAGACAGCAGGAGGTCGTTCAACTTAACAAAGACCTGGAAGAAATTCTATCTTGGGGTGACAGTAACCAAGTGGAATTTAACGCTACAAAAACCCAAGCGGCAGTTTTTTCTAAAAAAGTTAGCGTTGCTGAACCCGACATAGTTATGTCGGGACACTCCATTCCCCTAGCATCGTCGCTCAATTTGTTGGGCGTTAGTTTGGGAGCAAATATGTCTTGGTATGAACATGTTGCAGGCATAGCAAGGAGAGCTTCTCAAAAGTTGGGAATATTATTTAGAACCAGAAAGCTTTACACCCCACAGCAACTGTTAATTCTTTACAAAGCCCAAATTCGACCAACTATGGAATACTGCTCCCACGTTTGGGGCTCCGCTCCCAAACATACACTGCATTTGTTGGATTCTGTTCAGAGAAGAGCGGTCCGTCTGATTGGGGACCCGGAATTGACCGGCGGCCTTGATTCGCTGGAACATCGAAGAATGGTTGGCGACTTGAGTCTGTTCTACAAGTATTTTCATGGAAAGTGTTCGAAGGACACTTAATTCCTCCCAAAGCGGTGCATGTTAGAAATACACGTCGCGCTGGTGCTTCGCATCCGTATGAGGTTCAGCTTGTTACTCCACGTACGACGCTTTTCAAGCAATCTTTTATATGGAGAACGTCATCCCTTTGGAATAATTTGGCCAGCGCTGTGTTTCCCACCGAGTACAATTTACAGCGATTCAAGAACAACGTGAATCGCTTTTTCCGCACGCGTGCCGCTCCTGGAGCGCTTTAGGGACTTCCCTGCAGCACGTGTGCTAGACCAATAAAAAAAAAAAAAAAAACTTTGGAACAAAGCAATTGTACATTATATCTCGAGTGATTGTTCCTGATGCATTTATGACATTTTAGCGTGTTTGGCATACCGGACTGTTGACTAGGCCTTGCTCTTATGGTATGTCTGTAAATTTTATTTAAAGTTCTCAGGATTCCACAAAGATCGTTTTTGGTGAGTGTTACAGTTTTTTCTGACGTTTTCACTATCAACTACAACGTACCATAGGGCTTCCATACTCTCTTTTTATTAACGATTTTTTGGAAGGAACAAAATTTCCATCCGTAACTTGCTAATGACAATGCTATACAAAGTTCGAATTCGACTATCGACTAACACTGCTCTATATTTAGTACTCGGACTTTAAAAATACTCTACATTTTTTTTTTACCATCGCTCTTGGCTCGGATCAGCATTTAAGCGTCCATCGGCCAGCACGCTACTAATCCACACTTGTTAATTATTTTATAGGACAATACAACACCCAGCCGTCACACGGAATCGAACCGCTGACCTCTCGAACAACAGCAGGCAAGGCTAGCGCCTTAACCCACTGCGCCAATCGGCCCGGCTACTCTGCATTTATTAGATTTTATTCACGAGATAGTCAGTTGCCTGATAGAAGACACGAAACTTAAAAGAAATCTTGATTTTCCGGAACATTAAAAAAAAAGTTGATGACCTGAGAAGTGCTCGACTGATATAGAGCGCTGAAACCCTTCCCGAGCGGCGCATGCTACGACTACAAGTGGTAATACTATAGTTCATCCGTATAATGTTCAACTTGTCAAAAGTTTACTTTATAGAGAATCTCAACCATTGGAAATAAACTGTCCAATAATGTCTCATAACAAGTAGTGAATCAACAAAGGCGCTGTAGCAATGGATTTCCCCGGAGCGGTATGTGCTGTGACTTTTCACATTTTTATTAGATAATCCTAACCAATATAACTAATAATTGCAGGACATCAAGTAGCTAGAACGACAATTTTAGTCGTCGGTATAAAATATTAGTTTCTTTTTAAATGCCATAATACTTCATTATCATTACTTCTCACTTCTCTTGTTATAAGAAGGGAAAAAATCAACCTACACCATTTTTGAATTTCTTAACGTTTATATCCGTATTATGTGACTGTCTGGGGTTGGTGTTGCAAAAGGGCAGACGTGGCTTGTTTATTTTTGATAGCCGATTCATGCTCTTCCAGTCTGATCGATATTCTTCCGTTAATTTATCCGACGTATGCTTTGCTGCAATTTCTGTAAGTTCCGGCCCATGTCATGGATCTGTCAAGTTATTGGCTAAAATATGCCGACAAGTATAAGGGGTAACTGTGGGATCACCGCTATCATCACTAGTCGCAAATATCTGCATTACCCATTTCAAAAGGAAAGCAATGGAGACGCTAATTATACATCCGAAGCTATGGATTCGATAGGTCGATGACGTATAAATGGAGACCAACTCCTCAGTTTTCTAAATCATCTAAATTCCATTCATCTGAGAAATTACTTTACGTTAGAAATGAAACAAAACAAGCAGCTGCCTTATTAGATCAGTTTACCTTATAAATAACGATAGGAAACCAGAGGGGATAAAAACATCCACACACTAAAAGAGGATGGTTAAAAACAGCACCTAATAAATAAGGCAGTCAAATAACAACAATATCCACGAAGAGAATCTAATGATGACTCGGATAACGAACCAGACTACCATATATTAAGAGGATCATCGGCAGGATTGAACGACCTCGGTGAAGATAAAACATATCAGCTATGTACAAACTATCGTGGACAAAAAGATCTATTATAAGAAATCTTAAAGACAAAATCGAATTGGAAAACCAGAAAGTATACAGCGTTGGACAAACTAACAAAAAAATGTCGATCCATCACTTAAAAGATCGAGTTGTAACATCTGTTAGTTATTCTGTAGTGTGAGAAAATCAAATTCAGTATTTATTTTAGAACTCCTTGTTTGGTAGCTAAGTACTGGGCCAATCACTTTTTTCCATGTCTTGGAGTAAAAGGCTTTCTTCAGCTATTGTTTCTAATATCAGAATTCACATACGGTCTTTACGGCCTAATAAATGAACATTAAAACTAGAAAAACTTTAAATTAAAATAACCGGTCAAGTTTAAGTTGGACTTGCGCAATTAGTCTTACGTATGTTGATTGTTTTTAAAATAAAAATTTTGGTTACGGAGGTATAAAATGATCAATGATTTCACAAAATACACCCCAAATGAGTTTTTAACAAAGTTTCTTTCCGATCTTTACTGAAAATTGATGACCTTGATTTTTTTTTTTATATACCAGGTAAATTATTAAAAGTAATGAACTCGTGATAATTTTCGTCCAATTTACACCTGTGGAGAATTTTCCAAAATTTTTTGATCAGTACTTTTCGAGATAAGGGGGAAGACAACGATTTTTCACGATTTTTTAAAAATAATACAAAGAACAGTGTGCGTAAGTATTACATTATATATATTTTTGAACTCGTATTTTCACAGGCTTTCATTTGACACCCCACCCGATGACCTGGTAAATTTATACAGTGTGACAATTTAGTTCGCATCATATGGGATTTTTTTTAAATAATCACTTTAGCCCAGATCTGGTTATGGCATCCATTTGTGTTTCAAATAATATCTATAATATATATAAAATGCAACGTCTCTCTGTCTGTCTGTCTGTCTGTCCGTTAGTGACCTTATCACTGGAGAACCACTTATCCGATTTACGTACTTTTTTTTTTAAAACATACATATGTTCTCTGGCCAGGCTATAGGCTATATTTTATTACGATAGGTAGCATAAGAAATGAGCAGTGACGATAATAGTGAATGAAGTCGGAAAAAAGTTTATCGCTAGCGCGTTCCCTTGTAATACACAGTCTAAACCATTAAATATGGTTTTTTTTTAAATTCATACATATATTCTTTGGCCAGGTTATATAATAATAATAATAATAATCTATACCTATAATATAAACAAATTGCAACCTCTCTCTGTCTGTCTGTCTGTCCGTTAGTGCGTTTATCCCTCGAGAACCACTTATCCGATTTACGTGATTGTTTAAATTCGTACATATGTTCTCTGACCAGGTTTTAGATATATATTTTATTACATCTATAATATATATAAAATGCAACGTCTCTCTGTCTGTCTGTCTGTCCGTTAGTGCGCCTATCACTGAAAACCCACTTATCCGATTTACGTACTTTTTTTTTAAAACATACATATGTTCTCTGGCCAGGTTATAGGCTATATTTTATTACGATAGGTAGCATAAAGAATGAGCAGTGACGTAAAATAGTGAATGATGTCGCAAATAAGTTTGCCGTTAGCGCGTGCCTTTGCAATACACAGCCTAAACTATTAAATATGGAACAATATTATGTATCTGTATATGTATAATCTATAATATATATAAAATGCAATGTCTCTCTGTCTGTCTGTCTGTCCATTAGTGCGTTTATCACGCAGGAACCACTTATCAGATTTACCTGTCTTTTTTTAAATTCATGCATATATTCTTTGGCCAGGTTATATAATAATAAAAATAATCTATATCTATAATATATATAAAATACAATGTTTGCCTGTCTGTCTGTCTGTCCGTTAATGCGCTTATCCTTCGAGAACCACTTACCCGATTTACGTGATTTTTTAAATTCATACATATGTTCTCTGACCAGGTTATAGGTATATATTTTATTACATCTATAATATATATAAAATGCAACGTATTCTGTCTGTCTGTCTGTCCGTTAGTGCGCTTATCACTGGAGAATCACTTATCCGATTTTCGTACTTTTTTTTTTTTAAACATACATATCTTCTCCGGCCAGGTTATAGGCTATATTTTATTACGATAGGTAGCATAAGGAATGAGCAGTGACAATAATAGTAAATGAAGTCGGACAAAGTTTGCCGCTAGCGGGTTCTCTTGCAATACACAGTCCAAACCATTAAATATGGAACAATATTATGTAGCAGAGAATAACTATAATATATATAAAATGCAATGTCTCTCTGTCCGTCTGTCTGTCTGTCTGTCCGTCCGTTAGTGTGCTTATCACTGCAGAATTACTTATCCGATTTACGTGCTTTTTTTTAACCATACGTATGTTCTCTGGCCAGGTTATAGGCTACATTTTATTAGGTGACATAAGGAATAAGCAGTGACGATAATAGTGAATTAAGTCTGAGAAAAGTTTGCCGCTAGCGCGTTCTCTTGCAATACACTCCCTAAAGCATTAAATATGGAACAATATCATGTAGCAAAGAATACAATATATATAAAATGCAATGTCTCTCTGTCGGTCTGTCTGTCCGTTAGTGCGCTTATCACTCGAGAACCACTTATCCGATTTACGTGTTTTTATAAATTTATACATATGTTCTATATAATTCGGTATAAGCCTAGATAATGGGAGATAAGGTGTGAGATAATTGGAGATAAGGAGAAATAATGGGAGATAAGTCGAGATAAGCCTCGATAATGGGAGATAAGTGTAAATAATGGGAGATAAGGAGAGATAATGGGAGATAAGCAGAGATAAGTCTAAATAATGGGAGTTATGGTGAGATAATGGGAGATAAGGAGAAATAATGGGAGATAAGGAGAAATAATGGAAGATAAGGAGAAATAATGGGAGATAAGTCGAGATAAGCCTAGATAATGGGAAATAAGGTGAGATAATGGGAGATAAGGAGAAATAATGGGAGATAAGGAGAAATAATGGGAGATGAGCAGAGATAAGCCTAGATAATGGAAATTATGTAGAGATAATGGGAAATAAGGAGAAATATTGGGGAGAAAAGGAGAAATAATGGGAGATATTTTATTACGTTGGGTAACATAAGGAATAAGCAGTGACGATAGTAGTGAATCAAGTCCACGCGAGCGGAGCCGCGGGCCCGGCTAGTCAGAAATAAAGTATAGTAAGTCATTTTTACGCATGACGTCACCTGTCAAAAATGACATTTTCGTTAAAATTTTTTTGGCCAAATTTTAGAAAAAAGTTATTAGACAAAATGCTTTATTTTGTGATTCTAGATCTGTTTGTCAAATTTCAACGGCCTACTACAATTTTGAATTTTTGGCAGTTTTTTGACATTTCGGCAATTGTTTTTCATCTTGATTTATTGCAACCTTATTTAAATCATTTAATTTGTCAAAAACTAGGCGCCTATAATCTATTTAAGAACAAAATCAAGTCGTGTCCATAATTTTTTTATACAATATTAAAATACACACGTTATGATGAATCATATTTGATGCAAAGTTCGAATAACTTTTGTTTTTAAATAGAAAAATATTTCTCGCTTACGCAGCTTGATACTGAACACACTTGAACGTTTGTAAATTAACACAAATCTTACATTTTGATCTTTTTAGTAATGTATTTAAAGTTTCAACAATGTAATGTTTCTTTCTATAAACGCTAAATTTACAATTGGCTATTTTAACCTATTTAATAAATACTTTGTAACAAATACACGCATATTGCAATATTCTACATTTCAGTGTGTCCACCGTCTCGTTAAATGCAACGAATGGTTCTGTTGGAAATTTCTTTGACGGAATTTTTCACAAACTCGGGAGGTATCTCCTGAACACTGCTTAATTATAGTTTCTAGATGATCGATATCTCTAAATGGCCTAAACTTGTATACTTTTTGTTTGAGATAACCCCATAAATAGAAATCCGGGTGATGTCGGGCGATCGAGGTGGCCAACAATTATCCTGATCTCTCTCAATGACCGTGCCATGAAATAGTTCATTTAAAGTGGTTCGTACTTGCAAAGTATTGTGTATTGGTGCACCGTCTAATTGATACGTTAGAGTATATCTTAGATCCACAGCCATGTTATCCAGAACTTCTAAAATTTCGTTATTTAAAAAATCTAAATATCGTTGTGAGTTAAAATTATGTCTAAAAAAATATGGCCCTATTATCTGGTCATTTACAATGCCACACCAAACGTTAGTTTTAAACGAGTATTAGTCACGACACTCAATTATGAAGTTTGGATTTTCTTGGGCCCACCATCGACTATTCTGTGAACTTACTACTTCGTTAGAAGTAAACGTGGCTTCATCAGTCCATAAAACATTGAACGGAAATTTGGAGTCCTATTCTATTTTTCCTTGGTACCAGAATGAAAATAACAACCGAATATTAAAATCTCTATCCTGTAGAGTGTTTATCAATTTCGGTTTGTATGGTTTAAATTTATTTTTGTGTAAAATTTTCTCTGGTGATCTCCGGTTTAGACTTCGAAATAGTTTCTAACACTGGTTTTGCCTTCTTCCACTACACTTAAGCACACATCTAACTCAGTATCTTCGGTATGTTTACGTGGAACACGATTTTTTCGGAAAACATTTCCCACAGATCCAGTCGATTTAAACTTTTTATAATTCGGCTCACAGTAGATTGCTGCAAGTTTGTTTCAGGATGACGCTCGTTAAAAACATTTGCAACAGTGCGATGAGGTGTATTTTCCCCACACAATAAAACAATTTCAATTTTTTCTTGAAGAGAAAGCATGTTGTGACACCATCTGTTTCTTTCCATTCTAGTTTGAATTGCTAACTAAATATTTGACAGCTTACGACACCATATTGCGATCTTTAGTTTTCAATTGTTTCCAGGGCATAATACGCTAAGCAAACGCATAGAAATATCGAGTTTTGCTTAGCGTATTAATTTCTCTGTTTAGCTCTTTTTCCTGTAGGAGGTAAGTTTTCAGGAGGAAATCGGCACAACTATAAAGGGTCTTTCTAATTTTGCGAACGTTAATTTTGATAGCCACGACTAAAATATGGCTGGATTTATTTTAAATTAGCAGTTACGTCAACAATGACACCGAAAGTATTTTAATGTAACTTTTTGGTGGTATTATTAACGCGTAACTGCCAAATTAATAACTAGAATATGTGTAATATTTTTATTACGGTTGCTAATTAGAATTTAAAATGTATTATTGATCTAAAAAGTGGTTTTAGCTGAAGTATAAAAAAAAAAACAAATAGGATAAAGCAGCAAGTTGTTAATTTGGTGTTTATAGTAAGAAACATTACATTGTTAAAAATTTAAATGCATTACTAAAAAGATCAAAATGTAAGATTTGTGTTAATTTACAAACGTTTAAGTGTGTTCACTATCAAAATGCGTAAGCGAGAAACATTTTTCTATTTAAAAACAAAAGCTAATCGAACTTTGCATCAAATATGATTCATGATAATGTGTGAATTTTAATATTCTATAAAAAAATTATGGATACGACTTTATTTTGTTCTTAAATAGATTATAGGTGCCTGGTTTTTGACAAATTAAATGATTTAAATAAGGTTGCAATAAATCAAGATGAAAAACAATTGCCGAAATGCCAAAAATTCAAAATCGTAGTAGGCCGTTGAAATTTGACAAACAGATCTAGAATCACAAAATAAACCATTCTGTCTAATAACTTTTTTTTAAAAAAAAATTGGCCACATTATACGTTTTTTTTCAAACATTTTTACGAAAATGTCATTTTTGACAGGTGATGTCATGCGTAAAAATGACTTACTATACTTTATTTCTGATATTATTTGAAGCACAAATAGATGTCATAACCAGATCTAGGCTAAAGTGATTATAGTGTGTATATAAACTAGCCCTTCAAGTCAAAATTTAACTTTCAAAACTACACGCTTCTGATGAGGCCATCAATTCCTATATTAGTACCAAAATTCAACTTTCTCTGTCAAATAGTTTCGGAGAAAATCGGGTGTGACAGACAGACGAATAGACAGACACCGAAGTGATCTTGTAAGTGTAACATAAAAAAAAAACGAGTTCTTTGTGACAATTTAAAGCACGTAACTTACCAAGGATAAAACATTTGCCTGGATATATAACAAAGAAATCAGTTATTAACAATAAAAACCTATTTACGAGAAATTAATTAGTCATCTTCTTTGAAATTAGATGCAC
The DNA here is from genome assembly GCA_019049505.1 of Pachyrhynchus sulphureomaculatus. Taxonomy (NCBI): domain Eukaryota; kingdom Metazoa; phylum Arthropoda; class Insecta; order Coleoptera; family Curculionidae; genus Pachyrhynchus; species Pachyrhynchus sulphureomaculatus. The sequence goes on from CM032453.1 coordinate 129,534,721, forward strand.
ATATTTACTGACATCTTGAAGTTTTCCCACTGAAAAGAGTAACCTCTTTTTGCTTCCGCCTCTGACAGAAACCGATTCGAATTACTCTCAGAAGTAATAAAAACGGCATTAATTAGGCATATATATGCAAATAAGGTTCGAAAGCATGTGCCCTTCATTCAAAAGATTCTAATTTGGTCGGGTTGTGTAACGAATTTAGCTTGTCGTTCGTTCGGCGAGACTGCAGAGAGATTTGACGATCAATTGCGAATTCAAAGTAATCTAGACGATGGGACTTTTTGATAAAAGAACGGGGCTCCGATTTGGAGACGGATTTTTGTATAAATATCGCTCAATTTATGAAATATTTATTATGTTGAATGAATTGAATAGGTATGCAAGATTATTCTTTAATACGAAGAACGATATTTGTTTAAGCTGCTTATTCTCAACTATTACAAGGAAAAAAAATATTAGACAGTTTTATCACAATGGCTAACATTTTTGACTACATCTTGTAGGGGTGAGGACAACTACAAGTTTTCTTAAAAACTACACTAAACAACCTCTGCCTTTTTCCTCTATAAAAACTATTTTCCCACATTAACATTTAAGTTTTAACAATAATTGAGACTTTGTGTCTAATTTACACAATTGTGGTAATTTTTTACATAATTTTGGAGAAAATTTTACATAATTACAACTCTATTAGCATTAGTAATTAAGCAAGTCTACCATTTTACAATACTGCAAATAGAAAAGCGCAATGAAGATATTTGAAAAAAATGTCAGTTGGATCAGTTATATAGTAGAGTATAATAGAAGCAAATAATGAAATTTACTTAATAATTGCTTTATTTACTGTATCATCATCATCAGCTTATACCGTCCACTGCTGGACGAAAGCCTCCCTCAAGTTTTGCTACCTTTTTCTGTTTTCGGTCACTTGTACCCAATCTTCAGCCACTCTCTTCAAATCATCAGTCCACCGACTTGGTGGTCTACCACTACTTCGACAGGCTTCGGATCTTGGTCGTTATTCTACAATTTTTTTTTGTCCATCGTCCATTCTTAAACCCAGCAACATATCTAGCCCAGTTCCATTTAAGATGTAGGATGAACTTGACGGCGTCTTGTATCCCAGTTCTTTCCCTGATAATATGATTTGGGATGTGATCTCTAAGAGTAACGTCTAATATTGACCTCTCCATTTTTCTTTGCATGACACATATTTTGTTGATTTTTTTTCGTCAATGTGAGAGTATCGGCTCTGTACGTAAGAACAAGTAGTAAGCATCTGACAAAAACTTTTCTTTTTAAAAAGATCGGAAGGTTAGATTTAAATATATAGCGCAGTTTGCTATACGCCGTCCAGAAGAGTTCTATTCTCCGCTGAATTTCATGTGTTTGGTTGTCTCGCCCTATGCTGACTACATATCCTAGGTATTTTTACTGGTGTACTTGTTCCATCTCCACGTTATTCAGTTTTATAGTGGCATTTAATACAAGATAGATTGATTTTTAAATCAACCCCTCCTGAGGCTTCTTGGAGCAGGTGTAGCATAGTTTGTGCTTCTGGCATATTATCTGTTATTAAGATAATGTCGTCGGAAAAACAAAGGTGATTTAACTTTTCACCGTCAACGTTAAGCCCCTTTTTTTCCAGTTTATTAATTGTAGCATACTTTCTAGAAATGTTACGAAAAGCTTGGGAGAGAGCCTTTCACCCTGGCGCACTCCTCTTTCGATTTAATTTAATGTATATTTCCAACATTTTTAATATGTGTGTCTATTAATCTGTTACTTATTTTATTTTATTATTACGTAAACCGAAAGAAAGGCCTTGCTAATAAGCAGTGTTTTTAATTACGTTTGAATATTTTATCTTGCATAATAATAATAATATTAATAAGCCCCTCTCAGGGGCTAGGGGAATCCCAGGATTCTCTTAGTACGGGCATTGATGGTCTCGAAGTACCTGAGTCATGTTGTGCCGTGTGTGCTGTTATGTTCTCAAAACAAGGAAGAACAATAATAACTTTAAAAGACAGACCAACAATAATAAACACAAAAAAACACACCACCTATTTACCTTCTACTAACAGGCAACCCAATTTCGGGACACTTTGAGCTTCTGACACTACAGATCACTGAAAACACCCCAAACAACAGTATACCAATAAAAAAAGCATCGAGCGAGCGACGTAACGGTCGCGGGAAATGGCAATTCGATCAGAATTATGAAGACCGGGCAAAAGGAAATGGACCTGCCAAAAGTGTCGTGCCGGCGAGTAAGAAATCGACGAACACTTCATGCGTTGCTATAACAAAATCACAAAACCTGGCAAAGAAATCACTAAGAAAAAAAATACTCGCTGTCTGGACCCTGCGATATCAATCCCAAATATAACCGACACAGATGCAGGACAAACATAACCAACAGAGCCAAACCAAGCCACGTAAAAAAGGCTATGGAAACAAGAAAAAGTCATCATTGCTCCCCTCGTCATACACAGGCCTTACACCACCATTCACACCCCACTTACTACAATTAGGACTCAACACAAACATACACAAAAGTCAGTGATTTTGGAAATATGTAACATTATCAGGTCATTCCTTAATATACAATGGTAATAGCGTTTGTGCTGACTTGGCTTACGCCCGTCAGTCAAACATTAATTGGAACCACATTGACCAAATGTGAGAAAGAAGAACAAAAGGACCATATTAATAAATAGAGTTGCATATTGTGGTACTGCATATAATTAATTTTAATAGTGTTATATATCATATAAAAAAATTAACCCCAACTTTTTTTTAAATTTTGTGGAGTTTTACCTCACTGGCCATACTTTACAATTTAAAAATTATTATTTATTAAGGACAATTTTAATAATTCTTGTGGCTAGAATTCGATGGGTAAACTAATCGTTTAACGTTTAAAAGTTGTGAAACTATATATATATATATATATATATATATATATATATATATATATATATATATATATATATATATATATAAAAGGTTCATAATAAGAAAAAACAATAATTTTGACAAAAACTGTTATCCTTTTACGGATGCATTCACCAACTTGAAAACTGGTCTAATTCAACAATTGGGGGATAAATTGACAAGAGCTACAGTTAGTCAAATAAAGGTATCCCTATGCATAGTAAAAGGTCAAAAAAATCATTTTTATTTGTGGTTAAACCTATAAAAATGAAAAATTATTTTAAAATTCTAAACACTAATACTGCACTGACTTAGCCATAATAACTAAGAATAAAAATTTAAACAACTGTTTAGGATCACCACTTATGTTTATTATATTATTGCTGACAATTTACATCTTGCTCCAGAAGAAGACACAGTGTGTCGAAACAATTGTCAGCAATAATATAATAAACATAAGTGGTGATCTTACATCTTGCTCCAGAAAAAGACACAGTGTGTCGAAACCATTGTCAGCAATAATATGATAAACATAAGTGGTGATCTTAAACAGTTGCATAAATTTTTATTCTTACTTAAACACTAATAGCTTTTCGACCTGTTCTAAAGTGTTATTTCGTGACTTATGATTAAAATTTTATTGTAAAAATTATTTCTTTGGTCATTTACAACATAAAACATTACTAAAAAGAAAATTCCACTATATAACTAGAGGTTTTAAATTTCACAACAACTAGATAATGATCGGTGATTGGTTACTTTGTTTGCGAGGCAGGCAGTAATTAAAGTTAACCTACACAGGCCATGGCTGGGTTAGTCCAACTAAGTAAGTTGGGTAGAGGAATAGCAGAGTGATGTTGTTAAGACAGGCAGCTTATGTACAGGTAGTAGCTCTTGTTAAAATGCAAATAATCCCGTGGTAGCACTACTACATTGTCTTAAATGAGAGTCGTGAAACAAGAATGTATGTTTCGGTATGTGAACACGTTCATGTTTAACATGACACTCGGAGTAATCTTCAGGATATAGTAATGGTTAATCTATGTTCAGGCGGAGAGGTAAACGCTAAAACAAAGAATCTGGCTGTAAGTGTCTGATTTGAATTTGATATTTTTTGTATTCATTTTTTATATTTGATTGTGATATCCCAAAAAATAAAAATAATTGTAATAAGACAAACAAGTCTCAGAAAGATAAGTCACTTTGATAGTTTAATGCCACTTTGGATTGGAATATTGCATCAGCAGTACGAAATGAGAGTTTTACTAATATAAAAACAATACAATAGTTACAAAAAGATCCCAAATCTTTAATTTTTAGTGTTCTGTATGGAAAACTTATGGAATCACTTCGGTGTCTGTCTGCCTGCCACACCCGACTTTCTTAGGCATTATTTGACATAGAAAGTTGAAATTTGGCACAAATATAGGAATTGATGGCCCAATCCGAGCGGAGGACGATGTAGTTTTGAAAATTAAATTAAAAAAAAAATGCCAAAAATCGAAGTCCAAACTTTAACTTAAATTTGTGAAAAGGTATTCAAAGATTAATTTACGGGATATGACCGTCATAATTAGCAAATAATCCAACTTTTACTAGCCTATAGATTCTAAACATAGCAACTTAAACTAAACATTTTTTGTTGTACTATCGCTAAATTTATTGAACCTTTATGTATATATACTTCAGAGGTTGCCATTTAATACCCAGCTCATTTCAAATGTCTGGATTTTAAGACGAATTATTAGAGAGATTTTGCAACGTTTATTTTTCACATGCCTTTGTCCTTACCGTTATCTCAAGCATGCGCAGTATTAACGCGAAGGAATCGCAAGGATAGGTTAGTATTCATTTTCTGTAAACTTAGGGGATTCTTTTTCATTCATTTCATGGTTAAGCTCACCGGTTATTAGTATTTGATGGGTCAACACAAGTTTCTAAATTAAAATTGTGTCTAGCAGGTTTCTATCACTTCCTTCAATATTTCCAAGATAATACAAATGTGCGATAAATAAAATTTCATTTGAAATAGCACTACACACACCGTAATGCCATTGTTCCAAAGATTGCAAAATCTCAATATAATCTGAATACAAATTAACTGTTGTCAGTGCCTTTGGCAATAAAAGATTATCATTTCAATTTTACTGTATATTCATAGTGGTTTGTATATTTAAGTAGGAAAAAAAAACAGGTCCTAACATAATAGCGATAAGACTAACGAAGTTCAAATAACCTGTTTTATAAGTTCGTAAATAAGGAAAATCGTTAACCTTAATAAAGGTTTCTCTTATTTTGTTTCAATACTGCGCAAGCTTCAAGTGGTGGACGCATGTTTCAAATAACGATAACAGTTGAGTTCTTATCTTCAATTTTTTTCCTTAACTACTGTGCAGGCTCCAAACGGTGGGCGCATGCTTCAAATAAAGATAAAGACAGTGGCAACCAAAATAAGCGTTGCAAAATCTCTCTAATATTGGATAAAAGTTTAAAGATTTTACTTTATTAATTCTTTAAAAATGATTTAAAAGATACAGAAATATTACTTACAATGCATTTGTCTATTCAGCAATGTACTATAATAAAATAGTTTGAGTACAAGCAGTAGTCATTTACAAGGGATGTGTTATTCAATATAAAAAAAATTCGTATGATATTTGGTTATAATTCTACGTGCAGCGTTATTTTAAGAAGTGTATTATTTTAGCAGCGTTTCTAGCATATATATATATATATATATATATATATATATATATATATATATATATATATATATATATATATATATACGAGGCTGGTTTGAAAAGTCCGTGCAAAGTCCGAAAGATGGCACCACTGGCGCGTATCGAGGTCATGTTTAGTTAGTAGCATCTCTTGAATGAACGCACACCAAGTTTCAGCCATATTGGTCTATTTCTTTGTGTTTGGCATTCGTGTGAATCAAGGAAGTCGAGTGATTTTCAAGAAATGGACGAAAAAGAATTTCGTGTGGTGATTAAACATTACTTTATAAAAGGCAAAACGCCTCAGGAGACTAAAGAGAAGCTTGATAAACATTATGGTGACTCTGCACCTTCGATTAGAACAGTTTATAAGTGGTTTCAAAATTTTCGGACTGGCCATATGGGCACAAGTGACTGTGGAGGTTACGACTCCAGAAATCATTGATTAAATCCATGATATGGTGATGGATGACAGAAGAGTTAAGGTGCGTGAGATTGCTGAACGGGTACATAATATTTCGCATAAACATTTGGACATGAGAAAGCTATCCGCAAGATGGGTGCCGCGATTGCTCACGCTTGACCAAAAACGGAATCGTGTGAAGTGTTGCAAGGATGGTTTGCAGCTGTTCCAGAAGAATCCGGAGGACTTTAAGCATCGTTTCGTCACTGTGGATGAAACACGGATACATTATTATACTCCTGAGACCAAACAACAATCTAAACAATGGGTTACCAAGGGGGAATCTGCACCAAAAAAGGCGAAGACCGTTCCTTCGGCCGGAAAGGTTATGGCGACTGTCTTTTCGGATTCGCAAGGGATAATCCTCATCGACTATCTGGAAAAGGGTAAAACTATTACAAGTGAATATTATTCATCGTTATTGGACCGTTTGAAAACCGAGCTGCAAGAAAAACGCCCGCGATTGGCCCACAAGAAAGTCCTTTTCCATCACGACAACGCACCTCAGCAGTTGTGGTCGCAAAATTAATGGAAATAGGATTCCAACTCGTTTCACATCCCCCCTATTCTCCAGACTTGGCTCCCTCGGACTACTATTTGTTCCCCAATTTGAAGAAATGGCTGGCGGGACAAAGATTTTATTCAAACGAGGAGGTGATTGCAGACACTAATGGATATTTTGCAGACTTGGACAAATCCTATTTTTCGGAAGGGATCAACAAACTAGAACATCGTTGGACGCAGTGTATAAGCCTAAAAGGAGACTATGTCGAAAAATAAAAAAGGTTTACCCCCAAACACATAAGTAGTTTTTATTTTTGCACGGACTTTTCAAACCAGCCTCGTATATATATTGAAATAGTTCAATATAATGAAGTACCCTAATATTTATTTTGTTGAAAATTTTGCAAAAGCGCTCACGACACGAGTTTTTTTTTAAAAAATAGTAATTCTTTTTATGTTGTGTGGGTCATATCTAATTGCGAACCTGTAGGAATCGGTAAGTAGTTGTCAAATTCACGGTCCAGACAATGGCAAAAACTATGATTTCCGATTAAAAATTTGAGAGTTTTTTGAGTTAGTTTTATGTGTAATTGCCGGGAGCTACGACGATATACCTTGGTAAGATACAACGAATTGTACTAAATATACATGCCTAGTACTCAATCGGAGGCTGACACAGCAGCCACAAGCCGACAGAGTGGTTGGCACTCGCTGCCTGCCTTTAGTGTTGGCTGTGCCAATCACTCTGTCGGCTTGTGGCTGTTGTGTCAGCCTCCGATTGAGTACTAGGGATGTATATTTGGTACAATTCATTGTATCTTACGGTTGGGTTCCGTAAGTATCGGAATAAAGTGCTTAAGGTTCTGTTCTCTTGTTTGTCGATCCTAGCCTGACTCGGGATGGATGGACGAATAAGAGAGCAGTGGGTAGACTGATGAAATATGGGCCTAGTCTATTTTCAGTTGTTTTACAATAAACCACAGAAGATATACCTGTTTCGATATAATAATCAATTTTCACAACACCCTGTATATAGACCCGAATAAAAGTTCATTAGGGCTTAGCAGTACTTTCTATAATTATAATATACGATCAATATATATATTTTTAATGGGTATAGCATACGCGTTGTAGGGAAATCCCTAAAGAGCTACAGGAGCGACGCTTTGGTCTTGAATCGCTGGAAATTGTACTCGGGGGAAAACACAATCCTGGGCAAATCATTCCCGAGGGATGAGGTTCTACATATAAAAGATAGCTTGAAAAGGGTTGTACGAGGAGTGACAAGCACCGCTCTGGGAGGAGTTAAGCGGGCTACACCCATCGAACACTCTCCATGTTAATACTTGTAGAATAGATTCAAGTAGCCAACCGTTCTTCGATCTCCCAAAGAGTCAAAGTTTGGGTCTCCAATAGAATATTGGATTAAATAGAATCCAACAGATGCAGTGTATGTTTAGGAGCAGACCCCAAACTTGCTAGCAGTATTCCATCATTGGACAAATTTGAGCTTTGTACGTTTGAATTTCCAGTTCGAAATAATATTCCCAGCTTTTGTAAGCTTTCTTTGCTATGCATGTAACATATTCATGCTAAGACATATTTGCTCCTAAATTAACGCCCAGCAAATTTAGTGGCGATGCTAGAGGAATGGGTTACCCATCATAACTATCGAGTGGCAGTCGCTTGCAGCAACGTTAACTTTTTTAGAAAAAACCGCCGCCTAGGATTTTGTAGCGTTAAATTCTTCTTGGTTACTGTCACTCTCAAATAGAATTTCTTCCAGGTCTTTGTTAAGTTGAACGACTTCCTGCTGTCTGCGAATATTTGCATGAGACAGCCGATGTTCGAGCCTTCAAAATAAATAAAGAAATAAGCATGCTATTATCTACAAAGCTGTAGATTTGATTCCTGGCCCTTTCCAGCAGATCTTGAGGCACACCGGTGATCAGAGTAAAGGTATTAGAAAGAAATCCGTCGACTGTCACTCTTAAAGAATGCTACCTGTAAAAACACGTGAGCCATAAACAAAACTTTTGAGATATACCATAAGAGCATAGCTTAGCTCACAATCCGTCATGCCAAACTCGGTCAAATGCCTTGGATATATTAAGTGCAACCGCTCGAGATTCTCGAAAATGTTCATTTGCATTGTTTAAAATATGTGTTATATAAGTTAGAGTCTCCAGTCCACCTTTCTTTACGAAAGCCACACTGATGGTCGCTAATAATATTTAAACCTTTTAGATATTTAAGAAGATGCTGATTAGCCTTAGCCATAAATTTTAACATTATTGAAAGCAGTGCCACTGGTCGGTAGTTGTTTGGCAAGGACTTCTTGACTTTTTTGGGCATCGGTTGATCTGTAGTGCATTTCCAGTAAGAAGAAAATATTCTCTTTCTGTAGGATGGGTTGAAAGTCTACAGTAAATTATGTGACAAAAGATATTTTCCTAAAGGCTACAAAAAACTCCTGCCTATTTGGGAAAGATAATGTATAATATGCCGTAACAAAATATTTTGTATTATAATTCACGCTTTGAAAAAACATTAAAAAATATTATTAGAAAGATTGTTTGTACTCCACTAGTGTTTGATTGCTTGACAGTTATTACCATGGAAAATAATAATACGCGTATGATGGGATGAATATGTATGTGCCAGTCTGATAATGTATATTTCATTTTAAATTGATTTACAGTGACTCACAGCTTAAATGATGCAGTCGCTATAAGAAAAGACTAACTGGTTTTAGTGCCTCTTTATTTATTTGGAAAAAACAACTTATTGAAATTAAATTAGTAAAGAGTCTTCTAAAAAAGTATGAATTACTTTTTGTCTTAAATATGCCTTACTTAATTAACAATAAATAATTAATCAAATCATATGCAATTTTAACGTCACAGCTTAAATGATGCAAAATAACAACAGGGGTCAAAACTTATCGCATTTTGAAATTTACGAAGGCGGCGTTGCTTTGATTTCTTAGTGCAATTTTTTTTTTTTGTTTAGTTTGACATTTTTTCATTCAATAAAACGAAATTGTTTAAGAATGGGCCGTCGAATTACAATTTCTGAGAGAAATTTAATTATTACTCATTACAGGAATGGATACAGCCAAAGAGACATAGCCAAAATGGTAAATAAATGTCCGTCAACTATGCAGCATATCATTCAACGTTACCGGAATAAAAATAGAGTCGAGAATAAGTCAAGGTTGGCTCCAAATAAGATCTTCAATGAACGTGAAGAAAGATGGATTTTAAGAGAGGTATCAAATAATCCAAAAAAAAAAGTGCGCCAAAGTTGTGCGCCGAGGTGGAAAGACAATTTGGAAAAAGGTGTAACCCCGAAACAGTTCGAAGGATCTTGCGAAATAATAATTTACATGGTCGAACTGCTAGAAATAAGCCTTTCATTAGCCAAAGAAATAGACGCGTGAGATTGGAATTTGCCAGAGAGCATATCAATAAAGACTTGAACTTCTCGAATTCAGTAATATTTGCTGATGAGACCAAAATAAACTTATTTGGGTCCGATGGAAAAATATCAGTGTGGAGAAAGCCTAACGAAGAATTAAAATTGAAAAATATGAAAGCTACGGTAAAGTACGGTGGAGGCGGAGTGATGTTATGGGGCTGTATGTCATCTGCAGGAGTAGGTAACATGCATTTCGTCGAAAGGAATATGAACCAATATGTGTACTTGGATATACTAAGGCAGCATCTCCTCGCTAGTGACCAAAAATTAGATATTGAAAACAATTATCGGTTCTATCACGACAATGATCCAAAGCACACGTCATTTCGAGTCCGCAGTTGGTTGCTTTATAACTGTCCAAATGTTATTAAAACACCAGCCCAGTCACCAGACTTAAATGTAATTGAAAATTTGTGGCTGACATTAAAAAATAAAGTAACTAGTGCCCCAATATCAAATAAAACTGAATTTAAAGTTAAAAATTACTGAAGCATGGAACACTATTTCCCCGGCGTATACTAGAAAGTTAGTTGAATCAACGTCCAGAAGATTACAAGCCGTTATTGATAATGAGGGAGGCCCGACCAAATATTAGCAGGCTTATTTCTAATTCTACAGTTTGTTTTCTCTAATAATTTTGGTATATTGAATTTTGCATCATTTAAGTTGTGACGTTAAAATCGCATATAATTTAATTAATTATTTATTGTTAATTAAGTAAGGCATATTTAAGACAAAAAGTAATTCACACTTTTTTAGAAGACTCTTTACTAATTTAATTTCAATAAGTTGTTTTTTTTTCAAATAAATAAAGAGGCACTGAGACCAGTTAGTCTTTTCTTATATCGACTGCATCATTTAAGCTGTGAGTCACTGTATATCGATATTTATGATGAAGTCAATGTTACAATTTTGTAAAAATGCGGTTAATAATAAAACTGAATAAAATTGAATTGATATCTGTCCTTTAAACCGTTAATAGAAAGGGTTTTAATTAAGAGATTTAAATCCAATATCCTCAAACTTGAATAATTTTAATGACTCGAGTAATAAAAACTTTATTATAGATCCTAAATTCCCCAAATCTCCAATGCTATCAACGTCTAATCCAAAAGTAAGTTAGATCCATGCCTGCTTTAAGCCTCGGCCAGGAGATTACTTATTATTCCTTCACTGTGATTGGCCGATTTTGATTTGATTTGGTTGCCCCGTCCCGTCTTTGTGATACGAATATAAACGACAAAAGCTGTGCTTGTGGACGCTGAATTTGCGCCAAATTTGCCAAACAAGCACTTGTAAGGCCCTCTAGGTTCTTTCGAAGTCGACTTTATACGTGTGCAAATGTATAGGAAGAGCCCTTTTATATTTGTTCTTGTTTACTTTTGTATGCATGGAAGATTTTGTTGGTTTTTTTACTATAACCTTTGAAATTTGTTTGTTTAATCTACGTGTACAGTTTGAACAATCTGAATACTAAAATATAGAAGAATATATACTATATTCATGTCTTTAAAACTTTATATATTTTTTGTCAATAGATCAAAATTCTCTTAAAAAAAGCTGTTTGTTTGCAAAAAAATTTAAAAAAATCGTTTTTAGTTTGTTTTTCTTTATGGACATAGCACGTGTGCTCTAGGGAAATCCATAAAGCGCTACAGAAGCGGCTCGTGTGCGGAAAAAGCGATTTACGTTGGTCTTCAATCGCTGTAAATTTTAAGCGGTCGGAAAGAGTCCTGGGAAAATCATTTCAAAGGAATGAAGTTCTCCATATAAAAGACACTTTAGAAAGGGTAGTACCACTTTGGGAGCGTTCTATAACTATCGAACATTTTCCATGAAAATATTTGTAGAATAGGCCAAGTCGCCCATCGTTCTTCGATGCTCCAAGGAATCAAGGTTGCTGGTCAGTTTTGTGTCTCCAATCAGGTGAATAGCTCTCTTCTGAATAAAATCCTACAAATGCAATGTATGTTTGGGGGCAGAGCCCCAAGCATGAGCGAATTATTCCATCTTTGGTCGAATTTAAGCTTTGTACAGAATTAACAGTTGTTGTGGAATGTAAAGCTTTCTAGTTCGAAATAATTTTCCAGCTTTTGAGAAGTTCTCCTTGCTGTACTTGCAACATGTTCGTGCCAAGATATATTTGCTCCCAAATTAACGCCCAGTAGATTCAGTGACGATGCTAGAGGAATGGAGTGCCCCGATATAACGATGTTAGCCTTTTTAGATAAAACTGCCTGGCTTTTTCTAGCTTTAAAGTCTATTTGGTTACTATCACCCCAAGATAGAATTTCTTCTAGGTTTTTGTTAAATTGAACGACTTCCGGCTGTATGCGGATATTGGTATGAGCAACCGATGTTCGAGCGTTCAAAGTGAATGAAGAAATAAGCGTACTCTCATCTGCCAAGCTGTAGATTGGATTTCTGGTAATTTCCAGCAGATCTTTGATGTAGAGGAGAAACAGAGTATGAGGTAGTATGGAGACTTGGGGTACATTGGCGCTGATAGTGAAGGTGCTAGAAAGAAACTCGTCGACTGCCACAAGTAAAGAACGTTCTCTGAGGAAACACGAAAGTTATAAACAGAACTTTTCGGACATATCATATTAGCTTAGCTGTAGCTCACTCAAGATTCTCCAAAGTGTTCGATTATGTTATTCCAAACATGTGTTACATAAGTTAGAACATTGCCGGTCAATTTTTGCTTACGAGACCCGAACTGATGATCGCTAATAATATTTAAGCCTTTTAGATCTTTAAGTATATAAAGGGTGATTCATTTAGAGGTACTTTTTTTTAAATAAAAAAAAATGAATAAAAACAATTTTATTTTATAATCTTTATTATCATATAAAAGAACCATTCTTTACAATTATTTCTTAAAGATAATTTCTTTCAAATGTTGTCCGGTTAACAACGTCCATTCTGAAGTTCCAATTTTCAATGACGCGTGTGTGAGTATTTCGAGTGGTATTTGGCCAATGACTCGAGTAATATTGGCCTCCAATGCCTCAATTGTAGCTGGCTTATCCATGTAGCCTTTGGACTTTACATAGTCCCAAAGGAAAAAGTCAAGAGGTGTGATGTCACATGATCTAGCCGGCCAATTCACTGGTCCAAAGCGTGAAACGATCTGTTCGCCGAATTGCTCGCGCAGTAAAGCCATGGTTTCACGGGCTGTATGGCAAGTGGCGCCACCTTGCTGGAACCAAATTTCGTCGAGACCACGGGCTTCAATTTCTGGCATCAAATAGTCTGTTATCATGACGCGATAACGGTCACCATTCACAGTAACATTCCGGCCGGCCTCTGTTTTGAAGAAATATGGACCGATTATTCCACCGGCCCATAAACCACACCAAACGGTTGTTTTTTCTGGATTTAATGGCAGCTCTTGAACCTCTTCAGGTAGTTTATCACCCCAAATACGGGCATTTTGTTTATTCACGAACCCATTAAGCCAAAAATGGGCCTCATCGGTGAACAAAATTTTTCTCGAAAACAGTAGATCTTCTGCAAGCTTGTCAAGAGCCCAACGACTAAAACGGAAACGATTCGGAAGGTCGGTCGGCTTCAGTTGTTGCACTAGTTGAATTTTGTATGCTTTTAAAGAAAGATCCTTACGTAAAATACGCCCAGTTGTTGAATATGACAGGCCAAGCTGTTGAGAACGGCGACGAATCGACACTTCACGGTCTTCGCGTATACTCTCCGCTACCGCCCCTATATTTTCTTCACTACGTGCTGGATGTGGTCTATTCGGTCGAGCATTATCCAATAATGAAAATTGGGTCTCAAACTTATTGATGGTAGAGCGAATTGTGCGTTCGGTAGGCCGATTATGTGGACCATAAGTTGCTCTAAGCGCCCGATACACATTCCTCGTAGAACGCCCATTTTCGTAATAAAGTTGAACAATTTGTAGACGCTGTGCCGGGCTAAGTCTTTCCATTATGAATTGTCAAACACTACTGAACAGGAATGCCACTTCAGTTGATACGACGCATGCGCAATCTGCAATTAAATCCCCATCACAAAAAGTACCTCTAAATGAATCACCCTTTACAAAAGATATTTCGAAAAACTCTATAGTCCATCAGAAACCAATTCATTAACACAGGAAATACAGTATGAAGATGAAAATGTTGCCCAACCAAATAGGACCATTTCCTTGAATCAAATACACCACATGGCAGCGAAACTAAAAAACAGAAAAGCCCCGGGCATGGACGAAATTAAGAACAAAATGATCAAATATGGAGGTGATAAATTACTAGAAGAATTACAGATTTTCTTTAACAAAATACTCACAGCCAAGATTAGACCATCCGAATGGAAAGAAAGCATCTTGAAACCACTTTTCAAAAAAGGAGAAAGAACAGATCCAAAAAACTATCGAGGTATCAGCTTAATGAGTGCGGTACTAAAATTGTACACTAAAATCTTGGCAGAAGAAATAGTGTTAACCAGAATCTGTGAAGAACAGCAAGGGTTCAGAAAGAACAGGTCTACTATAGACGCCATATTTATAATCCGCCAAATTACCAAAAAAGCCATAGAGTTTAATAAGATAGCCTTTATGTGTTTCATTGATCTTACCCAGGCATTCGATACGGTACGGTTAACTGATGTCATAACCCTACTAGAAAAAAGGGGAATTCACCCGAATATAATAAAAACTATCGAAGAGTTGAACACCAACAACCACACATATGTAAGAGTGGCAAATAAATTAAGCAATAAAATATCTATGACAACCGAAATCAGACAAGGATCTTATTTAACATCATAATGGATGAAATTATAAACGAAGTAAAGAAAACTGGGAGAGGATACAGAAATAAAAATAATATGCTACGCCGACGATGCAGTAATCATATCAGAAGACGAAGATAACTTACAGAGACTCCTACATAAGTTCCAACAAACAGCAAAAGTGTTTAATATGCAAATATCTGTAAAGAAAACAAAATCCTTTACAATATCTAAAGAACCGAAAAGATGCAAACTCGCGATTTATGATCAGAGTGTAGAACAAGTGATGTGCTTTAAATATCTAGGGGCAAACATAACAAGTACCAGGAACCTTAAGGAGGAAGTAAAAACTCAAACAACAAAGACACCATTAATATCAGGATACTTAAGAGATATAATTTGGAGAAACAAATATATGAGCACCAGGAGCAAAGTAACAATATACAAAACATGCGTAAGACCGATCAAGAAGTACGCGATAGAAACCAGAGCGAAGACACGATAACAAAACGACTCCTAAGAACAACAGAAATGAGAACACTTAGATCGATAACAGGACATACCTTATTTGACCGGAAGAGATGTGAAGAAATAAGGGAAATGTGCGAAATACAGGATGTGGTGAGATGGGCAAGGAATAGGAGAAGAGAATGGAGAGACCATGTGGACAGAATGCCAAATGACCGGTTGGTTAAGGTTGCAAAAGAGAAGCGACCAAACGCACCTCGACTGCTTGGAATAAGATGGCATGAGAGCTGGTCTTCATCATCGCAATTGTTTCTGGGAAAGCTTTGAAGTGAACATAGGACATGGTCCTAACGTAGGAAGAAGAAGAAGAAGATCTTTAAGAAGATGCTGATTGATAGCATCTTCCATAAATTTCGATATTATTGAAAGTAGTGCTGGTAGTTGTTTGGCAAGGTTTTCTTGCCTTTTGTAGGCCTCGGTTGATCTGTAGTGCATTTCCAGTAAGAAGAACATATTCTCTTTCTGTAGGATGGGTTGAAAATTCTACAGAAAATCATCTGTCAAAAAATATTTTCCTAAAGCCTACAAAAAAACTCCTGCCTATTTGGGAAACATAATGTATAATATACCCTTACAAAATACCATCAACTGCCACAGTCGAATGCCTTGGATATGTCAAGTGCAACCACTCAAGATTCTCCAAAGTGTTCGATTATGTTCCAAACATGTGTTACATAAGTTAGAAGATCTCCTGTTGAACTTTGCTTACGAAAGCCATATTAATGGCAGCCAATAATATTCAATCCTTCAAGATATTTTAGCACGTGCTGATTGATCGCGTTTTCCATGACTTTCGATATGATTGAAAGCAGTGTGACTGGTCGGTAGTTGTTTGGCAACGTCTTCTTGCCTTTTTTGGATATCGGATGCACTGTACGAGTATCCCAGCAGGAAGGGAATATTCTCTTTATGTAGAATAGGTTGAAAAGTCTACAAAAAACTGGTGTTAGTTCTCTAGCGCATTTTTTGAACACTATGGCAGATATTCCGTCAGTGCCAGAAGCTCTTTTGGGTGTCTAGCTTCACTAAAATACGTTTTATGATACATTGTGGCAATATCGGGCAACGACTGCACCTTGGAAATCGACAGTATTATATCTTCGTAAATTGGAATGATTTTAAGCCAATTATAATATCTTATGGTTTTTACTGAACAGTGTAATAACCATTTTCCCCGTTTGAAACATGCCGTAATCTGTATTTTTGTTAATTTTGTTGTCTGTTCGCAAATTTATGTTCAATCTGTATTTTTTTTTATGAAAAAAAGTTGGGTTTCGGTTACATTGAAGTTGTCTGCCGTGAATTTTATTTTATATTATACATCTTTCATATTCATTAACTCTACTTAATATTGATCTTCCAGTTTCTCCTATATACATCGTATCATATAAATCAGGAGTTTTATATATGGTAATTTCATTAATTAATTTCATATATATATATATATATATATATATATATATATATATATATATATATATATATATATATATATATACAGTAATACCCCGCTTAGCGCGACCCCGTTACGCGCGGTTTCACTATAACGCGAAATACAAAATGCACTTTCAAAAATTTATTCAGGTTTGGACATATTGCAGAGTATAGACAATAATGATGACCGTGTCTTGACCGTGTGTCAAACAATTAAAAACAGTGTTGGGTGTTATGAACGTATTTTACAAGAACGTAAACAAAACGTTACCCAAAAGACAATAGATGTATTTTTCCGTAAAAAAATAGGAGTATGTATTGCATAAAGTGTTCTTAGAATTAAAGTGATTGATTAAAATGATTTGTATTTTTTTGTATTAAATTTTGACTATGTTTAATCATAAACCTCGATATACGCGAATTTCAGTTAACGCGATTTTTTTCGGAACGTATCCCTCGCGTAAAGCGGGGTATTACTGTATATATATATATATATATATATATATATATATATATATATCCCTACAGTGTAGGGAGTGTAGTAAATAGGACTTTTTCAAACGTGTTTTTTACTGCCGTTTGTAAATAACATACTTTCAAAGTTCTAATATAAATGTAAAATTTGGTAATCTGTTATCGAGCGTTCGTCAATTAGCTTGATTATCGGGAATCGGTCTGGACTGTAAATAAAACTATTTTCTTCCTTAATACTCAATATTTCGTTATTGTTTGACAACTTCTTTGGGTTTTTATCAAAACATCACAAGAAATTATAACATCCAAATTACAAGACTGATGAAACAGTATGTCAAGACACAGCTGAAATTAGCAAGCAGTATGAATTTAAGGTTATTTTTATTACGTTACCTTTCTTCAAAAATTATCCCTAGGCATCTTAAAAATGGCAGAAAGAACTTTGAAGGTATGTTGTTTACAAACGGCAGTAGAATCAAGTTACTCTGAAGAAGTCATCAAACGATAACGAAATATTGAGTATTAAAGAAGAACAGAGTTTTATTTACAGTCGACAGATTCCCGATAATCCAACACGCATCTAATTGACGTACGGTCGATAACAGATTACCAAATTTTACATTTATAATATATATAAATATATTCATAATCAATTGAATGGTAGTAGTTTATTTTGCTGACCCTTTTTACAGAAAATCTGCAAAACATTATGGTTTATGGTTCTTCCCACAGGATATATCTTGTTCAAGAGTTCCAGTAGATTCTTTTTGCATTTTGTGCTTTACAAATTTAAACTTTGAAAGTAAACATTATTTTCATCTGTCGCTCGTGCTTACCAGTTTTAGTGCACAGTGTTGTGATCGATTCTGAGTCGGATGTCAGCAAGTGGTTTTAATACAGCTTTATTGGATACGGTGGATGGTAATAGAAAAAAATATCAAATACGGCTACTGAAATCAAACCAAAAGATTTTAATGACTTTCTTAATATTATCTATGAAAATATGAAGACTTTTTCTTCAGTGTCGTGCTAATTCGGAGATTTTTAAAGTATGTCCCAATGGTAAGTTCTAGCTTTTTTCTGTTTCTAGTTAATCGGGATGAAGTTGAATTAGCAATAAAGAATACAAAAAATTCGTCGGCACTAGGTGCATTTGATTTAAAGGATAAAATGCTTTAAAAAAGTGTCGACTACATGGTTGAAAATCTAACAATTTTAACATTTTGATATCAGTTTATTTAAAGTTAACTGACCAAATAATTTGCTGTTAAAAGTATTTGTCAATATACACTTTAATAATTAATATATTATATATTTTTTATTTTTCATATGTATGTGACCGGATCTCATAGAGGGGGAAAAAAAATGTCGGAATCTTGTTCGTCTGGACCCCACAAAACGATTCCCCTTTCCAGATATTGAGATAGCCGAAATTTGAGCTCGATTAAACGACGTTAACCCGTGCCGCTCGTCGCTCAAAGTTTGAAAAAATCCAAATTTTTGGCCAAAAAGCTGACATATGGAGCCATAACTCCAGAATGGTAAATAATAGAAACACGCTTAATATCTCAAAAGAAAGCTAATGTTGTTCTTCAAAATTTATATTCTATACATAATTGTTGTTATTTTAAAACAAACCGAGTTACAACAGCCTTTAGCCCCAAAAACGTGACCTGGTACCACTAGGAGCATACTTCGTATATTTTGTTATTAAGTGATAAATTTTGCTTTTTTTTGGTACATTTTTGAGTTTTAAAGTAGAAATATAATAAAAAAACAACTAATACTGATAAGTCTAATGACATTTTTTTATTTTAAAATATAAAAATTAGGTATATAATACATACAAAACAGACACAGAAAAGATACAGACGTAGTACCTACATGAGTTGATAATTTTACATAGTTATCTAATCTATTCTAGAGCTTTTGTTAAAGTAGTTTTTGAAACGTCAGGATATAATGCTCGGCATTTACTTACAACTTGCAGGACATATTGCTTTTGGTCTTCATCTTTTGTCAGAAGGTCGTTAAAGTCGGTTATTAATTTAACACCACGCTCAGCCATATCATTAACTACTTTTAATGTTTTGACAATTTTCAATCCTTCTTGGAAGTCATTATTTTGAGGCCAGGTGTTTGGATGTTGTCTTAGGAAATCTGTTTTTATATTAAATGAATGTAAACGTTTCTTTGGTAAGTAAATTTACCAATCCTCCATCAACTACCTCTTTTAAGTTTTCTTTCCTAACTTTTGGATTTACAACCCTAGCGTGCTGTGATGGTTCATCTGTGCTACTGAGCAATTTATTAGCCATTAACAACTTTTCATCGTCTGTAATGGTGGGATCAAAAAACGATAATCCCACCAACTTTGCATTCAAATACCACAAATGGTTCGAAAATTTGGTCAGGGCCATTTCTGCAATGTCGTTGTCACATTCTTTATAGTCTAACAGACTATGCAAAATACCTAAATCTTGCTTTGGTGCAAGATGAGCTTTTGGAGCATTGAACCAAGCTTTACAATAAAATTTAACTAGGAAAACAGAAATGGCACGCACAGAACTTCCTTCTTCTTTAGACATCTTAAATTGACGACGAAAAAAATGAACATTTTTAAGCAGTAAATAGCCTTTGCCATCTACCTAGCGTGATGAATGGCTCCTGGAGTTCTAAAACCCACAACATTGCCGTCTAGTGATCCAACAAATACGAGAACCAACTGCAATAGCTCCTTGTAATCATCTCTGGGGTGGCTCTCAGTTAATTTGGTCTCGAATTCAGCAGTAACATTTGCAATTACTTCTGGAGTTAGCTGCTTTTGTATTAGATTGTCACTGATACCTGTGTCGTATTTTCCTTTGTCTATCTTGGGCCACGCAGTGAGGAATCTCTTGAAAATGTCTGGATGAGGTCCAGTGGTTGATCCCATTTTTGTGTCGAATACGCCTCTTAAAAGAATTTCCAAGATATGGTGACGGCAAGCTAGGTATAACAATTCTCTTCCTAACATTTGCTCCAATATGATGCATGCTCCTTTGAGTCTTCCCGTGTTAGATGCTGTAGTGTCGAAGCACATCGCCTTGACGGTGTTGAGAAGACCCCATTCATGTAGGCATTCATATACGGCTACGGTTTTCTCCTCTCCAGAGCTGTTTGCTGTTACAGGAACTCCCAGCAGCTGTTCCTTTTCGCCATATGAAATAGCTATAGCTATTCGCTCACATTGTTCATTTTTTAAAACACCCGGTAAAAGTTTACCGTCCCAATGGACAACCACAGGCTCTTTTTCAGGAATGTTTACTTTATCAAAAAATTTTTTATTATATTGTTCTCTGAACATTTGCCTTCTATCATGTAATAAAGTTTTCGAGACTTTGTACTCAAGAGGGTCAAGGTTTAGTGCTTCTAGAGTAGCTATTAAAATTCTCGTGGCATTTCTGTCGGATACCTTACATCGATCTAATAAAATGGACAATTTCATGTTTAAAATCTCTTTAACGCCCCTTGCAAATGAAACTTTCATCCTCTTGCTCTCAGATGGTCCTGGATCTTCTGCAGCTTCTTCAGGGATGTCCATTTCCTCCAAGTTCTCAAGTTCCTGGTAGATGCTGTCCTCTTCAGTGTCTTCTTCTCCTTCTTCGAACTTGTCTTCATCATCCGTCTCTAAAAAGCAACAAAAGAAAGAGAAAAAAAAAGACTATAAAAACTTGTCGTTTTAGCAGAATAGTAATAATACATAGGTACTAAATTATCTACTTCTAATTATCAAAAGGTATTATTTAAAAAATATAAACTCAATCATAAAGATGCCAAATCATGCTCTCATGTACAATTTTCTTTCAATTATAATGAAACTATTTACTTATTTGTTTATCTATTTTTTAGAATACTAATAATAAAAAAAAACTCACCAATATCAAAAGTTGCTTCTTGGATTTGTCGGTTCATTTTTATAAGTTCCTTTTGCACCTTGATTTCTTCAGCTCGAGACAACTTGAGATCCACTCCAGTCATGGAACCTGGGCGGCCCTTCTGCCTCTGTTTCACGAGAAACGCCTTATCTTCTTCCGATTTCATGAGAGCCAAGGCATCTTGTTGAGCAATATCAAAGAGATCATCCAACTTTTCAACAAACTGTTTAAATTTGTTCTTGGCCGTTTTCGATGTTTTCTTCCGGTCTTTTTGAAGAGTTCTTCACTCGGCGTGAAGTTTTTCCAGCTTAGTAATTGCATCTTGCTCATGTTTAGTCGGGATTCGAGCTCTCTCCCAAAAAATGAACACTTCTCGTATTGTAAGTTTTGCTGATTCTCTTACAGTTAATTTCACAGTACGTAAATTATAAAATAAAGCACACAAAACTTGACGATTTGAGGGTAGTTTACAACCGGTGATCTGGTGAATGGGATAGCCCACAAGAAATATTTTATCCTTGGTCCGGCTTTGTACACCTGATGTGGATGCCATTTCAGAGGCCAATAGGTAAATAACAGTTAACTTGGAAAATGAAACAAAATATATTGCAAACTTTAATTTCAATAAAATCTTTTCAAATGTCTTTTAAAATAATACTATAATAGTTATAAAAACAATAACACACACACTTGGAAAATAAAAAAAAAACGTTAAAATATCTTCACTAGATAATTGTTCGATCTAACCAGCTCAAAGGCACGTTAGAAACTAAACTGAATAAATAAAAAGGTCGGTTGTACGCTGAAGTAAAATCACCATCCCTAAAATAGAAATTAGATTCACCCTCCTTTTTACCTGTCAAACGGGTCTTTCTTTGGTAAACTAGTTAGGTAATCCCCATATAATAAAAGATTAAATTTGAACAAAAGGCTCTTTATGTTTGAAAATTGAGTTCCAAAATACTTTTTAACAAAAAAATGTTAATTCCGAGACACATTATCTAAAAACCCGTAAAATTCTTAGAATACTCCCAAACTGGCTCCTACTGGTACCAGATCACGTTTTTTGGGGCTAAAGGCTGTTGTAACTCGGTTTGACTTAAAATAACAACAATTATGTATAGAATATAAATTTTGAAGAACAACATTAGCTTTCTTTTGAGATATTAAGCGTGTTTCTATTATTTACCATTCTGGAGTTATGGCTCCATATGTCAGCTTTTTGGCCAAAAATTTGGATTCATTCAAACTTTGAGCGACGAGCGGCACGGGTTAACGTCGTTTAATCGAGCTCAAATCTCAATATCTGGAAAGGGGAATCGTTTTGTGGAGTCCAGACGAACAAAATTCCGACATCGATTTTTTGCGTTCACCCTAATGTATACCTATATATATTTTCTATTTTTATATTTTGTTTTAGGTAAATTTATTTTCTTATTTCTTAAAAATTGTGATTTGGAACAAACCTTGTGTAAAGTAGTCAAGAAATATCACTCTATCTATGAAAACTATTCCATTTGTAAAGAAATTGTATCTTATGGTGATCTCATGCATTCTCCAATTTCACCATAAGTTATGAAAATTGTGCGAATGTTATAACTTGTAAGTAATTTTGCACCTCTGTCAGTAGTTTCGATGAATGGTAAAACCTTCATTCCATTAGTGTATCATGATTACTATCTTGTTTAGAGAAAGCGGAGCATCTAATATCGTAAGTGCAATCTCCACTGCATTTTAGAGAACTAAAAAATTTCTCTCTCTCTGATAAAATCAAATTTTTATCACATATTGACAGACTTCTAGATACTAATGAGTTAATAACAGGTAGTTTTTAAGGAGGATGATGATGTGAGTTACCATTTAGGTATCGATTTACACGTATATGCGTTGGTTGTCGGTAAACTGAATGCTCCAAGTTGCCGAGACACAACTCCTTTACAAACTGATGCTGTTTATAAAATTCCCTGTTCGCCTAGCAGTCCTGTAGTTTATTAAGCATACTAGTCAGTCAATAAGTTTTGAAAGTGGAAATGAAACACGATGAATTAATGAGTCGAAAAGATTTATTCTTCAGTATAATCTCCCTTAAGCACAGTACATTCTTTCGAACAATTTTCCATTTCATTTATCCTATCTCTAAAGTGGTTTTCTAGAAGACTTTCAAAATACCCATCTACAGATGCTATCAACTCATCATTTGTTAAAAAACGCTTCCCACGTAGAAATCTTTTGAGGTATGGAAATAGATGGAAGTCAGACGGAGCCAGATCTGGCGAATAAGGTGGATGTTCCAATAATTCGTACTTTAATCCGAACAGTTTTGCCTTTGCCAAAGCACCTCTGTGAGCAGGTGCAGTGTCATGATAAAAGATGATTTTTTTCTTGTGCAAACCGGACTTTTCTTACGAATTTTCTAATCTAGCTAGTCTAAAAGGTTGTAATAATACTCTTCTATGATTATTTTACCAGCTTGAAGGTAATCAATTAGCAAAATTCATTTTGCATCCCCGAAAACTAATGCTCAGTCCACTGTGCGGTTTGTTGTCGCAGTACAGGATTATACTGATAAACCTAAGACTCATCTATAGTTACAAATCAACGCACAAAATCAGTTTTATTCTTTGTGAAACGAGCCAAATGTTTAGAAAGTTTCTCTCGAGTGCGTTTCTGTTACGATGTTAGCAAATGCGGCACCCATCTTGTGAATAGCTTTCTCATTCCCAAAATATTAGTTAAGATCTCATGTACTGATCCATATGAGATGCTTATATCCTCAGCTAAATTCTCCACGATTAATTGACGGTCTTCCTTTACCATATCTTGTATTTGCACAACAGTTTCTTCAGGTGTTGCAGCTTTTGGACGTCCTGAACGTAGATTATCTTTAACGCTTGTATCACCACGTTTAAAGTCTAGAGCCCATCTATGAACAGTTGAAAATGAAGGAGTGGACTCCTTACACAGTTTCATTAACTTTACATAGATTTCAGTTGCCGACAAACCTTCCAAAACAAAGAATCTTATCACTCCATGATATTCGATTTTTTCCATTTTTAAAAAATACTCAAACCCGTCTACTTTAACCAGCTGATAAACAATGAATGACTTGACAGATCGACTTGAAATTTAAGGTGTGTTCATATGACAGATGAAGCTTCAAAATGGTGTTTAATATTTGGTTCAAGTGGTGCCCCATAGGTGTCACTTTCAAAACTTATTGACTGACCTGATATAATGTTTTAAAATTTTGTTCATTTAAACGCCCTGATGTCAAGCATCAAAATGAGCAAAACAAAATACCATTAAATAACACTGGTCTACAAAAAAAAGGAAATTGCTTGTTTCCTGTGATTTTTTTTTTGTTTCTATCTTAAATTGACGCGTATTTTTTAAATATGGCAACAATTTTTCTCTAACAGTTTTTGTTTTTGAGTTATAGCTAACTACTCTCATTTACTATTTTTACTTAGATTTTCGAATATATTTTGTTGTTGTTTTAGATATGGCTTCGTCAAGAAGATGTTGTGTGCTTAATCCCGATTGTTTTTGCTATATTTGTGGTAAATATATATTTGCAAAATATTGAAAACCTATATCGGACTTTGTGAAAACTGCGTATCATCAATACTTTAAAATAAAATTGTGTAATCAGGATAAGCCATGCCTCATATTATATGCCAGAAATGTGTGGTATGTCTACGGTTATGGTCCAGTGGAAAAAGAGATGCAATAATGTTCGTAACACCCATGATTTGGCGAGAACCTCGAAACCATCATGACGATTGCTACTTCTGCGTTGTGAAAATAAAGTGGTCATATCCTAACTTATCTTCTGCTCAACGACCTCAATTAAAATCACAAAAGGTACAACCCAGCACATCTAAATCTTCTGATGATCCAAATCTCTGTGAACCGGAACGAAATACATCAAGTGAAGACTCTGATTCAGACTACAAATGTAGCCTTTCAGAACCTCAACCATTTAATCAGAAAGAACTAAATGACTTAGTAAGAGATCTGAACTTACCAAAAGAAGCTTCTGAAATTTTAGCATCTCGTTTAAAAGAAAAAAATATGCTTACTCCGGAAACCAACATTACATTTTATCGTACCCGAGAAAAAAATCTGTTACTGTATTTTTCTCAAGAGAAGGATTTAGTTTTTTGTATCGATGTTGGTGGTATTTTGCAGTAGATGGGATTAAAACAGTACCAACCTAGTGATTGGCGTCTTTTCATAGACAGCAGCAAAAGAAGTTTAAAGTGTGTAACAAGTACGGATCTATACCTATTGCACATTCGACGACTTTAAAAGAAGAATACGTAAATGTTTTACAAGGTTATGGAAAAAATTAAGTATCAAGATCACAAATGGGTCATTTGTGTTGATCTGAAAATGGATAACTTTCTTTTAGGTCAAGGGGGTACACAAGGTTCCCTTGTTTCATGTGTCTCTGGGATAGTCGTGACAAACAACACCATTGGTCACAAAAAGTTTGGCGGGAAGAGCTAAAAGTTGGTACAAAAAATGTTATAAACGTGCCTTTAGTTAGCCGAGACCGCATCATACTTCCACCACTTCATATTAAACTCGGCATAATGAAACAGTTTGTGAAGGCGCTTGACAAAAGTGGCGAATGTTTTAATTTTCTTTCACGCAAGTTTCCAGGATTAAGTTCAGAAAAATGGAAAGCTGGTATTTTTGATGGGCCACAGATTAGGTAACTCGTGAAAGATCCTAATTTTGTCAAATCAATGACTGAAGTCGAATACAAAGCTTGGAATTCATTTGTTTTGGTTATGAGTAGCTTCCTAGGCAAAAAAAAAATCTGACGACCATGTCGAGCTTGTTGAGTGCATGCTATCGAACTTGCAAGAGCTAGGGTGCAACATGAGCATAAAAATCCACTTCCTGCACTCGCATTTAGACCGATTTCCACAAAATCTGGGTGATTTTAGTGAGGAGCAGGGTGAAAGATTTCATCAGGATCTTCGGACAATGGAAGAACGTTATCAGGGGCGGTGGGACTCACATATGATGGCAGACTACTGCTGGAGTTTGCAACGAGATCTACCTAAAGTCGTTCATTCAAGGAAATCTTATAAAAGATCATTTGCTAGTGTTCAATAGAAATTTTGTTAACATAATGTATTATTTTTTTTGTTTTCAGTTAGAACCATATTTTGATGCTGGTAAGATATTTAAACTAAAAGTAAGTTCGATTAATTTTTATTAACGCCTTGGCTAGAAAGTTACTTAATATTCCGTTCATGTGATTGGCTGGATTAGATCTAATTTTGTTTTCATGGCCGGCGATTAGGAAAACTCGCCTTTTTTGCTCAAATTAATCCTAACTGTTTTTATCCGCATAATCTACGACTTTAAATTTTTGATGCTGGGAACGTATAATCTAAAAGTAAGTTAAATTCTTTCCTTAAATCCTTGTGACCAGACAACTACTTAATATTCTTCTGGTAAGACTGGGTAGGATTAAATTTGGTTTAGTTTTCACGTCCGCCTATGTTATTTGTGTATATAAAGGACAAAATTTCTGACAAAGAGTATGTGCTTGTTTACATAGCAGATGAATTCGTGCCAAATTTTTCCGACAACAGGCACTTGACATTTTTCTCGCGTCTTTATATGTATGTAAATGGAGCAAGAGCTCTTCCATTGCTTTTATTTTATGTTGTGTCTAACATGTATCAGAATGCTTCCCTTTTATATTTAATAAAATTCTCCCTTATGAATTTTAGGTGGTACAGGATATCTTATTTTTGGTGCATTTTTGAGATATCTCCGCTGCTGTGTACCGTTACACTCTTAAGTGCTGAATATAATAGATTATATGCGAGTAATCTAATCCTTAATAAAATAATAACACAAGCATTTTAAATCTAATATTTCTGTCTGGTATCTAGTTGACAGAGTCGTCGTTGCCTCAAAGATATTAAAAATATTTTTCCAATTTTTAACATAAACATACTTGAAAACCGATAAGATTTTTGAGTTATATTTTGGTACTGGTTAGAAAATAAAACTTATTTTCTAAGACTTTTTTTTAACTGAAAAAATAGATCGAATCTTAACTGATAATTCGGATAAGAAAATAATTTACTACATTTTGTAAGGCGTGTTTTAGTTAAAAGAAGAAAAAAAAAATAAACAAGAAAACAAATTAGTTTCTGTGCTTCCTGCTATCATATACTTCGTTTTCTCAGAGTTAATTTCTAATCCATACTTACTTGTTTCTTTTATTAGTCTTTTCGTTCTCTTTATCAGTTCTCTGCTAGACTTTGCTATCAACGTCAAATCATCCGCATATGCTATACACTGGTGCTCCTTATTAAAAATTGTACCGTTAGCCTCTAGGCTGCTCTCTCTTATTATCCTCTCCAAAACTAAGTTAAATAACGTCGCAGACAGTGGGTCACCCTATCGTAGTCCCCTTTCCACTATAAAATCCTTTAATTCCAGGCCATTCCACACTATTTTATTGGTCGTTTTTTGTAGAGTCATTTTAACTAATCTGATTAGTTTTGTTGATATTTCTAAATGGAACAACGCTTGATACATTCTGTCTCTTATAATTCTATCATAAGCCTGCCGGAAGTCTATAAACATGATATGTAACGCTATTTTATATTGTTTAATTCATAGAATGGGCGGGATTTTGCTCCATTCGTCTCATAAGAGATGAAGCATTTTTAAATAATTACGTAAGTAAGCTTTTTTTAAAAGAGACAAGCAATTACATCTAGACTATTTCTATTTTTAGTTAAATTTTCACTTAAGGTGTTAGTTTGGGGGGGGGGGGGGGGGGGGAGTGAAATCAGAAGTAAAAAAAAAATTACCAGGTCAACGAATGGGATGTCAAATGAAAGCATGTAAAAACATGAGTTCAAAAATATATATAACGTAATACTCTCGCACATTTTTCTTTGCATTATTTTAAAAAAACCGCGAAAAATCAATGTCCTCCCCTCCCCTTTATCTCGAAAAGTACTGATCCAAAAATTTTTAAAAAACCCTAGAATATTCTCCCCAGGGTGTACATTGAACGAAAATTATCACGAGTGCATTATCTTTAATAATTTCTCCAGCATATTAAAAAATAAAAATTTCAAGGTCACCAGTTTTTAGGAAAGATTGGAAAAAAAACTTTGTTGAAAAGTTATTTGGGGTCTGTTTTGGGAAGTCACTGATCATTTTATACCTCCGTAATAAAAAATTATATTTTAAAAACAATCAACGTATGGAATACAAATTGCGCAAGTCCAACTTGCACTTGACCGGTTATTTTTTTTAGTTTTGTTCATATCGGACACTAAATAGGATAACAGTATATGTAGAAAAGTTCCTCAACTGTCGCCGTGGTTGTCACCTATGTAAATAAATAGACCTAACTTTTTTGCTGTTTTAGATCAACGTAAATTAACGTTATGAATCAATTATTGATCCATATTAAAAAAAAATAATAATGCAGCAATAGCCAACGATGAACAGATGGATTACTTAATTTTTTCCATATATGCAATACAGAAAACATATATAAGCTTAGCCATAAAAATGACGTCATTCGTGGTTGTCAAATTACTGTGTTGTTCTTAAGACTTTGATGTACGAGTTCATGTGGTTTCGTAGTTCTTACGAATTTATAAGTGAAAATAATTTAGAGTATCTCGCAGTGACAAAGTTTTCGTCTAAAGAGGAAAACGGATTAAAGGTTATTCATGAAAGAGCACTTAGGTGTACTGCAACGACGGTCCATTTTGTTTTCAAGTCAATTTTGGTTTAAAAAGTTGTAATAGGGCCGGTACTCAATTAAGAATGACTATGGATCAGGAAGACCGGTTTAGGAATCGAGCTTATTGAGGATTTGGATTGCACTGTCAGAACGACTAATGAAGATACCTTGCTGAAGAAACTAGAGTATCTGAAACCGTAATTCATTTAAGGTGGCGCCCAAAGATTTAGAGAGGAAAAAAGTTTTTGCACGGTGGATCTCATTCTCTCATTTTTCTCAAGAATAATTTAGAGAAACATGAGAGTTATTTTTTTCGCGATGTCACAAACGACGAGACTTGGGTGTTCTATTGGGATACATTCAGGAAGCAACGGCCTTAAAAGGGTTGTCCATCTCCAAAGAAGGAGTAAATTAAGTCGTCTTCTGGAAGGTTGTTCGCAACTATTTCTTAGGACTGCAAAAGAATTTTGTTTATTGAATATATGAAGAAAAGGTCCACAATTAATAAAGAGGTTTACAGAAGGACGATCCAAAACATGAAGCAGACCTTTAGAGAAAAAACGTCTGAATTTACGGAGAACCAAAACTTTGCAATAACTGCAGACTTCACAAGGCTCGCACGTTTCAAGCCACTACCAAACGCGTATGTGTTAAGGTGGGTACACACTATCTGTGCGGTGTTCGTAGAAATTTGTTTCCTGTCCACATATAAACGAACGCATGTATACTCCATCATTCGTTCATGTTCGCTGTTTGTTTGGTGCTTGAAATGGCTTCACAAGATGATCTAATAATGAAACACGAAGGCGTAAACGAGCAAAACGTCGGTGGTGGATGACGGCTTTATTCAAAAGTCGAAATCGGTACAGTGGAACAGACCTGATTCATGATCTTACATCTGACATTGGATATGGTCTCTTTGAAAATTTCTGCAGAATGAGATCTAGTGATTTCGAGATGATATTACAGAAAATCGGTCCGAAAATCTCAAAACAAGATACAACATTCAGAGAAGCGATTCCGGCACCAGTAAGGTTAATATTGACTTTGCGATACTTGGCTACAGGGGACTCATTCACAAGTTTGATGTATACATTTAAAATTTCAAAACAGCTTATTTCAAGAATAATCCCTGAAGTATGTTCTGCAATTATTGAATGTCTTAAACAATATGTCAAGGTGAGTTAAAACTACATTCAAATTATTTAGCAAATATATTAAATACAAAAGGGTGTTAGAATAAAAAGGTACATTGAAAAACATTAATAACTACTGATATGGTTCATAGTTGTTTAAATAATTGACAATTGATTCTTGACGTTGAATACCAGAAGCATTTTCAGTTTCATTTTCTGGGGAGACTACTTGAACTTGAAATACCGATTGGGGTGTTGATGGAGGGTTGTCGGACATTGAATACAATGAATTTCGTCCTTGACTGTGGGTTGATGAAGAATGTTGTGGTGAGGTAATAGGAGAAAACTGATTGACTTGTTGTTCATTGTAATGTACTATGTGGCCAGGGTGCAATGTTCGTGGGACTTGTGGTTCGTACCTACCCATATCAGCGTTAAATAAGATATTTGAAATATGATGCTCAACAATGCATTGTGTGTGACGACTATATTTTCTGTGCTTTGCGCCCACGTGTTCTCCAAAAAATTGTACTGTCGTCTCTGATAGGACGACTGGCAACAGTATCCTTCAGTATTTGGTAAGCTTCTTCTGATCTGTTGTTAGTGGTTGAAATGTTTTCACTGGTCCGTTTGCTATTTTGTGTGCTTGATGAATTTGATTGGTCTGTATGTGGCATCTGCTCAGAGTCCTGGGTAACATTGGATTCAATCAATTCTATAACGTCCGTCGTGGTGCTTGTAGAACTTTGTTCATCGTCAGCCTAAAATAAAATGAATATCAGATTATACCTAAAAGTACGGATAAAAATTTATACTGCATATTAGAGTGACGAAGAGGAGCAAAATTCAAATCAGTGTTAATTAACATTAAGTTATGTTTTTTACAGATGCCTAATACTGAAAATGAATGGAGGAAAGTAGCTGACGTATATGAAAGAAAATGGAATTTTCCACATTGTCTGGGGGCCATTGACGGCCGTCACTGCGTACTTCAAGCTCCAGTGAAAAGTGGAAGCGATTATTTTAACTATCAAAAAGACTTCAGTATTGTTTTGCTAGGGATTGCTGATGGAAATTACTGCTTTCTGTTTGCCGATGTTGGGTGCCGGGGTCGAATTTCTGATGGTGGTGTGATTTAATTAAAATAAAAAACACTTCCTTTTATAAAAAATTGCAAAACAATGAACTAAATCTTCCATCTGAAGAAGTACTTGGGAATAGAAATATGGAAGTTCCCTTTGTGTTTGTTGGTGATGATGCGTTTGTACTAGAATATAACATAACGAAAGCATATCCCGTAGAACAAAAAAAGGGATCTAAAAAACGAGTTTTTAGTTACAGATTTTGCCGTGCCCGGCGGATAATTGAAAATGTTTTTGGAATTATGTCGGCAGTTTTTAGAGTTTTAAGAAAAGTGATGTTGTTATCACCAGAAAAGGCTACTACAGTTGTTTTTAACATGTGTCTGTTTGCATAATTTTTTAAGAAAAAGTAAAGCATCTCAAACTATTTATAGTCCTCGTGGTACATTTGATGAAGATAATGAAGGTGAACTAATTCCTGGTGCTTGGAGGAATGAAATAGAAGATAATAATCTACAGACTTTCCGTCCAATAACTAGGATTGGACGAAAAAGTGCTGCCAGTTGCGAAGCAATTAGGAATGAATTTGCCGAATATTTTACTGGGGAAGGTAGTGTAGCTTGGCAACACAAGTATTAATAAAGTAAAAAGTAAATAAAGTAAAATATTATGTACCCATAAAAATAAATAAATATATTAAATAAAAAATTACATTGTTTTGACTTACCTCAGTGTTTTTTGTTTCTCTTGGTACAAATTTATCTTTTAAAAATAGCATAGATTTGAAAGCAAACCAAGTTGATGAGTAAATAGAATCTGTTCCGGATCCAGTTTTAAAAGAATTGTCTTGCTTTTGTCGTTCACGACGAAAAGATCCTAATAAGGAATCCATTTTTTTCTTTACTTCAACCGAACTGCATGTCATAACTTAAGCAATTTCTTCCCAGGCATCATTTTTCTTAATTTTATTTTTATAATTATTATTAGTTGGATTCCATAAACATTCATAAGTTTGATATAATGTTATTAATTTAATAGAATCGCTATTGGACCACTCCATAATGATAAATTGATAATCAATATGAATTATTCTTAACAAGAAAAAACTCAAAAAACAAAAACACGTACACACTATAAACATGTTCAAACCATGCGGTCCGAATTTTTCTTTGAAGTACCGCCCTTCGAGCGAACCCGACCGCAGCCGAACGCATACGCTCGTCCGCCTTCGTTAGCACGTATACACAAAGCAAACGCATGCGTTCGCTCTCATGCGGCCGTATGCGTTCGCCTAGTGTGTACCCACCTTTACATATTCTACGTGCTATACCAAGCTATGTGATAATCGTAATCTGAGCATACAGATCTCTACCGTAGTGTAGTAAAAGAGAACGAATAAATATAAAATACAAGAATATCAGAACTTAGTCAAACTAAATGTTCAATACTTGAAAAGGTCAACCACGATAGTGTTATTTATTTATTTATTAAAGATAGGAATTACATAGAAGAGGGCAAAATTACAACAAGCATAATCTATGATCTTTAACTAAAAGGGTAGAGTGAAAAATCTTGTGAAAAACAAGGTAAATAACATTTTTTTTGGAAAAACAAGAATTTATCTTAACATAATCACCATTGACCTCAACATGTTTGGTCCAGCAAGATTCTATTGTTTTTATGGCTTCAAAATTATTTTTTTTCCGAACTGCTCATAATATTCGTTTACATCACAGATAAATCTAGGGAACCCTAGCTCGTACACTGTTGCCATTACAACGGCCGATGTGTGAGTAGGCGTATTGCCCTGGCGCAAGAGCACTTTTTGCGCACTAATCTTGGTCGCTTTTGCTTCAACTCACTATGCAAACGGTCCAGTAACGTTGCGTAATAAGAGTCAGTCACCGTTTTAGCTTTTCCAAATAGTTAATCATGATGATATGATGTGAGTTCCTAAAAAACAGTTCCCATCACTTTTCCCGCCGATAAAACCGCTTTCGCTTTTCCAGTGCACTTTCACCTTCGTTAACTCACTGTTTCGACTATCGTTTTATCTTCGGGGTGTAATTGTGGATTCACTTTTGTTCTATTGTCATAAAACGTCATATGTATATTAAAAAGCTTACTAAAGTACAAATTAGGAAAATATTCAGCTGTTTCTTATAATTCTAATATTATTTACTTTCTTCTTCTTCTTCTAAAATTATGCATTTCGTTAGATTGGTTTTTTAATTATATTGAGAAAATTAGTGAACCAAGAATTTTTTTAATTTACGAAGCAAGACAAACACTATACACTTTTAATAAACAAATTTATGTTTCCCGTTAGCAAAGGAGGTACTATTCTCGTGAAATAATTACGTTTTGAGATTTATGCCTTTCTTTACGTTTCACGATTCCTAGATGATAAGAATCATAGTCCCTATTTTCGTCAGTCTGTTGGCATGACAATTCTAAATTTAGTACATATAACATACTTGAAGTAGGAGACGAGGTTGAGGGAGATGCTGATCAATAAATTTTGTAGAGTTCAAAAGTATTATAAGATTTTTTCATGGTTTTTGATTAAGATTATGAACAAAGTGTAAATAATAGTAATAATTCATTAGTCTTGAGACTAAATTCAGTTGCTTATATCGTATAAATTTATTCTAAATCTATCAAATAGTACGTTTACATTGCAGCAAATGGACCATTTACATTGCAGCGAATGGACCATTATCGTCGATTTTACGAAGCTTGCTCGGAACGTCACCCATCAGGCATTGGACGTCCGAAACGTTGATTTCTATCAGCTTCCTCTTTATTGTCTATTATTCTGCCAATTCGACCAGTCAAATGTCGGTGGTTCTATGCTTCCAAACCGTTTTCATAAATTTTTACGTGAAAGTCATAAAACGACGTTAGAAGTCCATTGTATGCTGCTGTAAGGTTTCCAAACACGATTTTGAATTATCCTTCCACGGTCGGTATGCGGCGATTCACGTCGGTCCTGCATCGCTGGAAATTATACTCAGTGGGAGACACTGTCTTGGGCAGAACATTTCAACGCGATGAGATTGTCCATATAAAGGATTGTAGGTGAAGTGTTGAACCTCATACAGATGTGAAGTGTTAGCGCGACGTGTATTTCTAGCACGTACAGCTGTGGAAGGAACCAAGCGGGCTACATCTATCGAAAACTATGAAAATACTTGTAGCATAAGCTTAAGTCGTCCACCGTTCTTCGATGCTCCGAGAGAAACCAAAGTTTTTTGGTACGTTCTGAATCTCCAGTCAGGCGAACAGTTCTCTTTTGAATAGAGTCTAACGAATGCAGTGTATGTTTGGGAGCAGAGCCCCAAACATGAGAGTAGTATTCCACCGTTGGTCGAATTTGAGCTTTGTATAGAATTAATAGCTGTTGTGGAATGTAAAGCTTTTTAGTTCGAAATAATATTCCTAGCTTTTGAGAAGCTCTCTTTGCTATGCTTGCAACATGTTCGTGCCAAGACATATTTGCTCCCAAATTAACGCCCAGCAAATTAAATGACGATGTTAGAGGAATCGAGTGACCCGACATAATTTTGTCGGGGTTTAGCAACGTAAATTTTTTAGAAAATACTGCGGCCTGCGTTTTTATAGCTTTCTATTATACTTGGTCCTTAAGACTGGACTAGGTCTTTGTTAAGTTGAACGACTTCCTGCTGTTTGAGGATATGAGCATAAGTGAATGAAGAAATAAGAGTACTGTTATCTGCGAAGTTGTCGATTGGTCCTTTCGAGCAGATCGTTGAAGTAGAAGAGAAAGAAACTAGGAGACAGTATGAAGCCTTGGGCCACACCAGCGTTGATAGTGAAGATGTTAGAAAGAAATCCATCGACAGCCACTAACCTGAACATGCAGCGTCTGCAGTGCTCGTACGGCCACGTTTAAATATATTTACCTAGCAACAAATGGTCTTGAGTACTCGTGCAGAGTTCCCATAAACTTTCTTCAGTTTAGGTTTTATCCATTTCTACAAAACGTGTAACACGGATCACTTACGATAGCTGATAACAGAAAACTGTGGGTTCCATTTGTTTTTGAAACTTTGAACACAATCGTTACGAGAATCACTTTCACCAACAGTCATGCGGCTTAACAAAATTTCCCACCATTTTGTAGAAATTAACCATTTATCAATCTATCCTCGCGAGCAAGGAATAATGCTGCTCAACAAGGCTACTCGACTCTAAAATGTTCGTTGGAAATTCTACAGAATAAGGTAAATGATTTTAGTATTATTTATACTAAAGCTATGTAGCGTTAAGGGAATTGTGCATATTGTAAAAAAATAAACGTTACGATATCTCTGCAGCCCTTTCTCTTCCTAACTTTGTGATTAATATCTCACCACATAGTACTTATTATATAAAATATCGGATTGGAATTGTTGGAAGTTTTTTTTAATGTGAAAATATAAAATCCAGTATTTATTTTAAAACTTCTGGTTTGTGAGGGAAGTATTACAATTATATGTAAACTAAGTTTTATCGTTATTTATTTCTATTCAAAAAAAATTACCCCATCAACAAAAGTAACTAGTGCAAGTACACAATGTATACGATATTACTAATTTTAAAAATGGTTATTTATCCAATGTTTAATTCCATACACGCAATACGGACATATACGCTGTTTACGAACAATTTATTTTAGATGAGACAAATTGCTGCGCATTTTTTTTATAAATATCAGGCAATATTAATTAAATTAAATGAGGGTCATATGTTAAGCTTTATTTTCATAAAATAACTTGCCTATGTAATATGGAAAACAAATTATTTGAAATTACGTAAATGGTATATCGGTGTTCTGAGGATTATTTTACATGATTTATAATATAAATTTATATCATATGACAATGATATGTGATAAATATTGATGTTGTGGTAAAGCAACAATAAAAATATATGGTTAGCTCCACCCTAATCTGGATGTTTACGGCCAGATTTAGTAACATAAACCCGATATAAATATAAAACCTTCAAACTTAGATCTGACTTTAATCTTCAATTCAATTAACAAAAATTTTAGAACCAATTCTCAATTTAGACCAGTGCACAGTGTCTCGACTAGTACAAGCTAGCGGGACAATATTATTTCTTCACTTATTTCAATTGTTTATGTATATTCCAGGTATCTTAAGCTATTTTAAGAACAAAAAAGTTGAAAAATGTGTACTGTATGTGTATTAATCGAAATATGTAGCTGCAAGACGGAAGTGGTTTACTAATGTGTCTCATTTGTTCACTATTGTCGCTAATTGTTCTTTAATTAGCTACATACGTCTACCTACTCATTATGTGTGAAAAGCACAATCATGTTTGTTTACAAAGAAATTTCTAGGAAAAAAATAAAACTCATAATGATAGTACCCACATTTATTAATTTACAAAATATTATTTCTTTTAAAATAAATTAGTACAATAACAGTATCTACATATCAATTATTTACAATAACAAGGTGTATAAGTAAAAGAAATATAATATTAAATAACTTATATACTAAGGCATGGATTATAAGCAACTACAACACACAATAAAATAAGAATAATAATTACAATAAAAAAATACTTAAACCTACTGATCACCATCAGATGAGTCGTCATCACCGCTCTCCCATTCAGTAGAATATTCAGAGAGTAAATAATCCTCCTCATTTAATTCGTGATGATGACTTACTGATGGTGTTTCGGATGACAATGAAGGTGGGATAATCAACTGCAGAACCTCCGATGGCAAAGAAGTAAATTTTCTTCGCGGTAATTCTCTATACGAGTTGATAACAGGATCAGACGTAATTAAAAGCATTCTCAAAAGATCTGTATTTGTGGCATTACGTGACCGCTTCCTGGTGTGCCGTTCACGGAATCTACGACAGTCTTTATTTCTTGCCTCCTGGGCTTCTTCGGAGAGTTGTCCAATGGGAAGAAGAAAGGACTTTATAACTTCCGCGCTGTGTACAAGAATTTTATGCACAGTAACGGGCATGGAATACCACGAATACAGATCAAGGTATAATTTTCTAGTATCAACACAAAACTTTTCCAATTCTATATAATTTATGTCATATCCCGATGCCAAAGTTCTTAAAATTACATGAAATCTACGAATAAGGTTTACGTCTAATCCTGTAATTTCGCTGCTCAATTCAGCTTTGGAAAAAAATCTACGTCCTGTGTTTCCATCGTTTGTGTTACCATACCCAGGTTTTGGTTTATCTACAATGAGACCCATACGATCTTTAAACACTTTTTGTATCTCTTGTGAGCGTTGCTTCACAATAGCTTTGTCGTTATCTCCCCTGACTTGCCACTTTTTTATTTCTAAAACGATAGCTGATGTGAAGCAAACATTCAAACGTGCGGATCCATGCATGTAAAGTAGATAAACCAAATGCAAGGCGTTCTTCGTTGCTGGGATATTTCTTTGGCTCCTCGTTCATAGTAGACGGGGTGGCACCGCAAATATGACACTTTTGTGTTGAACTTGTGTCTGTTAAGGCATTGCACACTTTGCCATCAGTCATTGTCAACAACAAATCGTGTTTAACAGAGATTTGAGATCCAGCAACGTTACATAATGTTGGAAGAAGCTGACTTACTTCATCTAAAATTTTAGAAGTTTCTTCTTTCGTAAACTCTTTTGTTTACTTGGCAAAAATAAACTTAATAGGACGGCAATGTAAAGTAGAGGAAGGTCTTGGATTTTGCCAGATCACAGTTTCGCCATCAAGCAGTCTCAAAGGGACAAATGAGTATAGGAACAAAAATTCGTCTGTAGCGTTTAGTGTTCT
Organism: Pachyrhynchus sulphureomaculatus; assembly: GCA_019049505.1. NCBI lineage: Eukaryota > Metazoa > Arthropoda > Insecta > Coleoptera > Curculionidae > Pachyrhynchus > Pachyrhynchus sulphureomaculatus. The sequence goes on from CM032453.1 coordinate 129,572,722, forward strand.
CAAATTTCTGCTTATACGTGCTATGCCCCGAACTCCCATCACAGCCCCATTTGCTTACCAACGTATAATATGAACGAGGTAACACATTTCTAATGACTTCCGTCTGAGCTTTAACTAATCGTTCAGCCATTTTATCCAAAATCGCGTGAAGTTTAATTTCAGCTCGAGATTCAGTCACAGAAATATATTCGTCAGAAGGACAACAAGAAGCTTTGGACTTACCTAAACTATAAAACGATGGATACACTTGATGTCGAGTCCACATAATAAGCTAAAGCTTCGTCTGGTGTTAACTGCCGACTTTGTTCAGAACACTTATTCTTTTCTCTAGTTTCACTGACCGCGACGTTATGGATCTGTTTAGCAACACTTCGATGCCCTCCTTTTCGAGTAGCTAACTCAGCTGCTGTAATAAGCTCACTTGCACTTCGCAATTCCAAAAGATCTTCTACTCTCCGTCTCTTCGTTTTCGTTGATGAGTCTTCAAATGATTTTCTGGGTCGCCCTACGGAAAGAGCCGCTGATGATGTTGAAGTGCACCGCTGGTTAACACATATCTTTATTTCGATTCCGGATCCCTCTAACCAATCTTTATGTTTGATTAGAAACATTTCTTTGTTACACTTTAAAGAAGTCCACTTTTGATTGAATTTTGCTGAAAGGCTTGATATTTTCATTTTGAGTCGTTTTAGAGAATAGTCAGAAACATCAGACATATTGAATTTTTCACTTATATAATAAAAAATGCCACTGTTTCGTTCAGTTTTGTCATGTTTTAGCCATTCTTCAAAAAAAACTCCATTTTCGTCATAGTCACGATTCGTTCTGAAAAAAATAAAATAATTTTACTTTCGGGCCTTTTCGGGGTCTATAATCTATATGAATCTGTGCCTGAATGTTGTAGGTATTACATATAGAAAAATCTAGGTTGATATATGTGGATAAAAAAAGTTGCTACTTTTAAAGTTTACAATTAATCTAAAATTTGCTCGATTTATCTATACATTTACAAATTGATATTACACCAAAAGTATACATATTTTTTATAAAAAATATAAGTCATAATAGAGTACATACCTTCAACAGAATATTCCATCACAAAAAACTCGTTTCACTTTGCTACAAATTTTAAAATATGTTATCACAAGTGTGCATAAAATGCAACTGATTTGCAAATGAAAATGACCTCTCTTATAAGGGTTACTTTGACCCTCTGATAAGATACCTTTATGAGGTGATAAACAAATTAATTCTTGGAATTCGTTAAATGGGGGGGGGGGTTGTTTACAAATCGTTATCAGTGGTTCGTGGAAATTACGTCATGAATATTGTCCCGCTAGCATGTTCTTGCAGAATCACTGTGCAGTGGTTTAAAGTTAAACCTTTATTTAGAAATTCTAGGTTAATAACTTATTATTATTTACTTTTTAAACATTGTAACATTAATTTTTTTTTAGATTTTAAGATCATGTTACGACACTGTTTTTTTTCTCCTATATAATTTATATTTTAATACATTTTTATATATATTGCAGTGATTTCAATTCTTGAGCAGTGTAGCTTAAAACAGTGCTTTAAATTTTTGAGCAGTTTAATTTAAACCGGCAGTCCGTTACGCCTGTTGCCGACTTGACCCATTTAGTTCGCTTTGAATGCGTCGAAATTTTGCGCCCGGAAGTGAGTCATTTTAAAGACGTTACTTTGAATAGGAAGGGACAAAAATATTTAAGGAGCAATTTCGAATTTGTAAGGGCTTTTTCCATCAGAATGCCGTAGTGGCTTTTTTCCACCATGAAGCAGTAATGGCTTTTTCGACTATGAAGCCGTAGTGGCTTTCTTCTCCAGCACGCCAAAGTGTTTTTTTCTCAGCGATGTACTACTGCAGTAACGGTTTCTAGCTCTCAAGTTTAAGGCTTTTTCCTTTCTTGAAATATCTTGCTCATCCTCAGGCATTTCGGATCCAAAAAGTATTTAGCAACCCTAATGAAACTAGGATGGTAATGGCTGAGACAATATTTTTATGAGAAGCTCACCAGGAGAGGCCGAGTAACTTATGGAAAACCCACGAGGAGAAACCAGTTGTAAGACATAAGCACATCAGTCTAAAAATCTCAGTTCCTGTCTGCAAGTGCGTTTCCATCGACTGTTCTACACGTGTAATTTGCGGAGTTAATTTCAAAAACTTTCAAAATCGAGTTGTATCAAGCCTTTTATTAAACACTTAATAATCATAAATTAAAAAAGATCCTATGCTATAGTGTACACTCTTCTAGCTTAAGAGGTTGTTATTTAGTAGAAGTAATTTTGAGGAGTGTAATAAAGGTATGAATTTTTATTTTGTTAATAAATATAGCTTTTTTTATTTAAATGTGTAGTGTCTCACTAAATTTCTGCCCTTTCTTTCAGGACGCAACGGTTGTACGTAAATTAATCTTATTTTAACAACTAAATAACTCTTCAGTATTTTTTCATTTTTTGAGCTGAACTTAGATTCTTTTTATCCTAAAATGAATGGTGTCTAAATCTGTACAGTACAAGTTTTAACAACTATAGAGACTATTTTCAAAAGATGTAAAAAAATTATCTCTTATCCATAACCTCTCCAAACAAAACGAGCTAGTTTGATATCTTAATTTTGTCCTCTATTAGTATTAATATCCACTCAATCTATTCTCAAAATTAAGATATACATAAGAGGCAAATAACAGCTTCTATTTAATAAATAAAATATTTATTAAAAGTAAAAAAAAGCTCTCGGAGGAATTAAGCGAGCCACATCCTTCGAATACTTTCCATGAAAATGCTTGTAGAATAGGCTCAAGTCGCCAACCGTTCTTCGATGTTCCAGCGAATCAAGGCCGCCGGTCAGTTCCGGGTCTCCAATCAGACGAACAGCTCTTCTCTGAACGGAATACAACAAAAGCAGTGTATATTTAGGAGCGGAGCTCCAAACATAGGAGCAGTATTCCATAGTTCCGAATTTAAGCTCTGTAAAGAATTAACAGTTGTTATGGAATGTAAAGCTTTCTGGTTCGAAATAATATTCTCAACTTTTGAGAAGCTCTCTTTGCTATGCCTGCAACATGTTCATGCCAGGACATATTTGCTCCCAAATTAACTCCCAACAAATTGAGTGACGATGTTAGAGGGATGGAGTGCCCCGACATAACTATGTCGGGTTCAGCAACGTGAACTTTTTTAGAGAAAACTGCCGCCTGGGATTTTGTAGCGTTAAATTCCACTTGGTTACTGTCACCCCTAGATAGAATTTCTTCCAGGTCTTTGTTAAGTTGAATGACTTCCTGCTATCTGCGGATATTCGTCTGAGTAGCCGATGTCCGAGCGTTCAAAGTGAATGAAGAGATACGTGTACTGTCATCTGCAAAGCTGTAGATTGGATTCTCGGTCTTTTCCAACAGATCGTTAATATAAATGAGAAAGAGAGTAGGAGACAGTATGGAGCCTTGGGGTACACCGGCGTTGATAGTGAAGGTGTTAGAAAGAAATCCGTCGACTGCCACTCGTAAAGAACACTCTCTGAGGAAACATGAGAGCCACAAACAGAACTTTTCAGACATACCATAAAAGCGTAGCTTAGCCAACAGCCCATCGTGCCAAACACGGTCGAATGCCTTGGATATGTCAAAAGCAACCTCTCGAGATTCTCCAAAGTGTTCAATTGCGTTGTTCCAAACATGTGTTACATAAGTCAGAAGATCTCCCGTTGATCTATTTTTACGAAGAAAGGTGATCGCTGATAATGTTGAATTCTTCAAGATATTTTAGAAAATGCTGATTGATAGCCTTTTCCATGACTTTCGATATTATTGAAAGCAGTGCGATTGGTCGGTAGTTATTTGGCAAGGTCTCTTGGGGCAGGATCTTAAACAGTTGTTTAAATTTTCGTTCTTTTTTTTTAACAGGGTATCGCAGCACTCTCAGTTTATTTGTGCCATACGGTTTTAGTTATTACACCCAACTCTTGGCTTAAATCATGGTTTTTATAAAGCACAATAAATGATCGTTAACAACGATAGTATACTATCAAGTGCCTTAAAATAACTAATGAAATGACACTATTAATGCAAAATTATTTATGTACCTACCCGTTCCGAGGTATATTTATTACGTATAATAACCTAGATTAAAGTGATATTCATTGCCGCAAGGGTGGATCCCATTGTTAATTAATACGAATATTGTTTGTTTTTTGACATGTTAATGAGTAGGCTTTTGGGTTTTATATGAACCAGTTAGTGATATGTAGATGTTGATAGTCGGTTTATGCATACATGATTATTTTGTATTCTGAAAAACGCCCAAAAAAATTAGTTTATTGTTAACTCTAAAACGGTTATAATTTAGCTCCAGCCTAGACAGGATGTTTACGGCCAGATTTAGTAACATAAACCCGATATAAATATAAAACCGTCAAACTTAGATTTGATTTTAATTATATAATAATAAATTTTAGAACTAATTCTCAATTTAGACCAGTGGTTTAAAGTTAAACCTTTATTTAGAAATTCTAGATTACTAAACACTAATCTAACTTACTTATTATTATTTACTTTTTAGATATATTACGATAATATTGACAGAAAAAAAAGGAAATTACTAAATCTTAAGACTTGAAAAGTTGCGTACGAACTAGTTACTAGTATAACTTTCCTCCACTAAAACAAATCGTTTACCCAGGCCAAAAAAATAATTTGAACAAAACATAACAAATAAAAATAGTCCAGAAAAAACAGGACAGGAATATTACAAAGAAAATATTTTGTGTTTTGTATACATAGCATTTACACAAGTTAAAAAAATAATTTGAACAAAACATAATAAATGAAAATAGTCCAGAAAAAATAGGAAAAAAAATAATAAAAAAAAGATAACTATTTTGTGTTTTTTATACAAAGCGTTTACAGAGGTAAAAAAAAGTTTGAACAAAACCTAATAAATGAAAATAGTTCAGAAAAAAATAGGAATAAAATAAAAAAAGACATATTTTGTGTTTTTATACAAAGCACAGGTAAAAAAAAAATAATAAATTTGAACAAAACATAATAAATGAAAATGAAAAAATAGGAACAAAATAATAGAAAATATAAATATTTCGTATTTTTTATACAAAGCGTTCACACAGGTCAAAAAAATAATTTGAACAAAACATAATAAATAAAAATAGTCCAGAAAAAATAGGAATATTACAAAGAAAATATTTTGTGTTTTGTATACATAGCATTTACACAAGTTAAAAAAAATAATTTGAACAAAACATAATAAATGAAAATAGTCCAGAAAAAATAGGAAAAAAATAATAAAAAAAGATAACTATTTTGTGTTTTTTATACAAAGCGTTTACAGAGGTAAAAAAAAAGTTTGAACAAAACCTAATAAATGAAAATAGTTCAGAAAAAAATAGGAATAAAATAAAAAAAAGACATATTTTGTGTTTTTATACAAAGCACAGGTAAAAAAAAATATATAAATTTGAACAAAACATAATAAATGAAAATGAAAAAATAGGAACAAAATAATAAAAAATATAAATATTTCGTATTTTTTATACAAAGCGTTCACACAGGTCAAAAAAATAATTTGAACAAAAACATAATAAATAAAAATAGTCCAGAAAAAATAGGAATAAAACAATAATAAAAAAAATATCATACAGATATTTCGTGTTTTTTTACACAAAGCGTTTACACAGGTGAAAAAAATAATTCAAATTAAACATAACAAATAAAAATAGTCCAGAAAAAATAAGAATAAAAAAAAAAGATAGATATTTTGTGTTTGTTAGACAAATCGTTTACCCAGGCCAAAAAAATAATTTGAACAAAACATAACAAATGAGTCCAGTCCAGAAAAGATAATTTTCAATATCTAAAAGAGAAATAAAGTGAGAATTGCGATGATAATTGCCAATGTCCAGAACGGATGAGGCACGCTGAGATGAAAAAAATACCAGCTAACAGTTATTACCAATAAAATAAAGACAATACAGGAAATTTATAAGAAGATTACATTTCAAACAGCCAAAGCAGAACCAACTGAAGAACAAATTTAAGAAATTATAGTCATTGGACCCCTTAAAAATAAATATCTGGTTCTGATCTACTCTTATATAATACTTGTTTAGTTATTGTTAATGTACTTTCATCTGGTTGTTTTATTTTCGTTTTTTTTTTATTTAATTGAAACCAGTTCAATGCCGTTTTTTTATGGGCCTAGCGCACGTGCTGTAGGGAAATCTCTAAAACGCTAGAGGAGCGAAGCGTGTGCGAAAAAAGCGATTCACTCTCCGTTTGTTTAATTATATCCATATTTGCCATTCATTCACTGTTTAATTTATTTATATTTATTAAAGCAGTATTAACAACAAAATTGGATGGCGGTGAGTCTCCTTTATTGAACTTGTTTTAGGTATTATGGTCAATATTGTTAATTAACTTAGTTACTTAAAATTATTTTGTAACATACCTTAGTTATTTTACATCTTGCTCCAGAAGAAGACACAGTGTGTCGAAACAATTGTCAGCTCTAATATATGAAATGATACTATTAATGCAAAAATATTTATGTACCTACCGGTTCCGAAGTATACGAGGCTGGTTTGAAAAGTCCGTGCAAAAATAAAAAACTACTTATGTGTTTGGGGTAAACCTTTTTTATTTTTCGACATAGTCTCCTTTTAGGCTTATACACTTCGTCCAACGATGTTCTAGTTTGTTGATCCCTTCCGAATAATAGGATTTGTCCAAGTCTGCAAAATATCCATTAGTGTCTGCAATCACCTCCTCGTTTGAATAAAATCTTTGTCCCGCCAGCCATTTCTTCAAATTGGGGAACAAATAGTAGTCCGAGGGAGCCAAGTTTGGAGAATAGGGGGGATGTGAAACGAGTTGGAATCCTATTTCCATTAATTTTGCGACCACAACTGCTGAGGTGAGTGCTGGTGCGTTGTCGCAATGGAAAAGGACTTTCTTGTGGGCCAATCGCGGGCGTTTTTCTTGCAGCTCGGTTTTCAAACGGTCCAATAACGATGAATAATATTCACCTGTAATAGTTTTACCCTTTTCCAGATAGTCGATGAGGATTATCCCTTGCGAATCCCAAAAGACAGTCGCCATAACCTTTCCGGCCGAAGGAACGGTCTTCGCCTCTTTTGGTGCAGATTCCCCCTTGGTAACCCATTGTTTAGATTGTTGTTTGGTCTCAGGAGTATAGTAATATATCCATGTTTCATCCACAGTGACGAAACGACGCTTAAAGTCCTCCGGATTCTTCTGGAACAGCTGCAAACCATCCTTGCGACACTTCACACGATTCCGTTTTTGGTCAAGCGTGAGCAATCGCGGCACTCATCTTGCGGATAGCTTTCTCATGTCCAAATGATTATGCAAAATATTATGTACCCGTTCAGTCGAGATGCCCACAGCACTAGCAATCTCACGCACCTTAACTCTTCTGTCATCCATCACCATATCATGGATTTGATCAATGATTTCTGGAGTCGTAACCTCCACAGGCCGTCCAGAACGTTCAGCGTCACTTGTGCCCATATGGCCAGTCCGAAAATTTTGAAACCACTTATAAACTGTTCTAATCGAAGGTGCAGAGTCACCATAATGTTTATCAAGCTTCTCTTTAGTCTCCTGAGGCATTTTGCCTTTCATAAAGTAATGTTTAATCACCACACGAATTTCTTGAAAATCATTCGACTTCCTTGATTCACACGAATGCCAAACACAAAGAAATAGATCAATATGGCTGAAACTTGGTGTGCGTTTATTCAAGAGATGCTACTAACTAAACATGACCTTGATACGCGCCGGTGGTGCCATCTCTCGGACTTTGCACGGACTTTTCAAACCAGCCTCGTATTTATTACGTGTAATAACCTAGATTAAAGTCATATTCATTGCCGCAAGGGTGGATCCCATTGTTAATTAATACGAATATTGTTTGTTTTTTGACATGTTAATGAGTAGGCTTTTGGGTTTTATATGAACCAGTTAGTGATATGTAGGTGTTGATGGTCGGTTTATGCATATATGATTATTTTGTATTGTGAAAAACGCCCAAAAAATGTAATTTATTTTTAATGGGTTAAACACTAAAAACGGTTATAATTTACAGAGCTTTAACTACCGGTCAGAATTAAGGGAAACTGAGTTTTAATATTTAATTTCAAATGTGTGTTTAACAAATCCTGATTTGGCCTTAATAAAAGCCTCGTCTTCTTTTCAATATCAAAAAAAGGAACATAAGGTGGGCAGATTAAGTAATACACACGGTAGAAAATAAAATCTGATTTTTTTGAATTTTTTATTTGTTGTACGGAGAGGGATATAAGTTGCAACTTAAAATACAGTTTAAAATTATCTTCCTGGTTCCTGACGCGAAACTTTTCGATGGAACATCATTTTCTACGTGGTTGTAAGCCGGGATTCCTAGTACTCGTACAATTTTAAACTTCGTTTTCAATTCTATCTACTTGCTTCTTCGGTCTTTATCGGTCTTAGTTTATTATTAGGTCTTCTTTCTAATCTGATCGCATATAATCTCTGCTAAACCTATAATCTTTATTTGTGCACTCATTGTCCCCAGCTCTAAGCCATAACACAAGACGTGACGCTAAGAGCTGTTCAGATATTTCTCTTTTGCTGTTTTGGACTCTGCACTTGATTTCTTCCTTCACTAACATTTCCTTATCAACAGCTACTCCTAGGTATCTACATTTAATAATCTACTCCACTGCCACATTTTCGTTAATCAGAATTGAAAAGTTTCCGTCGTGCTTACTGCCAGGAAAGCCGTTTTCTTCAAAATGATTCGCTGACTTCATTTTGAATACTTTTTATAAAACTCTAGGTGATATGAGTTTTGAGCCAATAATAATTGACCATCAGCGCAACAAGATGCTGGTCGTTAATACGTATGCCCATACCTCTTACAGTCAGTTTTACGTAAGAATTAAGTAGCAGTAGTGACAGATTATATCCCTGCCTTGATCTTTGTTGTTTTTATGGATTCAAATAAGCTTTTTCCAAATCCAAGGTAAGACGTCGCACTATGGCGGAAAATTAATTTTCTGGCCGCAATTTTAAAGGAATCTCAGTACATTTTTTTTTAATATCTTCATTCTTGATTTCTGTATCGATCTGTCTGAGTATATTTTTGATTATTTAACATCATTTTTACTAATTTAACAATACATATTGCTTTGTTGTCCAACACCTTTTTAACCTCAGTTGCGCAATTTTCAATTATCGCCATATTTTTTTTTATAATCTTCGTTTTTGATTTCTCTATCGATCTGTCTGGGCAGATTTTTGATTATTTACCATCATTTTTATTAATATATATATATATATATATATATATATATATATATATATATATATATATATATATTTATATATTTATACATATATACATACATATATATATATATATATATATATATATATATATATATATATATATATATATATAGTTTTTTTTTTCCAAAAAATACCTTTTTAGACAATAATATGAGTCTCAGTCACGGAATTTTCAAGGGTATCTCAATAATTAGTGTTCCGTACGGAACACTTATAAGATCACTTCGGTGTCTGTCTGTCTGTCACACCCGATTTTTCTCCGAAAATATTTGATATAGAAAGTTGAAATTTGGTACTAATGTATAAATTGATGGCCTCATCACAGCCGTGTAGTTTTGAAAGTTAAATTTTGACTTAAGGGGTTAATTTTGGGGAGTGAGATCGCAAGTGAAAAAAAAAAATTTTTTACTAGGTCATCGAGTGTGGTGTCAAATGAAAGCTTGTGAAAACACGAGTAAAAAATGTATATATAATGTAATACTTGCGCGCACTTTTCTTTGTGTTATTTTTAAAAAAATCGCGAAAAATCGCTGTCCCGCGCCTTATCTCGAAAAGTACTTATCAAAAAATTTTGAAAAAATTCTGGAATATTCTCCACGGGATGTAGATTGAACGAAAATTATCACGAGTGCAATACCTTTAATAACTTATCTGGTATATAAAAAAAAAACAAGAAATTCAAGGTCATCAGATTTCAGTAAAGATTGGAAACAACTTTGTTGAAAACGCATTTGGGGTATGTTTTGTGAAGTCACTGATCATTTTATACCTCTGTAACAAAATTTTTTATTTTAAAAGCAATCAACGTACGGAACACTAATTGCGCAAGTTCAACTTGCACTTGACCGTTTTTTTTTATTTATAATCTAATCGTTTTTGATTTCTGTATCGATCTGTCTAGGCAGATATTTGATTATTGACCATGATTTGAACTCATTTTTCAATAAATGTAGTTTTTAGTAATTTACACCAAGAACATCAAACCTATCATAAATCTATGCAAAGAAGATCAGATGGACATTTCGTAAACTTAAGGCTTTTAAACTAGGAACTCCAAAGCTAACATAGCCTAATGTAAAAAGAAAAGTAATCTTTTGAAGTTTTTCTAAGACATTTACATCATGAACTCTAAACATAATATAATGTAATGTATAAATATATATTTATTATTGTTTTCTAAACCTATTATATTATTACACAATGAATTTTAAACCATACATATGTTAACCTATGCCTAAAAATACATTTATTTATGTGTATATATACTAAACTGAACATAACTTAATGTAGAAAAAAGTATTTATGAATTTACAAATAAAACGTAACCTAGTATACAAAATTATACTTATTAATATATTATACTTAGGGTTTAGAAAGTAAAATTGAAAATTGGTCAAGATTTGAATCATTTACGAAGTTTCAAGGCTACAAAGTACTATATATCCCTGTAATTTGCAGACTTTGTGCATTATCCAGGATACATCAAGTGGAGGTAGAGTGGCAAAGTATTCTGTGTGTTGTGTGTGACGCATGACACGAAGAAGGTATTGGGTACCACGGGTATTTCTCTACATATTCCTTGACTGTTTCAATGCAGAAGTTTTTGAATATATTGACATTAATTCCATTTTTCGATGCTATGAGCTGCAAAATAATGTAAAGCCTCTTAATCTTCATCAATAACAGTAATTTTAGCAATAACTGGAAGAACTTCCTAGCTGTATCGCCTTTATCCGTATTACCTGCTCCTTGCTTGACACACTCAACCAGTATACCCAATTCTTTCTGAATGTTATCCTGAATCTCACGAATTTTCTTCTCCAACATACAACAATATTTTCATTCCACTTTCCCAAAGGTATCTTATATGCTAAATGTAGAACCCACTCCATATTCCTTATACATGTATGGAGAGTTGAATGACCATATTTGTACGCTTTTACATTCATCTTCATCCTCGCACTAATTTCTAATTTGTTCATTTCTTTAGGAAGAACTTTGCATATGGAGCATCTTTGGAAAGAAATCGTGCCTGTAAGAGTTTGACGGACTTTACCATGAATCATTCCTTGAAAATTTCGAGATTGAGACTCATTTTATTTCATAAAAAAAGCAATATGTATTGATAATATATATTACTTTATTATAAAAATCGTGGTAAATAATTAAAAACTCGCCCAGACAGATCGATAGAGAAATCAAAAACGACGATTATAAAAATAAAATTATTGAGATTCTTTGAAAATTGAGCCACTGAGGCTCATTTTATTGCCTAAAAAGGTGTTTTTTTTTAACGCAATTTATATTGATAAATTAATGAAAATCGTGGTAAATAATCAAAAATTCAGCCAGACAGATCCATAGAGGAATCAAAAACAAAGATTATAAAAAAAAATCGTCGAGATTCCTTGAAAATTGCGTGACTGAGGCTCATTTTATTGCCTAAAAAGGTGTTTTTTTTGGAAAAAAAAAAACAATATATATTTAAAAAATAATAAAAATCATATACAGAAAACATTTCTTATGGTATATACATATGAGGCGAATGAATGAAGAATGACTACCACAAAGAATATGGAAATGGAAACTTCGGCAACGACAAAAAAAGAGGAAGACCAAGAAAAAGATAGCAAAGGTATGCAATAATGAGATTTGGACGAAGGAGATAGGAAGGTTTGGAAAATAGGATGCGGTAAACGGCTACAGCAGCTGTAAATAAGTCGCGATATATATATATATATATATATATATATATATATATATATATATATATATATATATATATATATATATATATATATATATATATATATATATATATATATATATATATATATATATATATATATATATATATATATATATATATATATATATATATATATATATATATATATATATAAATCATGGTAAATAATCAAAAAATCTACCAGACAGATCAATAGGGAAATCAAAATTGAAGATTATAAAAAAAATGATGAGATTCCTTGAAAATTACGTGACTAAAGCTCATTTTATTGCCTAAAAAAGTGGTTTTTTTTTGGCAACAAAGATATATATATATATATATATATATATATATATATATATATATATATATATATATATATATATGCATATATATATATATATATATATATATATATATAATATATATATATATATATATATATATATATATATATATATATATATATATATATATATATATATATATATATATATATATATATATATATATATATAGATAAATTAGTAAAATAAGGGTAAATAATCAAAAATCCGCTCGGACAGATCGATAGAGAAATCAAGAACGAAGATTTTAAAAAAAAATTACTTGAAAATTGCGGTTGGATAATTAATCTGGGTAAAAATTACGTATTATCGCCATAGTGCGACGTAAGCCAGCATACTATTTTGAATTAAGTTTAGTATAGTTTTTTTATCAATATTTACTATTTTCAGAGCGCTTAAGAGTCGACTTCTAGGAATAAAGTTATACGGATTTTCGAGGCCTTTAAGGGTTAAATTCACTTTTTTTTTCACAGCTATCTTTTTCTCATGACTTGTTGCAGAACAACTACGTTATTTATATCAGAACTACCTGATATAATTTCACTTTGATCTTCACAAATCTCATGTTCTACATTGTTTTTTTAATCTAAACAGACAGACTTTTCTAAACAGCTGACTGACAGTACTGTTCGCACTAAGACCCCCACAACAATTTAGATTATTGCAGTCACCCTTTTTAAAAAATGATACAATATGTGGTATATTAAATTCTTTCGAAGTAAGAGAATATATTTTATATTTCGATAGCTTGTGTACGTGACGTGCCATAGTAACAGTTAAGTTAAAAATAATTTTGCATTGTCGCGACAAAATATGTACAGCCAGATTAACTAAAGGGGTACAAATTAGATCCGGTCTAGCAACCATGGAATCTATAACCGCTATTTTTTTTTTGACCATGTAATTTATTGCTTTGTAAACATCACGTCATGCATGTTTTTTGTAAAAAAATAATGTATAAATAGAGTGTGAAGGCACCATAAATGTCTGGTCTTGCACAGTATCATAATTTAAGATGACTTACTGTTTTTATTATATTAAATTTATAATTGTCAAATTACACCAGTTTTAAAGTTCCAATATTTGGGTAATTCAGGCAAGTATACATTTTGGTCATAATTTTTCTTTTTTAATGGTTATGAACCTGTTTCTCCATTTTTTCTTTCTTTTTCCTTTAGTCCTTTATCTTGTTAGAAGTTTCTAATAATAAATAAAAAATATTATTATAATTATTATTATTAATTTGTTGGTAAAAAATTTACTTTACATGATTTTCGGTACAAATATTTGAAAATTTATGATGATTCGTTGTTTCGGTTACGACCCCACAAGGTATTTTCAGGAATTTTTAGAATTCACGGGTAGAATCCTGAATGAGTCCGGAAAAGCATAAGCCACTATAATAATCGATTTGCATGTTACCTGTATCTCTCTTAATGTTTATAGAATGTTTGTGAATGTTGAAGTTATAGATCGAAATGAACCTTCTCATTTATTAATCGGTGGAGTGTGAACTTTCAGCTATAGCTAATTGTACCATTTCTTTATTCTTCATATGACTACTAAGTTTAGTATTGTATACACTGGTATTTTACTTAGAAGGTGACCTGTTTTAGCGAGTATTATGTTTTGAAAAATTCTCCAATTTAAGGAATACCCTGTATAATTTTCTGATTTCAAATTTTATAATTTCATTGAACCACATATTAACAACCTGCTCTAACTCAAAATTTTCACGTATCCGCTTCAAATTAAGTCTCATCTAAAATTCCTATATCTATTACACAGGATTTAGTAAGTTAACTTTTCCCATCAGCCTGGGGTCCTGTCTGTTTTAAAACCTGTCCTAAATAGGACCTCTTGGGGATGTATTTCAGTGCCCCTAATCCTATTTAACCGACTATTTGCAGGAAAATGCTTTTAAAGATATTAAAATGCATTTATTTATACGTACGTATATTAAGTATGAAAAAAGTTTCTAATTTAAAAACTTGAAAAGACATTTTAATATTAATATCTCTCTATATATAAAACTCGATGTGTATTTGCGTGTATATGTCTCTAAGGGTATAAGTCGAACACTAGTCAGGAAGTTCTGCATGTGAATGTACATCATTTGGCCAGGTTTTTGGCTAAATTTTATTAAAATTATTTTAGAAACAGAGGAAATATCACATGTTACATTATTCGACAAATATACGAGTACAATATAAAAGTCTAAAATTTATGCACAATTTAAAATGTTTTGTTAATTTTATTAACAATATTTCTTAATTTTTTCAAATCGAAATAATATTTAAAAAAAGGTCAGTACATATTTTATTTCTTTACAACAATATATATATATATATATATATATATATATATATATATATATATATATATATATATATATATATATTATATACGTGTATATGTCCGGCAAAAGTGTGCGACATATGATACTTTTTTTTTGTATTTTTAGAAGAAAAGTGAGTTTATAGGATTCCGCAACACCCGCGAAACCCAAAAAAAGATTTTGCAGTCCCGATTGTCATTTGACGTTTGGCGGGAAATTTGAATTTTATGAAGTTTAAAAGTTATTCTTTTGGTAAATTACACAGCCCCACAAAAAAAAAGTGGGGTATACTTTTGATGCGATATATCAGATCCGTAGTATTTTTGCCCGCTGATCACGAATCTGACGTCAGAATATCGCCATCACATCTCAATTTTTTTCTAACCTCAAAAAATAGGTAAAAATTAAAAAAGAAAAATATACTCCTATAAAATTGATTCAAGCTTTTTCATGAATCCAAAGATGTATTAATATGTATTCGGACACGCTAAGCTAATATTCATCGGTTGGATTAAGCCATACAGTTCTGTTTTCTTTCTAACCTCAATAAATCAGACAGATATAGTGCTTCTCGAAGGCAAAAATTAATTCAAATTAAAATTCAACCGATTCTTACCAAATTTGGTACACGGGGGTTTTTTGGGTTGCTGATCATGAATCTGAGGTCGGATTTGCAAAATTCAAAATGGCGGATCCAAGATGGCGGACAAAATTTTTGAAAACCATTCGATTCCTACCAAATTTGGTATACAGTTGGGGAATCCTCAAACCTGATACTCTTAAACCCTAAACCCTGAAACCTTAGACTCCCACACCCTGTAACCTCAAAAAATAGACCTCAATAACCCTGTAAATTTAAAAATGAGACCCAATAAACTCAAAACCAGGACTTTTAAACCATATACTCTCAAATAGAAGACCCTTAAGCCCTAGAATTGCAAAGGTTAGACTTTCCTTTTTTTGGCTGTATCTTGTTCTTTTTTCCGCGAATGACCTATTCAAAGGCTTTCTGCCCAAACGCTTTTGAGGACTTGTTTCTCTTTTTAGCGACCAGCAATAGTCCGCTAGCATATGGTCATTCCATCGTCCTTGATACCGATTTTCTATGATTTTCAGATCTTGGTGAAAACGTTCCCCTTGCTCCTCACTGTAGTCACCAAGATTATCTGGGAAATCATCGATGTGGGAGTCCAGGAAATGTAATTTTAGATTCATTAAGCAACCTAATGTTTGAAAATTTTTTACCATTTTCTCGAGTATTTCTTTGTACTTAGGACTTTTATTATTTCCCAAAAAGTTTGTTGCGACTTCTTTAAAACTAAGCCAAGCAGCTTTTTCAACTTTATTCATTTTAGTAACAATAATGAATCTTGAAACAATTTTCTTATTTGTGGCCCGTCAAATACGCCTGCCTTAATTTTAGCTTCAGAAAATTTCGGAAATTTTTTATGCAAATATTTGAAACATGGGCCGTTTGTTTCTAATGCTCTCGTGAATTGCTTCATAAGTCCAAGCTTAATGTGAAGCGGGGGAATAAGAACTTTTCCTGGATCTACCAATGGTGGAAACAATACATTATTTTCACCAGGAGTGAACGATTCTCTTGTTGGCCAAATTTTTTTCTTATAATGACGTTCCCTGTCTCTGCTATTCCACAGACATTTATAACAGGGATAAAGTGTAAACCCTGACTGTTGGCCAAGCAATATTGTTACAATTTTCAGATCTCCACAAATTTTCCAGTTATGATCAGCATATTTTATTTTTATCAAAAGCTGCTTCATTTTTTCATATTGCTCTTCCATAACTGTGGAATGAGCAATCGGAATGGGAGCGTAAACGTTGGTATTATGCAGCAAAACTGCTTTAATGCTCCGTTTAGAAGAATCAATGAACAGTCTCCATTCTTCAGGATCGTATGAGTTATTTTGAAATTCATTCATTAGACCTTTTACATCGGTACAATATGAAAGTGACAATTCCTCGTCCATTGTGAAATATTTTCGAAATTCTTCATCTCTGTTTCTATAATAAGAAATCGTAGCTTCTGGCTTAAGTAAATGTCTTTTCTTTAAAAAGGAAGCAAGATGCTCTGAACCATCTTTGGATAAGCCTAAATCTCTGACTAGATCACTAAGTTCTGACTGTGATACGAGTATTGGTTCTGGTTTACGGTTGTATGGTAAAAATTCTTTATCTGTATCACTAGTATATGATAGGTTGTCACTAGAACATTCATTAGTAACAGTGTTTGAATCTTTTTCGACAGTCTCAATGTTTTCGGCATGAACTGATAAGGTGAAATCATTTGTTTCCATAACATCAGCATCAAGTGGTTCAGGAGGCGAAATTAGTTTAGTTGGTCTTGTTACTGTCGAAACATCGTTATAAGTAATAGTGCTTTTATTTTTTCGGTTATGCCTAGATACAACATTCATACAAAAGTAGCAATAATTTTCACTGTATGGTCTATTCCATATTGCTGGTCTGGAATATTTAATCGCCTTCTTATTGATGTACAACATTATTTTGCAAGAACTGCAAATGATGTGGGGAACCCAATCTGTATCCTGGTGCTGTATTTCAATGTTAAAACAATCCTTATATAAGGTTTTAATCTTATCCGTTATCGGTGACCCCATTTTACTCAATACGTGTTGACAGCAAATATAACAAAATGAATCACTGTTTTTATCGCACTTATGAAAAGTCCTTGTACCGTGAGACCGTTTTCTTGTAGCATTATACTCTACATGAGCCAAGTCACCCACACATGAAGAGCTACGGTCGCTGGATGACGACGGCTGCGGGCCCGCTTTCCCACCCTGACCAACCGCCGATACTGGGTTTCCGAGTCCCTGCATCGTAATTCTCTTTCTTCTACCTGCCATGACGGCATCTAAGCCGTTATCCAGGGACTCTGCCGGCTAGTGGAGTAACACCGTTGCCCACCGTCACCACGTGGAGGTGCCCTGGATGCAGGTAGAAGAATAAAAATCGACCGATGAATTTTCTCGGCGTTCAAAATGGCGCGAAAACATCTGACATCTTGAATTTTGCAAATCCAACCTCAGATTCGTGATCAGCGACCCAAAAAATCCCCGTGTACCAAATTTGGTAAGTATCGGTTGAATTTTAATTTGAATTCGTTTTTGCATTCGAGATGCACTATATCTGTCTGATTTATTGATAGAAAGAAAACAGAACTGTATGGCTTAATCCAACTGATGAATATAGCTTAGCGTGTCCGAATACATATTAATACATCTTTGGATTCATGAAAAAGCTTGAATCAATTTTTTGGGGAGTATATTTTTCTTAATTTTTACTAATTTTTACCTATTTTTTGAGGTTAGAAAATAATGAGATGTGATGCGATATTCTGACGTCAGATTCGTGATCAGCGGGCAAAAATACTACGGATCTGATATATCGCATCAAAAGTATACCCCACTTTTTTTTTGTGGGGCTGTGTTATCGAAAGCATTTATTATGACAGTGTGCAAAATTTTTGATCGATTTGACAAAACTCGTATTTTGTCAGTGTGTGACCGATTAAAATATGATCACAGGAGATGGGGATAATGTCAACACGGTCCTGCCTCCACTGTTACTTAATTTCATGTGTTAAATCAGCATATTTCGTTAATTTTTTATGGACTGTTTCCTGGATGTTGTTAGAGTTAGGAACAGCAACGTTAATTAGGAAAGTATTCTTCTGACTTTTATCCACTAATACAATATCGAGGCGGTTCGCAGCCAGAGTTCTGTCAGTAAGTACGGTCCTATCCCAATACAGTCGAAAGTTTTTCGTTTCCTAGAAATGTCTCGGGCGTGTAATGGTAATATGGACTGGTACATTGCTGATGAAGTGCCAGTTTCAGGTGGATTATCTTCCATACACAGTTATAATCGTAATATGTTGTATTGTTTCAGATGTCTGGTTACACAAGCGGCACTTGTCACTGATTACATTTGCATTCCCCACAATATATTTCAGATAATTTGCAGTGGGGATAACCTGATGATGGCTACTGACCTTCTGTCTCGGCCAGCCAGAAATTGGACGACTTGTAGTCGACATACTCAGCACTCAGTCATGAGGATGTCTCCCATGGAGCTGTTTTTGTCGCCATGAGTTAATTTGTAAAGCAGTTCGTTCCAGCCTCGTTGTGGTCCGACCTTGAAGGGTATCTTTGCTCAAATTTAGGGGAGTGTATCCATCATCGGCCAGATTAACGGCTCTATGGAGAGAAGATGTTTCCTGTTCAAGGAAAAAATATTTTTGCAAATTTGTAATTTGCTTTTGACGTAGGTACTGTATGTCAATGAACCCTCTTCCTCTTTGTTTTTTTGGTAATGTTAGTATTTCCATGTACGATTTAGGGTGGGGAACCCAAAATTTCGTTAAAGTGGTTCTTGTCTTCCTGTCAACGTTCTCTAAATCAGTCTTCGTCCATTTAATAACGCCGAATGTATATGTTAGAACAGGTATCGCATTGTTTTTTAGCGTTTAGTTTAGTTCTAAGGACTGCCTTAAGTCGTGATAAATATGTATTTTGTATTTTCTCCTTTATGGCTTTGTGCTCTGTTCGGATTGATTGGTGTGATTCTAAATATTTATAGGTTTCCCTCTTTTCCAGGGGTTCAAGACGATTACCATCCACCAGTTCAAAAGCACTGGCATTGGTGTTATGCTTACCCCTTATTACAGTCAGTGTTCTGCATTTATCGAGGCCAAAGCTCATGTCAATGTCCCGAGAGAATATCTCTACACTCTTCAGTGGAGAATTGATCTGCACTTGCCTTTATTATTATTACAAAAAGTTCTTCTTTCTCACATTTGATCAATGTGGTTCCATGTTTGGCTGACGGGCCAAAACCAAGTCAGCACAAACGCATTACCATTCCGTATTAAGGAATGACCTGACAATGTTACATGTTTTCAAAATCACTGACTTCTGAATGTTTCTGTGTATGTCTGTGTTGAGTCCTAATTGCACTAAATGTGGTGTGAATGTTATTGGTGTAAGGCCAGTGGCTGATATAATGAGGGGGACAATGATGACTTTTTCTTGTCTCCATAGCCTTTTTATTTCCGTTGCAAGGTCTGTGTATTTGGAAATTTTTTCTGTGTATTTCGTTTGGATGTTTCTGTCGTTGAGGACAGCTATGTCAATTAGATAGGTGACTTTTCCTTTTTTACACTGAAAAGTAATATCGGGTCTATTGGCGGAGACTGTTTTATCTGTATGGATACCGATGTCCCAGTAGAGCTTGTAATCTTCATTTTCAAGTATGGATGTTGGCGTGTATTTGTAGTAGAGATCTGTGTTTTCTATGAGTTTGTATGTTGTTGCTAGTGCTTGGTGAACTACTTTGGCAGCTGAATCATGCCTGGCTGTGTACTCCGTTCCGGCCAATATTTTACATCCGCTCGTTATGTGTTCGATCGTTTCTTTCTGCTGGCGGCATTTCCTACATCTGTCCTCTGCAATAGTCGGGTCTTTGATGATATGCTTTTGGTAGTTTCTGGTTAATATGACTTTATCCTGGATGGCAAGTAAGAAGCCTTCAGTCTCAGGGAATAGCTGCCCATCCCGTAACCAGGTGTATGATCGTTTTTTTATTTACGTGGTCTTGTTCTATGTGGTATCTGTGT
>CM032453.1:129598185-129652620 GCA_019049505.1 Pachyrhynchus sulphureomaculatus
CTGTTACTCAATTCGGGAATGTATTTCCTTTCTTGGATCTCACTTGCCATTTATATTGGTTCCCAAATATTTAAACGTGGAGACCTGTTCTACAGTGTTGTCCCTCATTTCGAGGGATTCTGGTGGTAGATTTTTCTTTGTTATTACCATCCATTTGGTTTTTCTCATATTCACAGTTATCTTTCGCTGATCAGTTGATGGAGATCTTTGATATTATTTGCTAATAGAACAGCATCATCAGTATATCGTATGTTGTTTAGTATATTCCCATTACCTGCTATTTCTTCAATAGATTCATAGATCGCTTCATTAAACACAGCATCAGAATAAAGATTGAACAAGTGTGGTGAGAGAATGTATCCCTGTCCTACACCTTGGGTTATTTTTATGCTTTCGGACTTTTCCAGCCCAATTTTAACTTACACTAATTGATTCCAGTACAGATTTTTAATAATATTTAGATCTCTTTTGTGTATATTTGTTGTTTCTAGAATTTTTATTAATTTTTCGTGCATCACACAGTCGAAAGCTTTATTGTAATCTATAAATCATGCATATATATATCTACGTTCATGTCTTTATAACGCTGAACCAGTACATTTAATAGGAAAAGAGCTTCTCATGTACTCATGCCTTTTCGGAATTCGATTTGTGTATTATCTATTTCTGCTTCATATTTTCTACATACTCTGGTATGAATGATTCTCAGGAATATCTTGAGAATGTGAGACTTATTAAGCGATAATAGTCACATTTCAATGATTTTGACTTTTTAGGCACTGGGATGAAAGTTGACTTTAGCCAGTCAAGAGGGACTCGACCAGTTTCATAGGTCTTATTAAATAAGATTACTAGTCGATTAATAAATGGACTTTCATCCGAAACTATTTTGAGGATTTCTCTCCTTATCTCATCAAGACTGCAACTGCTTTTTCATCCTACTGAAGTTGTATAGCATGAATAACTTGTTATCTCTGAATACTACAGATATTTTAACAACATTAATTTGATCTACACATGGACTATCCAAAACTTGAAAAAAATCACTATTTCTCATATTTTTTACTGAAGCGCTGTTCTCTTTGTCATGCATGAACTCCCTTTTAAGAGTGAGTTTTATAAAAACATATTGGAGAGACTTTTTCTATCTAGCAATAGGTTTGTTATAATCTTTCAAAAACTTCACGCCTCCCTCTGTTTGATCCTTTACAACTTTAGGATTAGTAAAAAATTCCCTTACTTATAGTTATTTCTATTAGCCCACTTTTTTACAGGGCGTCAGAGGAAGCCCTTTTCAATCATTATGCTAAAAATTCATAATATGTTGATCAGTGCCAACTCAGACAACTACAGATCTGGGATATCCTGAAGTGGCATGGACAATACTCCTCATCAGACAACTCAGATACTAGAGATGGTATAGAAAGATCGTTTGTGCTACTTGTAGTACCCTGTTTTTAGTAACTTCATACTGGATAAAATTTTCCAAAATGATGAGTCATTTTGACGAGCAAATACAGAATCTGTGACACTGAACTAAATTGTCATGTAAAATTTAATGACAAAACTTGTCACTTGCAGGAGTTCAGTGATTTTAGCTGTAGACACAACCAGAGGGTCACATAAGGGGCGCATTTCGTTTTTAAAGTACACCTCTGATATCTGAGTGAATGCCATAGACTCGGTATTTGCTATTTCCTATGACAACTTGTCTGATGAAGAGCACTAAAGCATTGCTTAAGTCATTGCAGTTAAATTAGGGAATAATGAACCTAACCAAGAAAAAGGTGTAGGCTTGGGGTCGGTACAGATATGCTATTGTCTGAGTTGGCAAGGATCAACATACAGAGATTTCTTAGCAACCTGAGAGTTGACTCTAAGACAGGGTGGAAAATTGTTACTAGAGTTGTAAATGATCATGTACAGATGAACGTGAAACTTAACGAGATATTATAAAAAACAATAATTAGGCGGAGAACGTCTCTTCTAAATGCTCAAACACTCGCGCATAGTAAGTATATCAGAAAAAAAAAGTTACATCCCAGGAAATTTTTTATACATTACTATCTGTTAAGATAGATATTGATAAAGTCCCGATTGTCTTCATTGTCTCCTTCAACCTTTTTCCTTCCAACTTTATCAGTATAGTGGCACCATTTCTGATGGTTCGGATCGCTGTGGGTTGAGGGGCTGGAGCGCTTAGACCGTACTATTATATCACTCCAGCCGCGGTGCGCTGAGACTGAGCTGATATGGCGCTATAGGTAAGCCCAAGAAAGTCCAAGTGGACTTACCCTAAAGATGTCTATGATGTACCAAAATTTCGCAAAATTTAGGATCTTGAGGAGTAACTTTGGGTAATTACACAGCTAGCATGGGTAAATACTCACCAATTGGTTCTTTTTCAAAGTATTAATTCAAAAAATTCAGACTTTCGAACCTTCAGTCGCCATTCATACTTCAAATTATACGTAAATTTTTTACTTCCCCTGCTAAACGAAAGTATTTTACTGGTGAAAAACTTACCTTCCGCGATTTTTGCATTTTTTTCTCTGCAGTAAGCCTTTAGATCACGCAAAATATATCATCCTATTGTATGTAAGTTTTTAGACACGATAACTAATTATCTATCCTCCGGTTCATAGCGTCCTGCGCCTTCAGATTTCCAGTCCCCACTCTCGCCTATCAGCCCAATCTTCCGGCCGTTGGTCCCGCTCCAACATTGCTTTTCGGATTCCACTTATCCACGTGTTTAAGGTCTACTTCTTTTCCTCCGTTCTGGGGGTTGCCATTTCATTATTTGTACCTGTAATCGATGCTCTCTCATCCTTTGTACGTGACTATACCAGCAAAGCTGTTTTTGTTATATATTGTCTATAAGAGTATTTGTACGGCCCATAATTTCACGTATTCTTTCATTGGTTATATGCACAGTTCTTGATATATCCGCGCTAGAAGTCCATCACTAGTGCGAGTAGTCTCCGTTCGATTGTCATATTCGCTTGCCAAGCTTCTCATCCATATCAAACTGCACTCTTAAAAATAATATCATACAGTTGGGTTTTCTTCTGTTTAGAGATTGTTCTTGACTATAGTAATGAGTTCAGGCCGGAACCATGGTACCATCACTCATGAACGAAATGCGATATCGTTTCAAGGGTTGTAGTAGAAAAGGAACTCATAGGTATTAAACGATATCGCTGTGAAGGAAGGGAGTGGGGGTTAACTATTGTGAAGTTTTGAGAGTACTATTATGTGATTTTTTATTGGTCTTTGATTGAATGAATAGATTTTAAAAGTACGAATTGAAAAATGTCTGTCATTTGAAAAATAACCGCCACTCTAGTGTGACGGTTGAGAATCATTATTAACTCTGCACCACCACTGGCCAAACAATGAACTAGCTAGGAAATTAGATTTTTAAAAAATTATAATAGAATCTTTATCGATTGTCCTCTTCCTTTTAAATCCCCTCATAATGTGAACTAATAACTGTATAAAAATAGCACTGCCCTTAACATCTCCGCCTATGTATCATTGCAGGCGGCACCTCACACACTGTCTTTGATCGTTTCCATAGGAATTGCCTTGAAAGCCCTAGAGACTAAAAAACTCGTTTTGTTTTGTTTTTTTTATTTAAATGTTTATCGGTGCCGACATTTTGATCGACCGGAATTCGATATAGGTGCCGACTCCAATTACATACTTGGCGAAAATACGTTCGACGAACGGTGTTGAAATAAAAATAATTGATGGATTTTTTTTTATTGCAGGTTGCGATGAAATGGAAAGATTGAGGTTTTTTGATTTTTGTTATCAAAGCTCACTGTTTATTTTATAGAAAGGATGACAAGGTTGGGTTTTTTTAATATAAAACATTGGATTCTAGTGGAATATAGGTATAGGATCTCCGTGGACAAATCCTTTGAAATGTAATAATCATGGACATGATATATTATATGTGATTACATTTTAATGCTTTAATAGTTGGAGAAACTTTTTCCTTTCAGTTGCTTGAAAAAAGAACAAAAATGAGTTTTCTTTACTTGAGTTAACAGAAACCGAGTGTTTGCTTTATATGGTATAAATCAGAGGTTCCCAAATTTTTTTTTCTCGTAGACCACTTTCAAAATTTTACTGGTTTCGGTGGACCCCCATATTCCCAAAACTCGTCAAAAAATGTGAAGATTAGATCTAACGATGGAAATTTGCGTCGTGGCTGAGCTCCAACCCTAAATTCGGAGTGGTAAAAAATAAAAAGAAAAATAATATATTTTCTTGTGGTCTATTTATTAAAATAATATGATTACAGACTTAATAGAATTAAAATTAAACATTAATAACGTACCGCAACTTTAACAATGCAAATCAACAATTAAAAAAATTAGTCATAATTTTAATGGGAGGGATGTACTTGATGGATTGACAGCAAATTATCAATATTTGGCTTCAGTTTTGTAAGGAATAACCGCAAATCTCCCCGTTCTGTGATGTTCAATCTGCTCCTTTTTTGGTTAATAGGCTTGTAACGACATTAAAACTTTTTTCGACAAGGTATGACGAGGGAAACGCTATCAAAAGTTTTCTCGCAATTTCCCACAGCCCAGGATATTTTTCGGGTATTTCTGCCTGCAGCCAAAATGTTTGATAGCCTTTTTTAAATTTCACCTTCAGCTCCTCATTGGTGCTAAGCTCGAGTAGCTCCTCTTGTAATACCACATTCGCCACTTCCGTTTCATCAAATGGATTTATTATCCATGGTGGTATTTCCATCGTCAGAATATCTTCAAATCTATTTTTGAAGTCATCATGCAGGGCATTTAAATGTTGAACGTATGTCTAAATATCCTCATCAAGACATTCTGCCTGTGACAAGTTTGGAAACTGGGAGAATTCGCGCCGACTAATATTTTGCTTCATAAATTTCAATTTTCCAAGAAAAGCCCAAATTACACCCTTTGTTTTTATTAAGGCTGTCCCCTTGTAACTGCAAGTTAATGTCATTAAATTTTTTGAACAAATCTGACAAATACGCGATGTCTGCTTTCAATTTTATCAGGTTTTCTTTTAAATCTGGATCTTTACTTTCCAGAAACTCTAGAACTGATTCAAAAGAGTAAAATCTTATTAAACATGCACCTTTCGACAACCAGCGTACTTAAGTATGTAAGAGTAATCGTTGAAAGTTTTCATCATTTTCGTCGCACAATTGTGCAAATAAACGGGTATTCAATGCATTGCTTCTTATTTTGTTAACTGCTTTAATAACAAATTGAAGCGATTGGTGCAATCTATCACTCAAATTTTTCGCTACCAGGTGTTGTCGGTGGATGACACAGTGAATTGCAGTTACTCCTGGTATAATTCTTTTGAGATGGCTTATAAACCCATGATATCGCCCGAAGATGGCAGGAGCTCCATCTGCTGCCACCGAAATAATGTTTGTAAATGGAATCGATTTTTCCTTTGTCCAC
This sequence comes from Pachyrhynchus sulphureomaculatus, assembly GCA_019049505.1. NCBI lineage: Eukaryota > Metazoa > Arthropoda > Insecta > Coleoptera > Curculionidae > Pachyrhynchus > Pachyrhynchus sulphureomaculatus. The sequence continues at coordinate 129,603,660 of CM032453.1, forward strand.
TCAGGACATTAATTATATTGATTCGCCTTTAGCGTCGGTCTCCAAAGTTTTCGCGAATAGCAGCTCTTCATGGATTTCTTCGTCCATAACAAATCGAACATATGCCAATAATAATGCTTCATTACCAGGTAAAGTTGACTCGTCTAGTTAAATAGAAAAATGAGTTGTTTGCAGATAATTACACAAGAAGCTTTCAATATCAGAGCTCATTTCATCAATACGTCTTTGTACAGTGTTGTTTTCCAGATTTCGCTATAAGCAATGATACATTGTAAGATGCCCGCAAGCCATCATCGTTACTTCGAGACGTTGAAGCGAACATACTGTGCATGGTGGGTCTCTTTTCATATTTTTCCTTCAATGTTTGAAAATATTTTAAATCTTTACCTATTTTATCAGGATGACACCTTCTTAGATGATCTTCGAGCTTCGATGGTTTCATAGAGTCATTGCTCAAAACTTTGTTGCATAAAAGGCATATGGGCAATCGTTTGTCTGCCTTTGATGGAAGAAAACCAAATTTCAAAAAATCAACACTGTACTGTCGACATGTGGACCAAAAAAAAAAGCAAAATATTTGCAATATTATTTTTTCGCGCTATCTGTTAGGATTGCATGAGAACCGTAGCTCCTAAAAAATTTTAGCCAAAAAATCTGAAAATTGGAATTTTAAAGCTTCAAAATGCTTTTTTTTAAAGTCTCAATACGACCATTTTTCACCGAAATACAGCCTGTCAAAAATCACCGAAAAATTTGGAATTTTTTTTGCTCCCTTAATTTTTTTGAGTAGTGTTTTATCTGCCTACATTGATAGGTAAAGCCAAGCCAACATTTTTATTCTTTACTATCGAAACCAGATAAATTTCGACCCGCACTTACAACTTGTGAACCCCCATTTTTTTTTCACGCCAACGTAGACCCCCGTCGAGTCTCCCGTGGACCCTGGGGGTCCACCTCAACCACTTTGGGAATCACTGGTATAAATGATTATCGTGATTTGCGTAATTTAAAGTAATACAAGACATAACAAAGTCGTACTACTAAATCAAAGTAACCTCCCAGCGCATCCCATATCTGTGGAACTGTGAAATTTGTTGATTGATCGTTACCTAGGTTTTCTCAGAAATTTTTCAAAGAGTAAACTAAGATATACCATAGTTATGAATTATATTACCAACTTAAATAACCTGAATGCCAGATAGCAAGGATATATTTTGAGATTAGTAATGCCTATTCTGTAAGCGAGTGATTAATGTTTTGAATGTTGAATGTTAAGGTTGTGCGCTGACGATTCTACCACTGTTATAAGTTCCGACTGTTTGGATAAGTTGAGTAAAATAAACAGAGTACGCGAATATTCGAATTTCTTTTTTTTTAGGAAAAAACGATCTGCTTCTTAATGTCCAAATATAGTTTATCTATAATATATATAAAATGCAACGTCTCTCTGTCTGTCTGTTAGTGCGCTTATTACTCGAGAACTACTTATCCGATTTACATGTTTTCTTTTAATCCATACATTTGTTCTCTGGCCAGGTTATCTATAATCTTCTATAATATATGGTATATAAAATGCAACGTCTCTCTGTGTGTATGTCTGTCCGTCGGTGCGCTTATCACTCGAGAACCACTTATCAGATTTACGTGCTTTTTTTTAACACATACGTATGTTCTCTGGCCAGGTTATAGGATATATTTTACTATGTTAAGGAACAAAGGATATATACGTTACGTTAGGTAACATAATAAGCAGTGACGATAATAGTGAATCAAGTCGGAAAAAAGTTTGCCGCTAGCGCGTTCTCTTGCAATACACTGCCTAAACCATTAAATATGGAATAATATCATGCAGCAAAGATATATATATATATATATATATATATATATATATATATATATATATATATATATGTATATATGTATGTGTATATATATATATATATATATATATATATATATATATATATATATATATATATATATATATATATATACACACAGTTGTGGTCAAAATAATAGCAGTGCTTACTAAATTTTTATCAAAACATATTTATTAAGTTTTTTTTAATAGGACAACTAAAACATAAATATGGTAACTTTGAAGCCCACCTAAGATGCATCAAAGTAATATAAGGTTAATTAATTAAATTTTTAAAAATCAAAGAAAAAAACGACAAATTTCTAAAAATTATGGTGGACAAAATAATAGCAGTGTTTTACTAAAATTACTGTTAAAAAAAACTGTACAACTAATTAACAATATTTTTCTTTTATGAGCATCAGACACACTAACTAATACTTCACAACGTCGCGGCATAGAGACAACCAAATTTTGGCATCTAAAAACAGGAATGCTTTTCCAAGAATTTCTGATTACAGCCCAGAGCTCGTCTTGATTCTTAGGTTTTTCACGTGCTACGCTATCTTTAATATCGCCCCACAGATTTTCTATCGGGTGGATCTGACACAAAACTATTCTAAATTTGACATTTGAGCTGGCCAATTTAAGACATTAATTTTTTTCTTTTCTAAAAATTGTTTACATAATCGACTGCTATGTTTTGGGTCATTGTCATGCATAAAAACCCATTTAAGTGGCATTTCATATTCTGCATAGGCCAACATAACGTCCTGTAAAATTTCAACATAAACACTGGGGATCATTATGTTTTTAATCCAAAATATAGGCCCTACTCCGAAGTAGGAGAAACATGCCCATACCATTATTTTTGAACCTCTATGTTTAACTGTCTTAATAGTGTACTGGGGCTGATATGCGGTTCCTAAAGGGCGTCTAACGTATGTTCTGTGGCCTAAATTTCCAAATAATACAATTTTGCTTTCGTCGGACTACAGTATATTACGCCATTTAAACAGAGGCCATTCAATATGTTCCTTCGCGAACTCTAATCGCCTCTTTCTGTGTCTTTTATTTAACAAGGGTACCTTACGCGGACTTGTTGCTGGTAACTTTGCTTCTTTAAGTCGTCGTCGTATCGTCCTAGGAGCTACATCCACTCCCACAATCTCCTGAAGTTGTGTTGACGAAGCAAATGGGTTTGCTTTTGAAGCTCGAACTATAAGTGTGTCTTGTTTGGACGTAGTTTTGCTTTTACGACGGCGAGTTTCAGGTGTAGGTTGCCATCTTAAAGCGTTTGCTACCATTTTAGCTGAGCATCCCAAAATATTTTGAATCTGCATGTAAGATTTTTCATCACGACGCAATTTTCTTACCAATTCACGTTTTTTTGAGAACAGTGCTTCTTCCTTCCCAGAGTTGTATTGAAAACAGAAAAAGTATTCATGGATCTGACACAAAACTATTCTAAATTTGACAATTTAACCGAACACAAGGAGCAAAACCCATTTAGGTTTGAAACATACCAGTGTTAAGCGAACACTGCTATTATCTTGACCAAGCAAAATTCATTTCCTGCTACAAAAAACGTAAATATTTTTTGCCTTAATGGAATTTTGCAGTTACCTTTCAACAGTTTTAGTTATTTTTATACTGAACCACTGCACTGCTATTATTTTGTATATTTTATATATATATATATATATATATGTATATATATATATGTATATATATATATATATATATATATATGTATATATATATAATGCAACGTCTCTCTGTATATATGTATATAAAATGCAACGTCTCTCTGTCTGTCTGTCTGTTCGTTAGTGCGCTTATCACTCGAAAACCATTTATCTGATTTACTTGTTTTTTTTGTACATACATATGTTCTCTTTCCAGGTTATATAATAATAATAATAATCTATAATCCACAACATATATAAAATGCAACATCTGTCTGTCTGTCTGTCTGTCCGTTAGTGCGCCTATCACTCGATAACCACTTAGATTTATATGTTACATATGTTCTCTGGCCAGGGTAAAGGATATATTTTATTACGTTAGGTAATATAAGAAATAAGCTGTGACGATAATAGTGAATCAATTAGGAAAAAAGTTTGCCGCTAGCGCACTCTCTTGCATACGCGGCCTAAATCTTTAAATATGGAACAATACCATGTATACAAAGAATGCAATATATATATATATATATATATATATATATATATATATATATATATATATATATATATATATATATATATATAAAATGCAACGTCTCTCTGTCTGTCCGTTAGTGCGCTTATCGTTCGAAAACCACTTATCCGATTTACGTGTTTTTTATAAAATACATATGTTCTATGTTACGTTAGGTAACATAAGGAATAACCAGTGACGATAACAGCAAATTAAGCCCACGCGAGCGGAGCCGCGGGTACGGTTAGTTAATATAATAAATTTCAATGTTCAACTTAAAAGTGACATTTCTTTTACAAAGACAACCAATATTTATATACATTTTCGACACCATGTACATTCGTAACTAGCGTTTGTTGATCTTGTTTACGACTGACTAAAATTAGCGTCAGCTTTTTTTTTGCTGTACCAGCTACAGGTAAAGACGGCCTGTAGTTGGTGCCTTTTTAAGTATTCCACAGACGAAGCGGACCTACAGTTTAATTCCGGTTCCAAACGGCCAAATCGAGAGGACTTTACTAGGCATGATACTACGGGTGGTTTGCCGTTGCCTTTCCAAGAGAGCGACTGTCACGTTATAAATGTTTTTTTTATTATTTTTCCGGGCCGAGATACAAACCAGGGTCGCCGGCGCGCCGGCGACACGGAGTAGAAAGCTCAACTTATTATGCTATAGACGCCTTTGCATCATCCAATATACGTATTAGCGATAAGAATCACATAACTCGCATTACTGTTATGTACATATCGAATATGGATAACCTTATTTTACAAAATAGTTTTTAATAGGTTATTATTCATTGGTAAATATTAAACTGAATACTGCACCGGGACTTAAAGTGATAATTTAATAAATTAATTTAAAATATTTTCGGTTTTTTAATAAGGTTATCCATTGCTAAAACTTATATGGATTGAGCAATGGATAAGGTTGTATTATCTACATATTTTCCTTGATAACATAATGAAATGAACGAAACAATAGACTAGTAACACAAACTAATTCACTACATTATTGGAAATGTCATTAAGTGTTAGAACAAAGTATTTCCTCCAAATTTATTAAAAGATCTCTCCTGGCCAGCCGCCACTCCCAATTGTACAAGTTGTTTATGAAAATTGTCTGCAATAGAATCACGAGGAAGTTAGTTGAATACTAACCCCGGGAACACGCTGGTTTTCGATATAGATTTAGCACAAATGACTACATATACTTAATTAAAACGCTAATCGAAAAATGTCACTCTAGAGATATGGGCAACACTTAAAGCATTTACAGACTGCAGAACCAACTCTCGCTATATAACTCTAATAAATAGTATATACGCCAATGCCACTTCTTGCATTAAATTGGAAAGGGAATCTAATCTATTATATATCAATAAGGCTGCCTAGATATTAAGCTAAAAAAATTATAACTTTTTTTTTTATGGGTCTAGCACACGTGCTGCAGGGAAGTCCCTAAAGCGCTCCAGGAGCGGCATGTGTGCAGAAATAAATTAAGAAAATAAGTTCTTCCTGATTTTAAATTGTTTTTCTTTTTCTTTCTATTTCTGATTAGCCTGCTCTCATCCACTCCTGAATATAGGCCTCGTCCAATTCTTTCCATCTCTTCCTATCCAGTGAGGCTATGTTCAAATTTTTCCTTGCGATATTCTGGACGTTATCTCAGCCCATCTACACTTTCGTTGAGCCGCTCTTTCCATAGCATCTGTCAGCCGTGTCCTTCGCCGGATTTCCGCATCTAGGATTCTATCTCTTAACTTATTTCAAGCCTAGCTCTCTCTATTACACGTTGGGTCACTCCAAGTTTATTCATCGACTTACGCGTTAGCGACATAGTTTCAAAACCGTATGTGAGAATTGGCAGTACACACGACTCGTACGTTTTTCCTCTTGAAATTTATATGGATATCTCGTGATTTGAAGATAAACTCGAGCTAGCAAAAGCTGTCTAACCCATACCTACTCTTCGAGAAATTTCTGCTGTTTGGTTTCCTTTTCCTAGTTGTAATTTTTGTCCGATTATGTTCTTTGTGGTCGATTTTCGATGGTAATTTCTGGACTCATTTTCTTTGTCTTGCTCAGGTTCATTTCGAGTCCGACTCGTGACGATGTATGATGCAATTCTTCTAACATAGTTTGTAATTCATTGGTGGTAGTACAGATAGAACGATATCATCCGTAAATCGTAGATGATTAAGTCGTGTTCCGTCTATGTTAATCCCCTTATTTTGCCAGTTTAAGGCCTTAAAAACGTGCTAGCGAGAATAGTTCTGGCGAGATCGTATCTCTTTGGAGTACCCCTCTTTTTATCGGTATTTTTGGAGTCTTCATGTTTTCATTTACTTATATTCGGACGTACGCAATGTCATAGATATATTTAATAAGCTTCGAGTAACTAGCGTTATCTAGGGCTCTTAAAACTGCCGACATTTTTCAAGGGTTTCTGGTAGTCTACGAGAGCTAAGTTTAAGGTTACATTATGTCCCATGGATTTCTTGATGTGCGTATGTAGTGTCCGCAGGTGGTCTATTGTGCTGAATCTCTTTTGAAATCAAGCCTGTTTCGGTGAACTGTGTTTATTGTGATATTTACTGTTTATTTTCACTAACCTAACAATATATTGTATCGTATAATTATGAAAAATATTTGTTTTCGCCTACATAATTTGATTTATATACACATATACAAACGCATCTATATATATATATATATATATATATATATATATATATATATATATATATATATATATATATATATATATATATATACATATATATATATATATATATATATATATATATATATATATATATATATATACATATATGTATATATATATATATATATATATATATATATATATATATACATATATATATATATATATATATATATATATATATATATATATATATATATATATATATATATATATATATATATATATATATACATATATAATATACATATATATATATATATATATATATATATATATATATATATATATATATATATATATATATATATATATATATATATATAAACTCCTGGACAAAATTAACGCAACAATCTGAAAATTAATTTATCTTTTTCTTTTGTCAGTTTTAAAGTTTATCGAGTATTTGAATAGTAGGCTATGCATATTTTGTTTCGTTGTTCATGACAGAAATCAAAACAATTCGTTTAGATTTACAGTTTTAAAGAATTTTTTAGAAGATAAACAATTTTCTGTAATAATGCGATAGATTTTCTTTAAAAGTAAGCTTATAAATTGTTCCCTTTTTAAAAGTAATACGTTTTTGTAGTAGACTGTTTTATTTTTGACCCCGAAGAATTAGAAAAATGAATCGAACAAGGAACTTAACTGAACACGAGGTAGTGCGAGCCTCAGTTTTATTGGACGAGGGATATTGCCAATTTGTTAGGCAAACATCGTTCCACAATAAGTCGTATGGTAAGACGCTTGAATGAAGTAGGAACTTATTCTAGAAGGCTAGGGCAAGGCGCGAAAACGATGCACTAGCGACCTAGATGAACGTTTTATAAAACAATATGCTTTAAGAAACAGGACTGTCACTAGTTCTATAATAAGAAACGAACTCGAAGCTGTTCGCAATGTCACAATTTCTTCTAAAACAGTTAGAAGACGGTTAAATGAAGCTGGATTAAACAGTAGGAGACCAGCCACTGCGCCCTTGCTTACTAGAGAGAACAGAGTTGCCAGGTTACGTTTTGCTCGAAATCACGAAAACTGGTCTGTGGATGATTGGAAACAAGTTTTCTTCACAGATGAAACTAGGGTTAGTCTAAAACATCCAGATGATCGTGAGCTAGTATGGCGAAGACTAGGAGAGAGGTTTGCTCATTGCAATATCTCTGCAAGGATTCCATTCGGCGGTGGCTCTGTTATGTTCTGGGGTGGCATCTGCTTTGATGCTCGCAAGAGTTAGTTCCTGTCCGTACGAGATCCATGAATGCTGACTACTATCTTGAGAATATTGTAATAGAACATGTGATGCCTTTCGGTCATTTTGTGGGGCCCAGTTTCCTGTTTATGCAAGACAACGCTCGACCTCACGTGGCTAGGGAGGTACTCGATTATCTTAATCAAGTTGATATACCGATTATGCAATGGCCACCAAAAAGCCCGGATCTGAATCCGATAGAACATGTATGGGACCACCTTAAGAAAAATGTGAAACGTCATATACCTGCACCTAGAAACCTGAGGGAACTTGAAAATGCAGTTATCACAGAATGGGAGCAAATTCCTCAAGATTTTATCCAAAATTTAATTAGAAGCATGCCTAGGCGCATAAATGCTGTCATAGGAAGTAGAGGAGGCAACACACGCTACTAGTGTCCCAGATACACCATTAATTTTGCTACTAGTGTCCCAGTTAATTTTTTTCATTATTACATAATTTCAACGATTTTGTTATTAGGTCTTAAGAATAATTTTAATTCGAATCTTATAGAGAAATTGGTAGCTAATTCACTTTTAAAGTATCCGAATAAGTTTTTTCTAACTTTTAGTGTAAACAATGTTCATAAAAAAATATTAAAATTAATTCATTATAGAGTTTTGTATGATTTAATATATTGTTGCGTTAATTTTGTCCAGGAGTGTATATATATATATCTATATATATATATATATATATATATATATATATATATATATATATATATATATATATATATATATATATATATATATATATATATATATATATATATATATATATACATATATGTTTATACATATATATATATATATATATATATATATATATATATATATATATATATATATATATATATATATATATATATATGCAGTAGAATCTCGATTATTCGAAATAATATGGACCAAAATGATTTCAGGTAATCGAAATATCGGTTAATCCGATTTTTTTTTATAAAATAGAAGTTTAGTATAAATAACAACATTGCAGATTGATTTAAAAGCATTTATACGATATGCTATTACGTACATAGGTATTTATTAAAACCAAGAATAGAACAATTAGTTTACTTATTTTATGTATATGTACGGAAAATCGAAAATAAAACAGTTTCATTCTTAACTTTAATGTCTTAAAAATGAGGTAATTTTTAACTGTACTCGTTTTGCGTCAGTTCTATTTTTGGCTGCAATGTTTGATAAACAAAACGTCAGCGGCGGTTGCATTTTCTTGTTGTTCTACATAAGTTAACGCTTTTTCTAGGGCCTCTAGTCCTTCTGAACGTGACATTTTTACTGGAATATTGTCAGTGGCTTCTACTTCGTTATCATCATCGTCATCACTGTCTATTTTATTAGCATTTTTGCATACACTTTTAATTAATTCTTGGTCAGTCATTTCATCTTCCACACTATCACTGTTTAACCATTCACAAACATCGGTTTCCGTAACACTTTCACGTCCTGATATTCTTGTAATAATTTGATGTAAACTTTCATTATCTTCTTTCTGCCTCTGAGTAATGTCTCTCCTCTTGTGGAATCAATTTTTGCCAAGATTTTTCCAGGCTGAAGCTATCCAATATATAACATTTTTTAAATTTATCTTTTTAAGACAGACATCAGTAGGATTGCCACCTTCATCTACTTCTTCTAAAATATGCTCCAATAACAAACGCCTGTAATTGCGTTTTACATTTTCCAGTACACTCTGATCCATAGGCTGAATGAGAGAAGTTACAGCAGGAGGCAAAAACATAGCTTTTATTTCCCCACTTTCAAATTGCTCCGCACTTGGGTGAGTGAGGGCGTTATCTAGTAACATAATACATTTTCTAGGATATCCATGTTCTTTTAAAAAAAGTTCCACTTTGGGAACAAAATCTCCAAAAAACCAATCTTTAAATAGAGTCGCGTTTATCCAGGCATTGTTTTGATTTTTATACAAAACAGGAAAAGTATTGCGACGAATATTCTTAAAGGTTCGTAGATTTGCTGACTTACCAACACATAATAATGGGAGTTTGTGTCTTCCAGAATCATTACTGCATGCAAGAACAGTAATACGTTCTTGGCTACGTTTGTAACAAGGTGCTCCAGCTTCCGTTTTTGAAGCTAAGGTATTTGACGGCAACATTTTGTAGTTCAAATCTGTTTCATCACAATTATAGATTTGGTCTGGCTGTAAACCATGTTCTTTCATAAGCTGCTCAAAATTCTCTGCACTTTTTTTTTTTGCAGCAGAAACATCAGCCGACAATCTTTCTCCACAAACTTTCAGTTGACGTACACCATGTCTTTTTTCCACCTGTCTAGCCATCTATCACTTGCAGAAAAATTTACAGGCGCTTCAATAACCGGCAACTCTTCGCTTAAACTCACTGCCTTATGTTTTAAAATTGTTGCTGAAATTGGTATTCCACGTTCTCGATTCTGTGTAAACCATAAAAATAAAGAATCATCCACTTTTTGGTATTTACCGCTTTTCATACTTTTTCGTGCCTGTGTGGGCGATGACAAAACACTACACCATTTTTTAAGTTTTTCGCGATTTTTTCTCCACTTTGAAACAGTACTCACGGTTACACCTAAATCCTAAATCCTATTATTTATATTTTTAAGAAGTTCACCATTATCTAAACGTTGAAGTGCTTCAAGTTTCTCTTTTAAGATAATAACAACACGTTTACGCTTATTATTATAACGCTCCATTTTGTAAAATATCTATTAAATCGAAACTATTACCTCTGCAATAATAATAGACGTAATGAATAACTTATAACACTCGTCGACTAACCAAAACATAGACAGCGGTGAAATTCTAGACGTCGGGGAGTCCCCGACGCGTTAAGGAAACCACTCATCGTCTGTTTCGAATAATGGGGATTTTTTCGTTTAATGGGAATACAATTTGCTTTTTAACAGTTTGTTTCGGATAAGCCGGATTTCAGATAATCACGATTCGGATAATCCGGATTATACTGTATATATATGGGGTGTTACGAAAATCTTTTATTATATTTAAATGGGTGATTCTTTGGGTAGAGTAAAGAATTTTTTTATTAATTCCGATGTTTTCAAAATTTTATAAAAAATTCCATTTACCGGCCATTGTGAGACGCTCTTTATAATGCTGCCAAAAGTTAATCCTTCTAAATAACACGATATTTGGTAAAAATGTTTTTTTCTTTGTAAATAATCGAATTTTAAAGTAAGAGAAACAAAAACTGTTTCTAAATATGACCATTGTGCCAAAATAGTTTCATCTTATAAAAATTATTGTAAATATTTGTCATAAAAAAAGATTGAAATTAGCACAAAATCTAGATTTTTACTCTTTCCGATAAAAAAAACTAGCCCTTACTCAACCACTGAATACCATGCTGTTACAACAAACTACATTTAAATTCCTATTTTTCAACACCAAACATCAAATACTGTCCTGTTCAGGTTAAAAAAAACTTCTTCAACCAATCGAACATATTAAACAACTCGCCGCTATTAAAACTAAAACACCGCATTAAAAACTGACATATTGGTTCAGCCGAAATAAACATTCTTTAATCAAAATATTAAGGAAATACATGATATACTACCCAACGTTCAAAATACAATGTGTGTTTAAACCTTAAAATACAAACCAGATGCTGGTTGGCTTTAAACTATTAGCGACGTGTGGATTATCGCACAGCATGCGATTAATGATGGTTCAGTCAGAACAAGGACGTGAATTGCAAGAAAAGCATCTAAAAGCGACACGAGCATTTAATATTGCAGTGATAAAACTTATATTTTGTATTGGTCTACACTGCGTCGTAATAAAAATAAAAATGATCTTGTAGTGTATATTAGTGAGCGTGAAAAATATCAGCTTAAGTTATGAATTTCAAGTGGAAAAGATAATTTTTTTTTTTAATTAATAAAGTTAATTTTAAGCGTGGTAATATAAAATATAAAGTATATAAAACTAGGTTATTGTTAAAACTTGCGTCAATTGTTTTTGATGTGTCGATTTGCTACCATTGACGTACATGCTGAAGATCTAGATTTTTTTTTACATTAACAACATAAATTTTCATTGTTGATTTTCTCATTAGTTATAACAAAGCGAAATTTATCACTTTTGCCTGTTTGCATCTACTAAACGATTTTCATAACTGATTGTAATATGTGAACACCGTGTAATATATTTAGCACAGAAAAAGTTCGTTAAAACTTCTATCTCTCACTCTAATTAAAAATCACTATTAAAATATATATCAAACACATTATATCATATACATCAATAGAAAATTCCTTCTAATTTGCAATTAATATCATAAACATTTATACCTCATTTCGGGAAGAAAAGTAATAAAAAAATATATAACGTGTCAGTCGCTTCTCTCGGGAGAGCAATGAGAAACCACTCGTAAGCCCTCTTACTTTGGCCGTTTGGAATCGGCATTAAACTGTAGGTCCCCCTTGCCTGTGGAAACACTTAAAAAGGTACTAACCACAGGCAAAAGGCGAGAGGGTCGCCTACATCCGTATCGGATATGACACTTCAAGAAGAAGAATATTTCATGGAATATTATGTATTTAAATTAACATTATGCAAGTAAACTATATGTATATCTTCGTATCTGGTTAACAAAGAAAGCTTAAGAAATTTACCATGCTTTTTTAACAGTGTATAATCAGGTTAAAATAAACTTTTAAAAGTCCTTTTACAATTGTTGAATGCAATTAACAAAAAAACAGAACTGGAAAACAATTGTTTTCCTTCGTCCATTTTTTTTATCGAACGAATCAGTGTACTGAAAGTTGTTCGACAAAAAAGTTAACGAGAACTTTTTGCCAGAAAATTTAAATTAATTGACTGGAAATTTGGGAGTTGTTTATCATTGTAAAGGTATGCGTATAGTGAATAAAGCGAGGTCGTAATTCAAAATCATGACTGGAATTTTTTGTTTTGAATGTAAAATGTTTAAAATTTTCCACGGAAGAAGTGTTTAGTCAGTATGTAAAAAATAAAAATTAATAGATAACACAAGACCACAAAAATGTTTTTTAACGTGTCGAACACTAGACTAGATCGCTTATATGTTTTCGAGGTCGCTGAAAACGAATTCCGTATTACTCACTTCTCATTTTTTCCCTAATCTCAAAAAACGCTATTTTAGAGGTTTTGAAGACATATATAACCACAATACTCGGGGGGAAACGTGGATTTTTTTATATCAGATGACCAAGACTATATGCCTGTGCGTTAGTAGGCTTCCATAAAACCAAAACCATCTAATCTCATAATTTCAAAACACCATAAACCCAGGTATAAAGGCATGTATAACCATGGAACTTGAGAGAAAAGTGGATTTTAATAATCAGATGATAAGATAAGTAAGACAAACCAGCAGACTCATATAACTCCATAATGCCATAGCCACACGTCAGCGTGCAGATCCCTATAACCCCAGGCGTGCAGACTATACTAATACTGAATATAAACACAAATTCCTGGGCTTGCAGACTCATATAACCTGATAGCCCCATAACCCTATACCCTTGAATCGAGTAACCTAGTAGACACATAATCCTGGATGAGCAAACTTCCATATAACTATAGAGGATAAGAGAGCCAAGATAGCAGATATATATATATATATATATATATATATATATATATATATATATATATATATATATATATATATATATATATATATATATATATTTATATATAGGTTTGGATATAAAAAAAAGATTGAACTACCTCTTTTGTGAGCTGCGTATCCCAAAGTGAATTCCTTTGCTTACTTTGGGAAGAGAGTCACCGATTGAAGAAGGTTAGGATGATTTTCTAGATACCGACGAAACTGACAACTACATGAATGATCCTCGGAATGAAGATGATATGGAACTGAACATGAATGATAAGATCAACGGAGGAGAATCCGATCCTAATGAAATGCATAGAGGATTTTTCAGTTAAGAAGAATTGAGCCATCTTATAGGAGATTTAGGACTCTCTAAAGAAAATGCGGAACTTTTAGCGTCTCGGGATCGAAATAAGCCTTTCTCTGCAGAAAACCAATTAGTGTGTTGTAATGATATCGAGGATTTGATTGGGGGGGGGGGTCTTAGCACGCCCCTGGTCATGTAGTCAGAGAAGTTTGCACGCCCCTAATTATGTGGTTTAGAAACCTGCACTCCTAGGGTTATGTGGTTATAGGGATATTGGGCGATTGGGTTTAAGGGTATAAGATTAGGGGATTATGGCGTTATGAGGTTATGTGAGTCTAATGGTTTGACTCAGTTGTTTTATTATGTTATTCAACAGGTCCATATTTCCCTCGAGTTTCGTGGTTATACGTGCCTAATATCTTGGTTCCTGGTGTTCTGGGCTTATGGAGTTATGGGGTTGGATGGTTTTAGGTTCATGGAATCCTACTAATTTACAGGCATATAGTCGTGGTCATCTCATACGTAAAATCTACATTTACCTCGAGTTTTGTGGTTATACATGTCTTCATAACCTCTAAAATTGCGTTTTTTTTTCAGGTTAAAGAAAAAATTACAGGTGATAGAGCAAAACTAATACCGAATTCGTTTTCAGTGACCGATATATAAGAGACCTGATCTAGTATTTGGCAGATGAAAAAATATTTTTGTGGTTCTGTGTAATTATTAGATTAATTGACTCTGATCAATTGATCAGTAGCAGAGAAACGAAGGAAGAGAAGAGAAACTGGATGTTTAATTTATAATTCGAAGAACAGTACCTTTTCATATAGGTGTCATTGTGAAATTTGCTGCAATATTCTGTCATGTATTGACAGCGAGAGGTAATGTCTCAATAAAATATAAAACACAGTAGCGACGCTCAAGAAATGTTTTAGGTCCTGTTTTTTTTTATCACGCCTGCGTCACCTATCATACCAAAAACATACACTAGCGCGGTCGCGGGTTGTGGTTACATCTGGATTTCAAGGTTAATCTTTTTAAAACGTGTTCCGAAATTCATTATTTATAATTTTCGAATAAGTAAATAACTCGTTTGACGCTATAATTGAAAATAATTATAAATAACCGGTCAAGTGCAAGTTGAACTTGCGCAATTAGTGTTCCGTACGTTGATTGCTTTTGAAATAAAAAAATTTGTTACGGCGGTA
Organism: Pachyrhynchus sulphureomaculatus; assembly: GCA_019049505.1. NCBI lineage: Eukaryota > Metazoa > Arthropoda > Insecta > Coleoptera > Curculionidae > Pachyrhynchus > Pachyrhynchus sulphureomaculatus. The sequence goes on from CM032453.1 coordinate 129,618,853, forward strand.
TAAAATGATCAGTGACTTCATAAAAAACACACCCCAAATGAGTTTTCAACAAAGTTTGTTTCCAATCTTTAATGAAAACTGATTACCTTGAAATTTTTGTTTTTTTTTTTATATACCAGATAAATTATTAAAGGTAATGCACTCGTGATAATTTTCGTTGAATCTACACCCCGTGGAAAATATTCCAGAATTTTTTCAAAATTTTTTGATAAGTACTTTTCGAGATAAGGCGGGGGACAAAGAAAAGTGCGCGCAAGTATTACATTATATATATATATATATATATATATATATATATATATATATATATATATATATATATATATATATATATATATATATATATATATATATATATATATATATATATATATATATATATATATATATATATATATATTTTACTCGTGTTTTCACAAGCTTTCATTTGACACTACACTTGATGACCTAGTAAAAATTTTTTTTTTCACTTCCGATTTCACCCCCTAAAACTAACCCCTTAAGTCAAAATTTAACTTTCAAAACTACACGGCTCTGATGAGGCCACCAATTCCTATATTAGTACCAAATTTCAACTTTCTATGTCAAATAGTTTCGGAGAAAATTGGGTGTGACAGACAGACAGACACCGAAGCGATCTTATAAGTGTTCCGTATGGAACACTAAAAAGATGACAAGAGGTATCTTCAAAGGGGTTGGTTTTTTTAGATTTCTCAACGATCCTAAAAGGAAATTTATTTATAATTCTTTATTTCTATTATACAATATATTATATAGGGATTATGATAATTCTGTTTTCATATTAGAGATACATTTTATTTGTAAAATAGTTGATGTTTTATTATTGCTGGTTTATGTTATTCCACTTGTACTTTTTTTGTGAATTCAGGGCAGAACGTTTGCTAGAGTTAAGTTATATTATCTGCTAAAATTCGCTAACGAAACTTTCAAAACTCAATCTGGGCATATAAAAGTAGTAATTTTTCAGCACGAATGAGTTTGAATAAATTAATGCATGGATTTAATTTTTTTATATAAGTTGTATATAGGCACGAAAGATCATTAGTTGTTTTAAAAATTATTATATTAGATTTAACTAATGATGAAGTGGAGAAAAAGGTGCGTTCATTTCATTTTTAAGTTCAGTAGAAGGACGATTTCATCTTAAAATGATAATTATAATTATTATCAATCTCTCCAAAGGCATGATTGTTGGCATTATGCGCGCGAAGCTGAAGGTGTGCAGAGATATATTCTCAAAATTTTGTCCTTTCAGGCAATGTCTCTAATAGTTGAGAAATATAAATTCAACAGTGAGATATTTAAATGAATAACGTGCAAAAAGCATTGAAGCCAAGTGCATTTTCCCTTGTACGTTTTGATAAAAAAATGTTTTTTAAAAAAACCTCTTTCGTTTTTACTTCGTTTCAATCAACAAAATTCATATTTGTTCTACAGAATAGGATTTTTCTTGTGATCATTACTAACTCGAACCTCTTGAGATCAAAGGTGCCGAGTCGAACTGTCGCTACTGTATTTTATCTTTACTGTGGTAATGTCTTTTTGGAAAAATTCGTATTAAATATTACTGAGTAAATTAAAAAATTCAGTATTTTAAGCAATATTTCTCTTTCTGTCTAACAAAGTGTTTAAGGCAATAAAACCTTCACAGGAGAATTTAAAATTTCACATATTTTTATTATATTAAAAGCGACTTGTAATTGACTAACTAATAAATTCAACTAGGAAAGCTGCTGTCCTCCCTAAAGGCTGTTTGCTTTTCACAACACTAAATTGAGGCAGGTGCACAATGGGCGTTTAGGATGCCTAAGCCCTATAGGCATGAAAGCTATCTGTCACAGACATATCTATCTAAGTGATATTAATTTTAATTAACAAATTCATTTGATTTTAAAACAAAAAAAATCTTTTTGATAATTTTTTCTAATTTTATGGGAAGCTTAATTACTGAAAGATATTCATATTATCTTTGCTAAACTTAAAAATAATAAAAAAAATAGTTTAATAAATTTTTGGATTCCTCCACTCCAAGAACCCTTAATATGACACAGGATCTATACGAAGTAATCCCTCAAACCCTCTTCCTTGCCCCTTTAACCCTTTATCTGTTTACGTATGTATACAATAGTTAATGACCTCTTTCTTCTTCTTCCCCTGAAGCAATATTGCTCAAGAGCTATAGGCGCCTTTCCTTCTTTGAGTTTTATACGTGCATGAATTTTAAAATTGATATCTCATTTCATGTCAACAGTTTGACAGGCAGACCGACGGAAACGTGAAGAAATGAAATAACCCCGGAGGGAAGTTTTTCTCGAACAAATACCCGATGATGCCATTAAGAGAATCAATTAACTAAAAAGGAACAGCCTAATTAAATATATTACATATAATTATGCTGGTATATTAATACAATAATGATAACTGCTAACTACTAAATATCACAATGTAATTATTTAGTATAAGGTTTATCTTTCTTTTTTAGTTCATTTATAAATCTTGTTTTGTGATCTAAGCAGTTTTATTAAATGATGGTACTGATGATCTGTAAATCTGTTTCCCCCAAGTAAAATTTTTAGAACGACCAGAAGTAATATTTTCTCATGTTTCTGAACTTCTTCTAATGTCTTGCGTAAAGGAAATTAAATAGGAAACCGATATTAAGGCATTACATATGAACCTATATTATCTTGATTTAAACGTTCGTTGTCTTGTCTCATTATTCTCATCTACGAATTGTTGTTTCCATTTTATTCCATTTCCCAAAAAAACGTGTACTTTACTATAAAGATTAGACATTCTTTAGCCTTTAAAAAAACTAAAATTATTTTTAGTTTTTTTTTTTTTGTTATGACAATTATTCTTTAGGTATATTTTACAGTCTCCTAAAGTTTAATATTTATTAATAAATTATAAACTTAGTATATTTGAAATTGCACAGTTTAGATACGGCAATATTATGATTATCACCAGGAGTTTTAGATCTCGAAAAACTTGTGTTCTTTTGTTTATAAACAATTGAAGTATTCAAAACGGGTTTTTTGAGTTTAAAATGCAAATAACTCCGGTTATATATGTCGGATCGAGACAAAAAAAAACAAACTCTTCGTAATGAAGTTTCCAACAAATCCAATCCAAAAAACTGTTTTTTGTTTATTTTATTTTACAGGCCGACTAAGTAAACAGATCGGCTTGAAACTTTCAGAAAATATGTCTTTTGTTATAGCAAAAATACCGTGAAATTTTGGTTCGAAAATGTTGAAATTAATAAGCACAATTTAATTTGTTATTTAAAATTTGAAATGGATCTTTTTTTTTTCAACATTTAGGTCTCGACTCGAGCTTTCCGATTCCATTAAAAAAAATTTTTGTGGAGTCATTTTAAACTTTTTTTTTACATTTGTTTATTAATCCAATAAAAACAAATGCGTTTTTTTGGACATTTTGAAAACAAAATTGAAAATTTTTTATCACATTTGGTAGAGAATCGCGAGATTTTTATTAAAAAAAATCATTTTCGTTAACAATTTTTTTTCTCAAAATGTCAATTGTTATTTGATTAAAAACAAATGTAAAAAAACGGTTAAAATAACTCCAAAAAAAATTTTTTTTTTAATGGCATCGGAAAGCTGACGCCGACACTTGAATTTTGAAAATAAAAGATCCATTTTGGACTGAATGACATAAAATGGCGGGCAATTCAAGTTTTAAGTAACAAATTCAATTGTGTCCACTGGGTTCAATGTGTCAAATTTTCAGGATATTTTTGCTATAACAAAAGAAATATTTTCTGAAAGTTTCAAGCCTATTGGTTCACTTAGTCTATCTGTACAATAAAATGAAAAAAAAAAACAGTTTTTTCAATTTCGTAGGTTATGTACACATTTGAGCGATTTAAAATCAACGAGGATTTGTTGGAAATTTCATTACAAACAGTTTAGATTTTTGTTTGTCTCGATCCCATTGATATAACCTATTCATATTTTAAGCTCAAGAAACGGGTTTTGAAAACTTGTTTATAAACAAAAGAGCACAAGTTTTTCCAAGTCCAAAACTCAAGAAAATAGTCCTGGTGATACCCCAGAGAGGATAATTTTGATCTTTTTTACTGCACTAACTGTTAAACGGTATTCTATAAAATAAAGCTATTAGATTCATGATACAGACAGTAGTACAACTATTCAAGTTTTACGGTTCTATTTAAGTCACTAACCTAGGAAAACCCTTATATTTTTCTCGACGATAAATTTGATTTTATTCTGAAATTCATGTTACTAAAATATTTTATTTGGTAATGTAGACTAACTCGATAGAATTTTTAGTAGCAATTATAGTAAGAGGATATCAGTTTTAAAAATTATTCTAAATCTTAATGATTGTATGTGGACAAACAATTTTATTATATTTAAACTTCAATGAAGAAAAAATTCTCATATTTTTTATTGGCAAATAGAAGAAAAGTTATTTAAAGAAAATAAATAAAAGAGTACTAAAATACTCTTCGAATAAAATTGAATCTTACTTATTATAGCCTAATTTGCGATAAAACTTCTCAAGTTACTTTTATCGTTTGAAAATGTAATAACTGAAAAATTTATTAGATTCTTGAAAGTTTGTATTTTTTATTCTAATTGTTTTCAAGTTAATAAGGTGAAAACTATAACTACAAACATAAAAAAAATTCATACATACACCTGGGTTCAACACACAAGAAGCCTTAAATCTGTAATTGACTATGTAATGGTTAAACAGAAGACAAATTTAAAAATTAATGATGTAAGATCCTATAGAGGTGTGACATGTGGATCAGACCATTACATGGTCAAGGCAAAGTTTATAGTCCCATTTAGATCCAAACAACGTGCAGATAAGAGAGAAGAAACTGACCAGACAGAAGAAATATCAACAAAACAATATAAAATAGATAGCTTAATTAATGAAAGTACACAAAAGTTATACCAACGTAGACTGGACGAAAAACTCTTCGGAACAAGAAACCGACAGCCACTAGAAATTATATATGAAAATATAGTAAACAGTATTAGAACCGCTGCAGAAGAGGCAGTTGGATTAAAAACTAAAAAGCATAGCTACAAACTCTGGTGGAATAACGAGATTGAAGAATTAATAAGTCGGAAAAAGCAACTATATCTTAAATGGTTAAACACCCAACAACAAGAAGACAAAGAGCAATATTTAGACTTGAAAAGGACAACAAGGAGAATAATAAACGTAGCAAAGAAGGAGATATGGGACAAAAAGTGTATTGAAATCAACACATATTTAGGAGGAAAAAAGTGTTCAGAATCATGGAAGTTCATAAAAAACATAACATCGAACTCTAAAAATAAAGCAAACATTCAAACTATATCAATAAAGAAATGGATGGACCACTACAAGATACTATTATCAGAAAACAGAGACGAATACCTGTTGAATACACCAACGGATATACTCATTGAGGGAGAAACAATCGTGGTTGACGTTGATACAGTTAAAAAAGCAGTTAGTAAATTGAAGAATGGTCGAGCTGCAGGACCAGGAGGAATTCCCGCTGAACTGGTTAAATGTGGGTCAGGAAAGCTGTTTGATCAGCTTACCTGGTGTATAAATCAGTATATAAATGGCGCGAGGGTACCTGAGGAATGGAAAGAGGCTTACATATCATCCATTCATAAAAAGGGAAACAAGCTTGACTGTTCTAACTATAGAGGAATATCAGTGACCAGTACTTTGAGCCGTCTTTATGGAAGAATTATTCGGGATCTCATTGAAGAGGAATATAGAGCTAAAGAAGAAGAAGAGCAATCTGGATTTCGAGCTGGAAGAACCTGTACCGATAATGTCTTCACCTTAAAATAAATAATAGAAAAAAGGTCAGCTACCAACCAAGAAACCCACCTTATGTTCATAGATCTTCAGAAAGCCTACAATACAGTCCCGGTGAAAAAAATTGTGGAAAGTCTTACAGGAAACCAATGTTAACCAGACAATTATAAGAGCTCTTAAGAATTTATATACAGGAGCCATCACAAATAAAGGTTGGCAACAGAGTGTCAAAGAAATTCCTAGTGGATGCGTCAGGGATGCTGTATATCACCTACATTATTTAAAATATATGTAGCGAGGGCCTTATACCAATGGAAGAGGAAATGTAATGGGATGGGTATTGACATTGGCAGAACATGCCTATACACTCTTCAGTTTGCTGGCGATCAAGTCATCATAGCAAATGATAGGGACGATTTAGAGTATATGGCTCGAATATTGCATACTGAATATAAGAACTGGGGACTAGAGCTTAACACGCAGAAAACTAAATACCTCCCTATAGGAACGGAACCATCGAATATCCAGCTAGACAATCAAGAAGAAATAACCAGCTGCCTCTCATACACGTATCTGGGTGTAGAATTCGACACGTCATGCAAAGATGACAGCGAGATTAACAAACGATTAACACAAGCTAGAAGAGCAATAGGATGCCTAAACGGTATACTATGGAGCGATAACATCGGAAAGAGACGCAAATATAACATATATGAAACTCTCATTAAAGTAGTCTAACCTACGGGTCAGAGACGTGGAGAATATCAGACCAGAATCGCAGAAAACTTGAGGCAACTGAAATGGACGTATTTAGAAGAACATTAGGTATATCACGAAGAGATAGAATTCGAAATGACGAAGTAAGACAGCGAATGGGGATAGATGGATCCATTATAACAGACATCGAACAGAAACAGCTGATATGGTACGGGCATGTACAACGGATGGAAGAAACCAGATTACCCAAAATCGCCATACAATGGATACCACCGAATCACAAAAAACGAGGACGACCTAAAAAAACATGGAAGGAGAGCATTAATAAAGCTATGAGTGCTCGAGACCTGAGAGAAGATCAATGGATGGATCGAAAAGAATGGAAGTTAGGCATCGGACAACGACGAAAGACGTTTTAAACCGATATATTATTATTAAGTTGAAAACTCCTCTCTTTATCTTTTAAAAGGATTATCTAACATAAAATATATGAGAAATCGTGGTTTCTAAAATTGGACTATCTTAAATTAGAGTAATTTTCGGGGGTTTCACCTACGAATAGAAGAGGTGTCTTCAGAGATTCTTATTTATCGAGATTAGAATACTGAATGAGTCCAAAGAAGCACAAGCCAGGTATTTATACCTAACTGATGTTCATTGAAAACTGACCCAGTGCAATTATTGATTCGCACGTGACCATAACTCATAGTTATTCTTTAATTTATAGACATTTATGGCCTGTGATTTCTTCTACACCTATATTATGCTCTGTAGAGTGTTGATGTTCAGTTTTTATTAATAATGTTTTTGCTTTATTTAATTTTAATATTTTATTTCGAACTATAATCATCATTATAAAAAAGAAAGTATTGATAATATTAATAAAAAGAAATAGCCATATAGTAACAATGTTATAACCAGTTTTAACAGTTTTATATATTGTAAAAAAAATTAATTTCTATTTTATTATTTAATTTTGTAAAAAGTGAACAAGATTTTATATAAATTAAAACGTTGGTAACTAAAATATCGAAATTATCTTTGGATATCTATTATAAATTGTGTCTGTCAAGTAAATATTTCTATAATTAACATAACTAGGAAGAACCAGTAATATTTTAATGTTTTTGTTATTTACCAGATTCTAATTTCAAAAAACATGGAGCAATAAAATTTAATATTGTATGTATAAAGTGTAAAATTTGTTTAATACTAATTATTTTTTACCGCATTTTCTTGACCCAGGTAGGTGATCTTGATAGAGAAAAAAATCACTATCTCATAAACTTGCCTGAAGAATAGAACAGGAAGATTACGTTATACCATTTAAAAATTTTTACTAGTTTAGTTTTATAATTAGCCAGTCAAAATGAATAAATTATAATCTATCTGTATTAGCTTCAGAGGAAGATCTGTTGTTAACATAAATGATTATTGGAGCAATATTTTCCAAGCTTTTCATTTCTTTTTCTTCTGTATTGCTACTTATACATTTTTCCTAGTTTTCCTGCTGTACGTGAACTGTTGTTTCCACAAAATACTTGCTCCTTTAACCCTTTACATGTTTACGTGTGTATACAATAGCTAACGACCTCTTTCTTCTTCTTCCCCTGAAGCAATATTGCTCAAGAGCCACAGGCGCTTTGCCTTCTTTAAGTTTTATACCTGCACGAAATTTAAAACTGATATCTCATTTCATGTCAACAGTTCGACAGGCAGACAGGCAGAGCGACGGAAATGTGATGACATGAAAAACCTCAAAGGGCAGTTTTTTCTCGAATAAATACTTCCCATTAGTGAGAGAAGTTAAAATACCATAATGGCAATAAGAGAATAAATTAATTAAAAAGGAAGAGCTTAATTAAATATATTACATATAATTATGCTGGTATATTATTACAATAATGATAATAACTGCTAAGTTCTAAAGATCACAATGTAATCATTTAGAATCAGGTTTATCTCTATTTTTAAATTCATTTATAAATCTTGTTTTATGATCTAAGCAGTTTTATTAAATGATGGTACTGATGATCTGTAAATCTGTTTCCCCCAAGTAAAATTTTTAGAACGACCAGAAGTAATATTTTCCCATGTTTCTGAACTTCTTCTAATGTCTTGCGTAAAGGAAATTAAATAGGAAACCGATATTAAGGCAATACATATGAACCTATATTATCTTGATTTAAACGTTCGTTGTCTTGTCTCATTATTCTCATCTACGAATTCTTGTTTCCATTTTATTCCATTTCCCAAAAAAATGTGTACTTTATTATAAAGATTAGACATTCGTTAGCCTTTAAAAAAACTAAAATTATTTTTAGTTTTTTTTTTGTTATGACAATTATTCTTTAGGCATATTTTACAGTCTCCTAAAGTTTAATATTTATTAATAAATTACAAACTTAGTATATTTGAAATTGCACAGTTTAGATACGGCAAAATTATGATTATCACCAGGAGTTTTAGATCTCGAAAAACTTGTGTTCTTTTGTTTATGAACAATTGAAGTATTCAAAACGCGTTTTTTTTGAGTTTAAAATGCAAATAACTCCGGTTATATATGTCGGTTCGAGACAAAAAAAAAAACAAACTCTTCGTAATGAAATTTCCAACAAATCCAATCCAAAAAACTGTTTTTTGTTCATTTTATTTTACAGGCTGACTAAGTGAACAGATCGGCTTGAAACTTTCAGAAAATATGTCTTTTGTTATAGCAAAAATACCGTGAAATTTTGGTTCAAAAATGTTGAACTTAATGGGCACAATTTAATTTGTTATTTAAAATTTGAAATGGATCTTTTTTTTTCGACATTTAGATCTCGACTCCAGCTTTCCGATTCCATTAAAAAAATTTTTGTGGAGTCATTTTAAACTTTTTTTTACATTTGTTTATTAATCCAATAAAAACAAGTGCGTTTTTTTGGGCATTTTGAAAACAAAATTGAAAATTTTTTATCACATCTGGTACAGAATCGCGAGATTTTTATTAAAAAAAAAATCATTTTCGTTAACAATTTTTTTTCTCAAAATGTCATTTGTTATTTGATTAAAAACAAATGTAAAAAAACGGTTTAAAATAACTCCAAAAAAAATTTTTTTTTAATGGCATCGGAAAGCTGACGCCGAGACTTGAATTTTGAAAATAAAAGATCCATTTTGGACTAAATGACATAAAATGGCGGGCAATTCAAGTTTTAAGTAACAAATTCAATTGTGTCCACTGGGTTCAATGTGTCAAATTTTCAGGATATTTTTGCTATAATAAAAGAAATATTTTCTGAAAGTTTCAAGCCTATTGGTTCACTTAGTCTACCTGTACAATAAAATAAAAAAAAAACAGTTTTTTCAATTTCGTAGGTTATGTACACATTTGAGCGATTTAAAATCAACGAGGATTTGTTGGAAATTTCATTAGAAACAGTTTAGATTTTTGTTTGTCTCGATCCCATTGATATAACTTATTCATATTTTAAGCTCAAGAAACGCGTTTTGAAAACTTGTTTATAAACAAAAGAGCACAAGTTTTTCCAAGTCCAAAACTCAGGAAAATAGTCCTGGTGATACCCCAGAGAGGATAATTTTGATCTTTTTTACTGCACTAACTGTTAAACGGTATTCTATAAAATAAAGCTATTAGATTCATGATACAGACAGTAGTACAACTATTCAAGTTTTACGGTTCTATTTAAGTCACTAACCTAGGAAAACCCTTATATTTTTCTCGACGATAAATTTGATTTTATTCTGAAATTCATGTTACTAAAATATTTTATTTGGTAATGTAGACTAACTCGATAGAATTTTTAGTAGCGATTATAGTAAGAGGATATCAGTTTTAAAAATTATTCTAAATCTTAATGATTGTATGTGGACAAACAATTTTATTATATTTAAACTTCAATGAAGAAAAAAAATTCTCATATTTTTTATTGGCAAATAGAAGAAAAGTTATTTAAAGAAAATAAATAAAAGAGTACTAAAATACTCTTCGAATAAAATTGAATCTTACTTATTATAGCCTAATTTGCGATAAAACTTCTCAAGTTACTTTTATCGTTTGAAAATGTAATAACTGAAAAATTTATTAGATTCTTGAAAGTTTGTATTTTTTATTCTAATTGTTTTCAAGTTAATAAGGTGAAAACTATAACTACAAACATAAAAAAAAAATCATACATACACCTGGGTTCAACACACAAGAAGCCTTAAATCTGTAATTGACTATGTAATGGTTAAACCGAAGACAAATTTAAAAATTAATGATGTAAGATCCTATAGAGGTGTGACATGTGGATCAGACCATTACATGGTCAAGGCAAAGTTTATAGTCCCATTTAGATCCAAACAACGTGCAGATAAGAGAGAAGAAACTGACCAGACAGAAGAAATATCAACAAAACAATATAAAATAGATAGCTTAATTAATGAAAGTACACAAAAGTTATACCAACGTAGACTGGACGAAAAACTCTTCGGAACAAGAAACCGACAGCCACTAGAAATTATATATGAAAATATAGTAAACAGTATTAGAACCGCTGCAGAAGAGGCAGTTGGATTAAAAACTAAAAAGCATAGCTACAAACTCTGGTGAAATAATGAGATTGAAGAATTAATAAGTCGGAAAAAGCAACTATATCTTAAATGGTTAAACACCCAACAACAAGAAGACAAAGAGCAATATTTAGACTTGAAAAGGACAACAAGGAGAATAATAAACGTAGCAAAGAAGGAGATATGGGACAAAAAGTGTATTGAAATCAACACATATTTAGGAGGAAAAAAAGTGTTCAGAATCATGGAAGTTCATAAAAAACATAACATCGAACTCTAAAAATAAAGCAAACATTCAAACTATATCAATAAAGAAATGGATGGACCACTACAAGATACTATTATCAGAAAACAGAGACGAATACCTGTTGAATACACCAAAGGATATACTCATTGAGGGAGAAACAATCGTGGTTGACGTTGATACAGTTAAAAAAGCAGTTAGTAAATTGAAGAATGTCGAGCTGCAGGACCAGGAGGAATTCCCGCTGAACTGGTTAAATGTGGGTCAGGAAAGCTGTTTGATCAGCTTACCTGGTGTATAAATCAGTATATAAATGGCGCGAGGGTACCTGAGGAATGGAAAGAGGCTTACATATCATCCATTCATAAAAAGGGAAACAAGCTTGACTGTTCTAACTATAGAGGAATATCAGTGACCAGTACTTTGAGCCGTCTTTATGGAAGAATTATTCGGGATCTCATTGAAGAGGAATATAGAGCTAAAGAAGAAGAAGAGCAATCTGGATTTCGAGCTGGAAGAACCTGTACCGATAATGTCTTCACCCTAAAACAAATAATAGAAAAAAGGTCAGCTACCAACCAAGAAACCCACCTTATGTTCATAGATCTTCAGAAAGCCTACGATACAGTCCCGGTGAAAAAATTGTGGAAAGTCTTACAGGAAACCAATGTTAACCAGACAATTATAAGAGCTCTTAAGAATTTATATACAGGAGCCTCATCACAAATAAAGGTTGGCAACAGAGTGTCAAAGAAATTCCTAGTGGATAAAGGTTTGCGTCAGGGAAGAACTGGGGACTAGAGCTTAACACGCAGAAAACTAAATACCTCCCTATAGGAACGGAACCATCGAATATCCAGCTAGACAATCAAGAAGCAATAACCAGCTGCCTCTCATACACGTATCTGGGTGTAGAATTCGACACGTCATGCAAAGATGATAGCGAGATTAACAAACGACTAACACAAGCTAGAAGAGCAATAGGATGCCTAAACGGTATACTATGGAGCGATAACATCGGAAAGAGACGCAAATATAACATATATGAAACTCTCATTAAAGTAGTCTAACCTACGGGTCAGAGACGTGGAGAATATCAGACCAGAATCGCAGAAAACTTGAGGCAACTGAAATGGACGTATTTAGAAGAACATTAGGTATATCACGAAGAGATAGAATTCGAAATGACGAAGTAAGACAGCGAATGGGGATAGATGGATCCATTATAACAGACATCGAACAGAAACAGCTGATATGGTACGGGCATGTACAACGGATGGAAGAAACCAGATTACCCAAAATCGCCATACAATGGATACCACCGAATCACAAAAAACGAGGACGACCTAAAAAAACATGGAAGGAGAGCATTAATAAAGTTATGAGTGCTCGAGACCTGAGAGAAGATCAATGGATGGATCGAAAAGAATGGAAGTTAGGCATCGGACAACGACGAAAGACGTTTTAAACCGATATATTATTATTAAGTTGAAAACTCCTCTCTTTATTTTTTAAAGAATTATCTAACATAAAATATATGAGAAATCGTGGTTTCTAAAATTGGACTATCTTAAATTAGAGTAATTTTCGGGGGTTTCACCTACGAATAGAAGAGGTGTCTTCAGAGATTCTTATTTATCGAGATTCGAATACTGAATGAGTCGAAAGAAGCACAAGCCACGTATTTATACCTAACTGATGTTCATCGAAAACTGACCCAGTGCAATTATTGATTCGTACGTGACCGTAACTCATAGTCGATTAATTCCCTATTCTTTAATTTATAGACATTTATGGCCTGTGATTTCTTCTACACCTATATTATGCTCTGTAGAGTGTTGATGTTCAGTTTTTATTAATAATGTTTTTGCTTCATTTAATTTTAATATTTTATTTCAAACTATAATCATCATTATAAAAAAGAAAGTATTGATAATATTAATAAAAAGAAATAGCCATATAGTAACAATGTTAAAACCAGTTTTAACAGTTTTATATATTGTAAAAAATTAATTTCTATTTTATTATTTAATTTTGTAAAAAGTGAACCAGATTTTATATAAATTAAAACGTTGGTAACCAAAATATCGAAATTATCTTTGGATATCTATTATAAATTGTGTCTGTCAAGTAAATATTTCTATAATTAACATAACTAGGAAGAACCAGTAATGTTTTAATGTTTTTGTTATTTACCAGATTCTAATTTCAAAAAACATGGAGCAATAGAATTTAATGTTGTATGTATAAAGTGTAAAATTTGTTTAATACTAATTATTTTTTACCGCATTTTCTTGACCCAGGTAGGTGATCTTGATAGAGAAAAAATCACTATCTCATAAACTTGCCTGAAGAATAGAACAGGAAGATTACGCTATACCATTTAAAAATTTTTACTAGTTTAGTTTTATAATTAGCCAGCCAAAATTAATAAATTATAATCTAATCTGTATTAGCTTCAGAGGAAGATCTGTTGTTAACATAAATGATTATTGGAGCAATATTTTCCAAGCTTTTCATTTCTTTTTCTTCTGTATTGCTACTTATACATTTTTCCTAGTTTTCCTGCTGTACGTGAACTGTTGTTTCCACAAAATATTTGCTCCTTTAACCCTTTACATGTTTACGTATGTATACAATAGCTAACGACCTCTTTCTTCTTCTTCCCCTGAAGCAATATTGCTCAAGAGCTACAGGTGCTTTTCCTTCTTTAAGTTTTATACCTGCACGAAATTTAAAACTGATATTTCATTTCATGTCAACAGTTCGACAGGCAGACAGGCAGAGCGACGGAAATGTGAAGACATGAAAAACCTCGGAGGGCAGTTTTTTCTCGAATAAATACTTCCCATTAGTAAGAGAAGTAAAAATACCATAATGGCAATAAGAGAATAAATTAATTAAAAAGGAAGAACTTAATTAAATATATTACATATAATTATGCTGGTATATTATTACAATCATGATAATAACTGCTAAGTTCTAAATATCACAATGAAATCATTTAGAATAAGGTTTATCTCTCTTTTTTAATTCATTTATAAATCTTGTTTTATGATCTAAGCAGTTTTATTAAATGATGGTATTGACGATCTGTAAATTTGTTTCCCCCAAGTAAAATTTATAGAACGACCACCAATAATATTTTCCCATGTTTCTGAACTTCTTTTAATGTCTTGCGTAGAGGAAATTAAATAGGGAACCGAGATTAAGGCATTACATATGAACCTATATTATCTTGATTTAAGCGTTCATTGTCTTGTCTAATTATTCTCATCTACGAATTCTTGTTTCCATTTTATTCCATTTCCCAAAAAAATGTGTACTTTACTATAAAGATTAGACATTCTTTAGCCTTTAAAAAAACTAAAATTATTTTTAGTTTTTTTTGTTATGACTATTAATTGTTCTTTAAGTATATTTTACAGTCTCCTAAAGTTTAATATTTATTAATAAATTATAAACTTGCTACAGTAAAAAAAGCATTTAAAATTGCACAGTTTAGATAGAGCAATATTTTGATTTTACTCTCTCTGGGGTATCACCAGAAGTACTGTCCTGAGTTTTAGACCTCGAAAAACTTGTGCTCTTTTGTTTATAACCAATTGAAGTTTTCAAAACGCGTTTTTTGAGTTTAAAATGCGAATAACTCCGGTTATATATGTCGGATCGAGACAAAGAAAACCCAAACTCTTCTTAATGAAATTTCTAACAAATCCCCATTAGTTTTAAGTCGCTCAAATGTGTACATAACTTACAAAATTGAAAAAACCAACAAAAAACTGTTTTTTTTTTTTAAATTTTATTGTACAGGCCGCCTAAGTGAACCGATTGCCTTGAAACTGTCAGAAAATATGCCTTTTGTTATAGTAAAAATACCCTGAAATTTTGGTTCCAAAATATTGAATCCAGTAGGCACAATTTAATTTGAATTGCTCAAATGTGTACATAACCTACAAATTTTTTTTCATTTTATTGTACAGATAGATTAAGTGAACCGATAGGTTTGAAACTTTCAGAAAATATTTCTTTTGTTATAGCAGAAATATCATGAAATTTTAACACATTGAACCCAGTAGACACAATTGAATTTGCTACTTAAAATTTGAATTGCCCGCCATTTTATACCATTTGCTCTAAAACGGATATTTTTTTTTCAAAATTTAGGTTTTGACGCCAGCATTCCGATGCCATTAAAAAAAATTGTAGAGTTATTTTAACCGTTTCTTTTACATTTTTTTATTAGTCAAATAAAAACAAATGCGTTTTTTAGGTCATTTTGAAAAAAAGAATTGAAATTTGGTACATCTGGTAAAGAATTGCCAGACTTTTATTTGAAAAAAAATCATTTTTGTTTTTTTTTTAAAAGTCAATTGTTGTTATTTGATTAATAAACAAATATATATATAAAAAAAAAACGGTTAAAATGACTCCAGAAAAAATTTTTTTAATGGCATCAAAAAAAACTGACGTCGAGACTTAAATTTTGAAAAAAGATCCATTTTGGACTAAATGACATAAAATGGCGGGAAGTCAAATTTTAAATAACAAATTAATGCCAAAATTTCAGGGTATTTTTGCTATAACAAAAGAAATATTTTCTGAAAGTTTCAAGCACTTAGTCGTCCTCTCCAATAAAATCATAATATTGCGGTATCTAAACTATGCCTATCTCATCATTATTTTAACCTTTTTTACTGCACTAACTGTTAAACACTATTCTATAAAATAAAGCTATTAGATTCATGATACAGACAGTAGTACAAGTACAACTTTTCTATTTTTTCACTGAACTAGGAAATTGTAGTTTCCTTATATTTTTCTCGGCGATAAATTTGATTTGAATCTGAAATTCATGTTACTAAAATAATTTATTTGGTAATGTAAACTAACTCGATAAAATTTTTAGTAGCCATTATAGTAATAGGGTATCAGTTTTAAAAATCATAAATTTTAATGATTGTAAATTGAACAAACAATTTTATTATAGTCACACTTCAGTGACGAAAAAATTCTCATATTTTTTATTGGCAAATAGGAGAAAAGTTGTTTAAAGAAAAATAGATAAAAGAATACTAAAATACTCTTCGAAGAAAATTGAATTGTACTTACTATAGCCTAATTTGCGATAAAACTTCTCAAGTTGCTTTTATCGTTTGAAAATGTAATGAAACTGAAAAATTTATTAGATTCTTGAAAGTTTGTATTTTTTGTTCTAATTGTATTCAAGTTAATGTATTGAAAACTCCTTTCTTTATCTATCAAAAGGATTATCGTAACATAAAATATATGAGAAATAGTAGTTCCTAAGATTGGACTATCTCAAATTAGAGCAGTTTTCGGGAGTTTCACTTATGATTAGAAGAGGCGTCTGCAGAGATTCTTATTCATCGAAATTAGAATACTGAATGAGCCCAAAGAAGCACAAGCCAGATATTTATGGCTGACTCCATGCAATTATTGATTCACACGTGACCGTAACTCATAGTCGATTAATTCCCTATTCTTTAATTTATAGATACTGACTACCTGTGGTTTCTTTTACACTTATATTATGCTCTGTAGAGTGTTGATGTTCAGTTTATATTAGTAATGTTTTTGCTTTATTTAATTTTAATATTTTATTTCGAACTACAATCGATAATATATATACAATGCAAAGTCTGTCTGTCCATTAGTGTGCTTATCACTTGAGAACCATTTATCCGATTTACGTACTTTTTTTTTAAACATACATATGTTCTCTGACCAAGTTATGTAAGGATACCTTTTATTACTTTAGGTAACATAAGGAATAAGCAGTGACGATAATAGTGAATCAAGTCGGAAAAAAGTTTGCCGCTGGCGCGTTTTCTTGTAATACACTGCCTAAACCATTAAATATCGAACAATATCATGTAGCAAAGAATATAATATATATAAAATGCAACGTTTCTCTATCTGTATGCGTGTTTGTTAGGGCGCTTTTCACTCGAGAACCACTTATCCGATTTATGTGTTTTTTAAATTTATACATATATTCTCTGGTCAGGTTATCTATAATCTATATTTATATATAAAATGCAACGCCTCTCTGTCTGTCTGCCTGCCTGTCTGTCCGTTAGTGCGCTTATCACTCGAGAGCCACTTATCCGATTTACGGTTTTTTTTTTAAACAAACATATGTTCTCTGGTCCGGTTATAGGATATATTTTATTACGTTAGGTAATATAAGGAATAAGCAGTGACGATAATAGTGAATCAAGTCCGAAAAAAAGTGCGGCTAGCGCATTCACATGCAATACACTGCTTACACTATTAAATATGGAACAATATCATGTAGCAAAGAATCTATAATATATATAAAATGCAACGTCTCTCTGTATGTCTGCCTGTCTGGCCATTAGTGCGGTTATCACGCGAGAACCACTTATCCGATTTATGTGTTTTTTTTTTTAATTCATACGTATGTTCTTTGGCCATGTTATATAATAAGAATAATCTATATAATACGTAACGTATCTCTGTCTGTCTGTTCGTTACTGCGTTTATCATTCGAGAACCACTTATCCAATTTACATGTTTTTGTTTTTAATTCATACATAGGTCTTTGGTCAATTTATAGGATATATTTTACTACGTTAGGTAACATAAGGAGTAAGTAGTTGCGATAATAGTGAATTAAGTCCACGCGAGCGGAACGGCTAGTCATCATTATAAAAAAGAAAGTATTGATAATATTAATAAAGAGAAAGAGGTACATAGTGACAATGTTATAACCAGTAATAACAGTTTTATATATTGTAAAAAATTATTCTCTATTTTATTATTTAATTTTGTAAAAAGTGAACGAGATATTATAGAAATTAAAACGTTGGTAACCAAAATATGGAAATTATCTTTGAATATTTATTATAAATTGTGTAGTAGTAAATATTTCCATAATTAAAATAACTAGGAAGAACCTGTAATATTTTAATTATTCACCAGATTCCATTTTGAAAAAAGCATGGAGCAATAAAATTTAATATTGTATGTATAAACAGTATAAAGTGTACAATTTGTGTAATACTAATTATTTTTTATCGCATTTTCTTGACCCAGGTGGGTGATCTTGGTAGCGGACCTCATAAACTTGCTTGAAGAGTAGCACAGGAAGATTACGTTATACCATTTAAAAATTAATTTTTCGTAGTTTAGTTTTATAATTATCTAGCAAAATAAATATATTATAATCTAATCTGTATTAGCTTCAAAGGAAGATCTGTTGTTAACATACACGATTATTGGCGCAATATTTTCGAAGTTTTTCATTTCTTTTTTGTGTATTGCTACTTACACATTTTTCCTAGTCTTCCTGCTGTAAGTAAAGTGTTGTTTCCATAAAATACTTATGCTGATATTAGATCCAGAGGATTTCATTATAAAGAAGAAGTTGCAAAGCACATTCATTTCTCGGAGGCCGTTCACTTTTTATTATATTGTCTGCAATACTATAATTTTTTCATTTCTCCGTCTCTCATCTAATAATCCTGTAAATCATTCTTCAGATATTTGTATTCGTTTTTTTTGTTTGTATTTAAAAGTGAATAAATCATCTAATATTCAGAAATAGTTGGTCCTTCAGTTGCCTATATCTAATTCAAGTAATCGGGGAATACTTATTTATTTTCTCGAACTCTTTGCAGGTTTCGTAAGTAATTTCTTGTTCTAATTGCCAATTACGGGTCAACATATTAATTTTTTTTTTTTGTGCAGTTCTGTCTTCTTAGAAATATACCTAATATAAAATCTTTCAAAATGTGCTCAGCTTCATTTTGCGATATTTTGAATCCTCCTAGACTGTAACTACAATTTTATATGTTGTTTATTTTATATTTTAGCTGATTTAGAGATTTCACTGATAGTTGAGGCATTCCATTTTTCGATTTTTGTATTCGCTTATTTCGAGATATCCAGCATTCTAGCACACAATTTTACTAAATCGGTAACATTTGTATTATTTTTATTCTGCAGCGAACTATAATAATCTAGAATGAAATTATTGTCATTTATAATAATATATCAACTTATCTTATATAGAGGTCTTTAAAAAGTCTCAATTGCCTCGTAGATTCTCACTCTATAGGAGACAAAACAGTAATAACTGACACTAAAAAAAATATGATTAACTCGTAGATTTGTACTTGACAAGAAATAAAATAATAGTAAACTATTACCAATACAAAACTGTTATTTTATGCCTACATTCGACATTTAGACATTAAAAAACTAAGTTCTCTTTTAGGCACTAAATAAATAGTATGTAATCTATTTATTATTACGGCATAATTATTGCAATAATAGCGATACACAAATACACCGCGAAATTTTGGATCGTTTTAATATTAATCATGTAGTAGAGTCGGATGGTACGAACTGTCAGAGGACAAAGAATACTTATTTGCAATTTAGCTTGCTATATACTAAAATAAATAAACCCGTTTTTCTTCCGTTCCTCTAAATTCAACATAAATTGTCATTGTGACATAATCGTAGACCACGAAAATCCCAATATCAATTTATTAGTAGTATCTTCATTTATTTAACTGTGGTATACACGTTTTGATTTAGTTATCTACTTTCAGGGCTATGAAATTCTTTTTAAATATTTTCAGCATTTATTTTGAAATGAATGCACAATATTCCACACTTCTCATTACTTAAAGAACTATGAGCGTATACTATTTTACATAAATATGTTTTACAGGCAACTAAATCACACATTGCTAATAAGAATCAAGAAATAAATATTCTTTCAAAAAAACCGAGGAGAACATTTCGTAGCAGCATAATACCGTATTCAAAGATACGTATATCCGTTGTTTTGAACCTAAAAGACTAAGTCGTTTGGTACATCCATAAACTGTTACCTGAAAATGTCTCTACGGAATATTATCTAATTTATTTTCTGTCTTACTACTAAGGTCGCATTTACACAAGAACGAAATTGTATAAACTCTAAAATAGCTTGAAAAAATGAGACAGGTTAGTTAAGGTCGTGAATTGAATTGGAAAAAAAACGAACTCTTTGAGTATAAAAATACTTCTTAGCCATCTTGTCTACTATATACGTAACTAAATAAACAAGTTTAATCCTGTAAAATTAACATTGCTTTTATGAGTTAATAGTGAATCACTCTAGTCACATCATAGGTCAAAATAATGTAAGTATATCGAAATAACTAGTATGCCTAGTTTGTCACGCTGAGTGTGGCTTTTAAAAATATATTAGGTATAACAATCTAATCAAAAATACCATTAAAGCTAGTGGCGGAAATGGTAAAAATAATTCTTAAAATACACAAGTATTATTTTTCTCAAAAAATGCCGAACATCAGCCAACCCCCTTTACTCCAAAAAAGGGGGACATTTTACAAATGAGTATTCAATTTAGATTATTGTATTTGTAATTAGTCTTAAATGAAATGAAAAAATGTACTTGTACGGTATTATCAATAAATAAAGAGATGGTGAAGTCGAAAGAGGTAAAATAATTAATATAAAGTATTATCATTTATTTATAATATGAATACAAGATACTTGTATCGTTACTGGTAGGGTTCTGATATACTTTTTAAATGCGGTTCATAATTCATTTTGCAATGATATGCACAATATTTGAGGTATCTCACTATTTACAGAGCTATGGTGTGTACAATTTTTGCATTTGTATTATAATTTTTTAATGATAGTAAAAGAACGTTTACATTTTTATTTTTGTTTTTCGTAAAATTTATATACGTATTAAGCTGAACTCAACAAAATAAGGCAGATAAGAAAATAGGATAAATATAAATAAGTAAATTATTAAGCAGGACCTTAAAAAGGTGTTAGTACAGCGATATTTTACATACGTTCCTGTTGTGAAGAAGGTTTCTTACTAACTTTCAATTTTTTACTTACAGAAAATGTTTAGTTTGCAATAACGATTAATTTTGGTTTTGAATTTATTTTACCTTCACAAAACTCTACCTATGTTATGATTTTAAATTAGACCTAAAAATTGCAAAATCTTTGATATTTATATATATATACATTCGTACGTATATATATATATATATATATATATATATATATATATATATAATATATATATATATATACATATATATATTTTTTTTCTTTTTTTTTCTTACCGTTAAATAAATTTTTTGTTCTTGGTCTTGTGGTCAATTTAATAAGACTAGTTTTGGTTTACGTTTCGAATTATTGTATTTAAACCATCATCAGAGCTACAAAATTTTTTTTATTTAATATTAGTATTTAAGATGTAAAATAGATGTTTATTATTAATGTTGTACTATACAAGAGTATATATAAATAAATTACTGTTTAGTTGTAGTTATCCTACCTTATGTCTAGATGGATCTTTTGATATTAAATTATTTTATTAACATTTTAACACTTTTACAGTTTTCGATATAACGATGCGTCAATCATCAGAAGAGATGATTGAGTCAATCAACGCTCCTGATGAATCTAACATGGTTAGCGAAGTGCGCGTCGAGTGCAAAAATAAAGTGTTTGGTGTAGTGGTGATATATAATGAGTAGTAATATTAGTATTTAAGATGTAAAATAGATGTTTATTATTAATGTTGTACTATACAAGAATATATATAAATAAATTACTGTTTAGTTGTAGTTATCCTACCTTATATCTAGATGGGTCTTTTGACATTAAATTATTTTATTTATATTTTAAAACTTTTACAGTTTTCGTTATAACGATGCGTCAATCATCAGGAGAGATGATTGAGTCAATCAACGCTCCTGATGAAGCTAACATGCGTCGAGTGCAAAAATAAAGTGTTTTGTGTAGTGGTAATATATACTGAGTAGTATTAGCACAGTCGTCAGAGGCATTTTTTTGACGAAAAGCTCTCATTAAATATATAATAGGCTGCATTTTGACATACAGGTAGTTTTTTGGACGTAAAAATACGATAAAAAAGTTTTCTGCTCTAAAGTGTACGCTAAGCCTAAAAAGTCGAAAATAAAATGGAAAATTCGTTTTTTCGCAAATATCTACAAAAATAAAAAATATATCGAAAAACTAATAACACCACGTGAAAGAACGGAATATTTTACAAAAATAGTATATAGATTATTTTGTTTAGTTTTACCGTAATTAAAGAAAAATATTTAAAATAAAATGGCTGGTTTGACCCCCTCAGTTGTGATTAAATTAACGTTCCTGCATACCGTTAAATATTTTGAAACTGGCTATTAAGGGGTTTTTCGGGTGTGTTGATTAAGAATCCGACGACAGATTTGAAAAATTCAAAATGGTCCAATATGACAGCCAGAGAGTACGTAATTCATTTAATTTTTTCGAGTAATTTGTGTTTTCAATAACTGTTTTCTCTGTACCTGAATGAAATATAAATACTTTATACTTAAAGTTTTAAACTTTTATCTTCCATTTCCCACTTTTAACTATTATTTTTATTTTAAGTTATATGAGCAAAATATACGTTTTTAAGAGCAAAATAGCAAAAAAGAGGACTTTTTTAAAAGTTTTTAATGATATTCTAATATCAAGTATACTTTTAACTATAATTTAACAAAAGATTGTCTGACTTTTTTGACCATTTCATACTGCTTTGAACGTAAAATTGCCGGCTGCGTACTACAGCAGGCAAATTTACACATTTTAAAACACAGTTTTCAAATAACACAGACAATGTGGGTATTTTTAATTATTTTTATATTGAAACTTAAGGTATAATAATAATATATGCACAAGCAT
Source organism: Pachyrhynchus sulphureomaculatus (assembly GCA_019049505.1). Classification (NCBI taxonomy): domain Eukaryota; kingdom Metazoa; phylum Arthropoda; class Insecta; order Coleoptera; family Curculionidae; genus Pachyrhynchus; species Pachyrhynchus sulphureomaculatus. The sequence continues at coordinate 129,641,990 of CM032453.1, forward strand.
TTTTTTCTATACTATATTTTATTAAATATTTGTCATTTATTGTACTACCGTTAAAATTATGCAAACAAAAATTTCGTCTTAAGTTTTACAAATTATAAAGCAATAAAAATAAAAACTATTAATATCATCGGAAACCCGAAAGTCTTTTCTTCAAAAAGCTGTCTTTTATTTTTTTTTACACTCTGAAAACAAGTAATATCGGTCGGGCGGTTCGTGTAGACTTTCACACTTTTTGAATCATCAAATTTTTAATAAATTCTCACGCTAATAAAAAAAAATCTGGAAAAAATCTATATATTATTTTCTTGTAAAATCTCCTGCTCTTTTACGTGGTGCTATTAGTTTTTCGATATCTTTTTTACTTTTCGAGATATTACCGAAAAAACCGAATTTTTCTCTCATTTTCGATTTTGTGGGCCTAGAGTACATCAAGCTTTAGTAAAAAAATACCTGTGGGCCAAAATGCAGCCTGTTAACATGTAATGATAACTTAAAACTCCTTGCAATTTGGCAATATAGCAATATCAAATTTTTATGTATATTAATACGTTAGGAATCCGTTCGTGGAAAAAATTTAATCATTATTTGGTATTAAAAAAAACACAGATTTTATGTAGGTTTTGTGGGCAGATATATTATGTATTACTAATAAGGGCTGATAACACAGCCCCACAAAAAAAAAGTGGGGTATACTTTTGATGCGATTTATCAGATCCGTAGTATTTTTGCCCGCTGATCACGAATCTGACGTCAGAATATCGCCATCACATCTCAATTTTTTTCTAACCTCAAAAAATAGGTAAAAATTAGTAAAAATTAAGAAAAATATACTTCTAAAAAATTGATTCAAGCTTTTTCATGAATCCAAAGATGTATTAATATGTATTCGGACACGCTAAGCTAATATTCATCGGTTGGATTGAGCCATACAGTTCTGTTTTCTTTCTAACCTCAATAAATCAGACAGATATAGTGCTTCTCGAATGCAAAAACGAATTCAAATTAAAATTCAACCGATTCTTACCAAATTTGGTACACGGGGGTTTTTTTGGTTGCTGATCATGAATCTGAGGTCGGATTTGCAAAATTCAAAATGGCGGATCCAAGATGGCGGACAAAATTTTTGAAAACCAACCGATTCCTACCAAATTTGGTATACAGTTGGGGAATCCTCAAACCTGATACTCTTAAACCCTAAACCCTGAAACCTTAGACTCCCACACCCTGTAACCTCAAAAAATAGACCTCAATAACCCTGTAACTTTAAAAAATGAGACCCAATAAACTGTTTCAGTGATCAGCGGGCAAAAAATACTACGGATCTGATATATCGCAACAAAAGTATACCCCACTTTTTTTTTGTGGGGCTGTGTAATTTAAAAATTAGAAATCGTGAAAAAAAAATAAATACGGTAGAAATTAATTGTAAGCTGAATACAACTAAATACAAAGGACTGCGTGTGTGATATTTTGAACCCTACGGCCAGAGTTGTTTATTACATTTATAAACTGCTAACTGAAAATTATATTACAGAACACTATTTAATTTATTTTGCAATTTCCAACTAATGTCATACTTACAATTAAATGTCTCTACAAATAGCTAGACCAAGGTGGAGGTAAAATTATTTCAAAACAAGAGTATTTATCTAACGTAATTCGTTTAACCATAAGTTGGAAAGTTTGTAGCCAAAAGCTGTTGTAACTTTACATAGCTTTTAGTTTTTAGGGTTGTTGACAACATAGAAATGTGCCAAAAACTGTAATGCGAGTTTAAATTGTTTTGGTCGTCGGTACGCTAGCTTTGTTTGTGCGGACGAAATATTTCAACAGTGTAAGAGGGTCAAGTTTATTTTAAATTTGGTACAGTCATGAAGTTTGTAAGTTAAATTGTTGTAACATTATTGCTGCTAAACGTAAACAGAAAATAAAATTAAATAAACCGTAAACGGGACAAGTTAGTAACAATATTTTAAAGGAAAAACGTATAATTTAGTCTTAGTTTAAAAACAGACCATAATAGGGGAAATGAAAATTTAATTTCTATGTAAAATAAAAATCTGGTCTCCAATTTCGACAGGCTGGAATTCACGTTTGCAACTTAACTAGATTATCAAATTCTTACTTTGGTACTACACAGTATATATGACCACTATACCAAATACTTAGTTTTTGCACTCGACGCGAGTTTCGCTAACCATGTTAGCTTCATCAGGAGCGGTGACTGATTAAAGCTACACTACAAATCCACCCTATTTATACTTAGCCTAACACCTGAATTAGTTAGGAGGAACTAATGGCATAGGCGAGGCCATCAGTTCTGGTCAAGTACTACTTTCACATTTTATAATTTCCATACTTTCGTATGCGTTCAACAATCTCAATAATTAAATAATTAAAAGAATAATAGCTTAGAATTTGATATCTATAGAAAAGACACAGTAACAGATAGACATATTCGTAACGATTCATTTCATTGCAAACAACATAAATTACCCGCATTACATTTTTTAGTTCATCGTTTGGTCACTTTTCCTTTGAATAGAGTAAACTTCAATAATGAAAGAAATCGTATTAGGAATATAACTAGAATTAATGGTTATGACGATGACTTAATAAATGAGTTAATAAATATACATTAGATTAGATTAAATGTTCAGAATTCTACCTTTTTTACAGGCGAAGCAAATAAGAGCAAAGTACCATACCATATATTCAGAAATATAGTAGGGGACCCAATAATGTATTTAATGGGGTAGGCCTCACCTTAGTCTATAAGTCATCAGACAATTTGAGGAATATATACAAATCTCAAAGACAAGATTCCTAATTGTGAGAAAAGTGGAATTTATGAAATTAGTTTTAATGATTGTGACAAAAAGTATGTTGGGCAACTAAAAGGTCTATTAAAACATAATTTACAGAACATTTAGCACATTTAAAATACAGTAAAATAGAAAAGTCTAGCATTGCCGAAGATGCCCTTGAAGCTGATCATACTGTAACATTAGATTAATTAAAAATGTATCTGATAGGAGATTGTTAAATGTATACGAAAGTATGGAAATTATAAAACGTAAAAGTAGTTTAAATAAAGACAGAGGGCCTATTCCTTATCCCCTCTACTTGTTACTTGACCGGAACTGATGGCCTCGCCTATGCCATTAGTTCCGCCTGAGTAATTCAGGTGTTAGGTTAACTATAAATAGGGTAGATTTGTAGTTTAGCTTTAGTCAATCATCGCTCCTGATAAAGCTAACATGGTTAGCGACAATGTTGTGATAACCCTAACACCTAACACCATAAACCGTAACACCTTTATTCGTGCCAGGAACAGATGTAAAGAAATTATCGACGAAACGAGGAGGCACACAATCAACGAATTAGAAACAAACTTCTTGCTTGTCCCAACAATTCCAGGTCCTTTTGGTCAGTCCCTAAGGCAGTTAGTCAAAATTTCACCAAATCTACCACATCACCACTCACACGGTCAGATAATTCTATTGCAACGACACCTGTTGAAAAAGTGAACTTGTTGGTTGAACTCTTTGCTTCACATTCTACTGTCGATTTCCAAGGAAAAAACACCACCTATTATTCCCATGGTGCAGTCAAGCATGCCCGATATTGTCTTCAGACAGCGTATCATAAAACGTATTTTAATGAAGCTAGACACCAAAAAAGCTTCTGGCGCTGACAGAATACCTGCCATATTTCTCAAAAACTGTGCGAGGGAGCTAACACCAGTTTTCTGTAGACTTTTCAACCTATCCTACAGAAAGGGAATATTTCCTTCCTGCTGGAAATGTGCCACAGTTCAGCCGATATCTAAAAAAGGCAAGAAGACCCTGCCAAATAACTACCGACCAATCGCACTGCTTTCAATAATATCGAAACTCATGGAAAAAGCCATCAATCAGCATCTTCTAAAATACCTTGAAGGATTCAACATTATTAGCGATCACCAATATGGCTTTTCGTAATAATAGATCAACAGGAGATCTTCTGACTTATGTAAACACATGTTTGGAACAATGCAATTGAACACTTTGGAGAATCTCGAGCGATAGCTCTTGACATATCCAAGGCATTCGACCGTGTTTGGCACGATGGGCTGTTGGCTAAGCTGCGCTCTTATGGTATATCTGAAAAGTTCTGTTTGTGGCTCTCATGTTTCCTCAGAGAGCGTTCTTTACGAGTGGCAGTCGACGGATTTCTTTCTAACACCTTCATTATCAACGCCGGTGTACCTTAAGGCTCCATACTGTCTTTTACTCTCTTCCTCATTTACATCAACACTCTGCTGGAAAAGACGAGAATCCAATCTACAGCTTTGCAGATGACAGTACGCTCATCTCTTCATTCACTTTGAACGCTCGGACATCGGCTACTCAGGCGACTATCCGCAGACAGCAGGAAGTCATTCAACTTAACAAAGACCTGGAAGATATTCTATCTTGGGGTGACAGTAACCAGGTGGAATTTAACGCTACAAGGCATAGCAATGAGAGCTTCTCAAAAGTTAGGAATATTATTTCGAACCAGAAAGCTTTACACTCCACAACAACTGTTAATTCTTTACAAAGCTCAAATTCGACCAACTATGGAATATTGCTCCCATGTTTGGGGCTCCGTTCCCAAACATACACTGCATTTGTTGGATTCTATTCAGAGAAGAGCTGCTCGTCTGATTGGAGACCCGGGACTGACCGGCTGCCTTGATTCGCTGGAACATCGAAGAACGGTGGGCGACTTGAGCCTATTCTACAAGTATTTTCATGGAAAGTGTTCGAAGGATGTGGCCCGCCTAATTCCCCCCAGAGCGGTGCATGTTAGAAGTACACGTCGCGCTAATACTTCACATCCCTATGAGGTTCAGCTTGTTACTTCTCGTACAACGCTTTTCAAGCAGTCTTTTATATGGAGAACATCATCCCTTTGGAATAATTTGCCAGGACTGTGTTTCCCACCGAGTACAATTTACAGCGCTCCTGTAGCGCTTTAGGGACTTCCCTGCAGCACGTGTGCCAGACCAATAAAAAAAGCGAAAGGCGCGCCGAGTTCAAAAATAAAGTGTTTGGTGTAGTGGTGATATATACTGAGTAGTGTCATTGTGCCAAAGATTCTACATTTCCAACATAGTCTTACTTTGATATTTATGGATAATTCAAAGGCAATTTCTTATTGAAAAATGGTGTAGATTCTGGTCATGGCTATTTGTTACAGGATTGGAAAGTTCTTGGATTTGTGATTTTTCCCACCTCCAGTATTTTTGATAAAATACAATGATTTTAGGAAATCAGATTACACTTTTGTCAGGCTTCGGCTTTAAATTGCTTGGGTAATGGGTCAAACATTAGATAGAAAATTTACACTCCAAAACCATATTGTCTGTCTTTTGAAAATCAATCGTTGACACTATATCCATCAGTATACCATTAGAAATAAAAGTTAATGTTTTCTAAATATTGGCCAGAACTTTAGGAAAGTCCTTAAGGTTATTTCAGGAAAAAAAGTTTCTGTAAACTTTTGACCAAACACAGATGAAATTAAAAGTGAAAAAAGTTCTTATTTCAGCGTATTTTTTTTTTTAGTTTTTATGTTAGAAACTTCTGTAATCCTGAGCAATTTTAAGTCGGTTTAGAGCATTAAGAGCCGAAGGGAAAGAACTACAATCAGGATTTTTGGTCTTTTCAGCATTACTCATTTTTTATGAGTATGTCGTCTCATTCAGAGACATAAGCTAAGAATTAGAAGTAGATCTCAACCTAATGATTTCAGTCAAATGGATCTTAATTTTTGGAACTTCGAAAGGCAGTATATATATATATATATATATATATATATATATATATATATATATATATGTATATATATATATATATATATATATATATATATATATATATATATGTATATATATATATATATATATATATATATATATATATATATATATATATATATATATGTATATATATATATATATATATATATATATATATATATATATATATATATATATATATATATTTATTACTTCTAAGTTGTATGCAGGCGCTAATAGCATCTATTCAATTTATATGTGACCAAAATTATTGGTTTACGATGTGATTTCGGTTCTTATCTGATTATGTATATGTCGACTACGACGTTCTGGATAGAACACAAATTGATTTGAACTGACAATGGTTTCATTACTTCCCCTCCCAACACTTTTACCGGACTGGTAATTACTAAAAATTGCACGTCAGTACGTAGTATCTAAAATTGAAAAAACAGTTTTACCAACTGGTTGATTAAGTATATCAGCTCAAATAGCGCAGTTGGTAGATCACCAGTAAAGAGGAATTATTTCCAACTTGACACTCAGAAACGAGACCATGAGAGGTCAGTATTATGAACGTCATTAGGTTCTAAAATATTGTTAATTTAAAAGAAATACGTTTCTTTTTTTTAAATACTTGTATACAATAAATAAACGATATAAGAATGAAGAATCCATAACTGTAGCACTAGCTAATTTACATAATCACAACATATTAGTACCTATAAATCAACATGCATAAATATAAACATGGAAACCAAACTTAAGAGTATGGTTTAGAGGTTTTATTATTGTAACGTTCACCAATGACATATATAACAGGAATCTGTCCCTGATATGTGTTTTGTCAGGTAAGAGAATGAGAGAGAACCAAAAAAATTCCAACTTTACTTTGGTTTCGAGCCCGATAAGAGTTTTTTTTATCCGTTTTTTCTTTTATGAAACAGAAAATCTTGTCATGCAGGGGGTTATTTGCAGATTAGAGCTTAAAAGAAGCACTTCACAAAATCAGAAAATTATTTTGTTTAGTACGAAACTTAAAAAAAATAAGTAAACAGCACCCTAGCCACACATAAATTAATCACTTTAAGATATATAATTTTAGTATACAGTTAAAAAATATAGAACAATTTTGTAAGATACAACGAATTGCATACCTAGTACTCAATCGGAGGCTGACGAAGCAGCCTCCGATTGAGTCCGCAGCAGCCACAAGCCGACAGAGTGGTTGGCACAGCCAATACTAAAGGCAGGCAGCGAGATTTGCGAGGGATCAACCTCAGACCGTATGTGGTTTATTGTAAAACAACTGAAAATAGGCAACAAGCCCATATTTCAGCAGTCTACCCACTGTTCTCTTATTCGTCCATCCAGAGACGCGTTTCGCAGTATCACGGCTCAACAGTCGGTCTAGGATCGACAAACAAGAGAACAGAATTTTAAGTTCTTTATTCCGGCACTTACGGAACACAACGGTAAGATACAACGAATTGTACCAAATACGCATACCTAGTACTCAATTGGAAGCTGACACAGCAAAAACATGATATGTTTAAATCTTTACTATACTAGTACCGTTATGTAGACGACATTTTAGTTTGCTTCAATGGCACGGATAGACAGTTGAATACGTTTTTTAATCACATCAATTTCATCCACAAAAATATAACATTTACAATGGAAATAGAGGAAAATAATTCACTTAATTTGCTAGATTCTACTTTATCAAGGAATAACAACAAACACAAATTTTCAATATTTCACAAACTATCACACACAGACACAACAATATACAACACTTCAAACCACCCAAAATAACACAATTTTGCAGCATATTATGTTATAGTATGTTACATAGGCTAGTAAGTGTTTCTTTATCTGAAAATTGTTTTGAATAACGAATTAAATTTAATAAAACATATTGCCGTAAATAATGGTTACCCCCCAAAATATGGCCAATTCAATACGACAACGAAATCCAAAGTTTGAAAGCAGCTAGGCTTCCCGGTATTTTAGTTTACTACTAAAATGCGCTATACTAACGCAAAACATTTGGTTCCTAAATATGTGCCTCAAGAATGATATTGTGCCACAAATTTGAAGACAAACAACAACAGCAAAGCAACTCAAATAGCAGTTAACAAAGGAAAAAAAAAAGAAATGGATCACCGAAGACCGGAAGATTCATTACAACAAAAGGGATACATTCAACATTTATGTTAAGGTAATTCATACTGAACTTCTATATAGACTACATCCAATCGAATTTACTATTTTTGATTCAGACACCAGAGATAAAATTCGTTCCATCATTGACAAAAACGATCAAACAAAAATAAAATCTAGCAGATACAGAAAAAGGAAAAAAAAATTCTGATTTATAAACCTTTCGGATACAACTTTTTCAACTCAAGAAACAAACCTCCTATATAAAGGATGTAAAACATAATTTAGAAAAAAATTTCAAATGAAGGAATCAGAGTTATTAGCAGTAGAAACAGAAATAGCTTTAAACGACTTGAATTTAAACATGTCTAAGATATACACGTGTTCAGATATCATTTAAAAAAGAATTTTTAAACAGCAACCACAATAATGCAAATCAAGATAATAACACAGCAAAACTTATTAAAAAGAAAGCATTAGAAGAAAGTATTATATTCACCATAGTCGCAATAAACAATGCACAATAATAGATTTCATTAAAAAAGGAAATTTTCAGACTTTAAGCAAGGACCCAAAAAATTTTTTTAAAAATGAAATCCGCCTAGAAATAGGGAAAGCTTCCAGTATCGTACAAGATTATAAAATAATCAAATTGACAGCTATGAATCCCCAACCACCGCAACTCTATTCTTTAATTAAACTACACAAACAAGATTATCCGATTAGGCCAGTGGTTTCCTACATCACAGCACCAGCATACAAATTCTCAAATTTTCTTATAGACACGATTAAAAAATCATACAAATTTTCAACCCACATGTATATATTTATTTATATATATATATATATATATATATATATTATATATATATATATATATATATATATATATATATATATACATATAATAAGAGGCAAAAAAATCCTTTAATGTCAGGAAAACTTGGGTTACTGAGATTTAATTTGCCTGCAACTTTTTTTAAAAAAAATCACAAATGCGGCTTCAAATTGATGTTTTTTAAAATTACGCAGGAACATAAGTTCTAAAATTTTGCTACGCATAGGTAGACCAAACTCTAACATTCATACAAGCATAAATAAATGGTTTCAATCAGCAGCGTACACCAGATACACATATCTATTCGGAAATAAACGTAAATAAAAGCAGATCTTACCATTGCGATACATTTATAAATACTCTAAATATTATTAACAAAATTTATTTTTATTTAAACAGTAGCTGTTAAATATATGTAAATGTTTAATTTCTATTACCTTAAAGCAGAATAAAACAATATCACTTATTTTTATTTGCCAAAAGTCAAAGTAATTAACAATAATTAAGATTTTATAATTAATGTTATCTGCTAAAGAATTATTTAATTTCAGTAAGCACGTATCTAGCAGCCATTTGCGAGTAGGCCACTCTTAGTCGTGAACCCAAGACATGTACTAGAACGTGCTATGTGTACACTGTTTGTTCATAAGTTTTAAATCTCAAGAAAGTTATTCTACTAATTTTCATCTAGAAATTATTTATTTATTATTTATTTATGGGATATGCCGAGTCAACTCATAAAGAGAATATACAAATGTTTATATCTATAAATGACACTTAAAACTAAAGGCTAAAACTAAAAAATTCAGAAAAGAACCCCGATCTGCCTCTTAAAAAGAGACAAGGAGGTTGTCTTATGATAAGGTTTGAAGAAGGACAACGTAGATCTAGTATGTCTAGAGGGTGCATATAAATTAATCTGAGATAAAAGTTCTGAACAATTTACAATGGAATTTATAATTATAAAGAACATTACAAGATCTCGTTGAACTCTCCGGATAGACAGGGTATTCAAGTTTAATATAGATGTCAGATTTGAATAACTAAAAGAATCATTGTTAAAGAATTTCTAGTTAATACTCGTATGTTGTAGAAATTTACTCTGAACAAGCTCCAAGCTCCTAGCATGGCAAGCAAAAGGTGGGTTTCCACACGTATGAGCAATATTCCAAGAGAGGCCTAACCTGAATTAAAAGAATCATTGTTAAAGAATTTATAGTTAATATGACTAGAAATTTACTCTGAACAAGCTCCAAGCTCCTAGCATGGCAAGCATAAAGGTGGGTTTCCACACGTATGAGCAATATTCCAAGAGAGACCTAACCAACAAGCAGTATAGTATTTTTATAGAGGTAATGGATGAAAATTCTGATGAGCAACGCCTGAGGAACCCAAGCAGCCTCAGAGACCTAGACGTTACCTTGGTTATATGAGGAATAAAACTCAGTGTCGAATCAAACTTAACCCCCAGCTCCCTAACGCTAACCACGGACTCGGGGGAAGCCCCATTTACGCTGTAATCAAAAAAGAATGGGATTGCGCGATCTCGAGAACATAGAGAAGCATTTAGAAGTATTTAAAACCATACCGTTTAACTGACACCAGACACTAAGTCTATCCAAATCACCCTGCAATTCCATACAATCCTCAATCGATCCAACAGCCGTATACAACTTCATACAAATCATTACCAAAGAGCAAGAACCTGGAAGACTGAAAGCAGTCGGTCACATCATCCAAAAACAGGAGTTAAACAGCAGAGGCCGTATCGTAAATCAAGTTCAATTCAGCAGACTTGCC
>CM032453.1:130304467-130314467 GCA_019049505.1 Pachyrhynchus sulphureomaculatus
AGTAAATAATAATAATCACCATTTTCGTAACACGCAGCAACCATGACTTTCGGTTCATCTGTTTTATTACAGCCTACTAAGTGCGTAATGGAACTTGTATTATTGCATAATAAAACGGTTTATTTTCTGAAAACAATATTAAATCCAATTGGCGTTAGATAGTTCTGTTAGATGTATGTTGGCAAAAAATCTGTAATATGCAACTAGATTAAATAAAAAATATGTGTTCCCATCTTTATTTTGGTGATATTGATCATTATTTAAAGAGAAAATTCTGTAAGTGAATGTAAAGCATAAAATTTTGTAGGAGTCACTTAGACTCGCGAAAATGGCACAATAAATGGATAGTCTTAAATTCTAAGTGAGATAAAACGAACAAAAACAATTGTTAGAATATTCGCCATGGCCGCCTAAGTCTAAGAGTTTAAATCAGTTTTTGCCGGTCACCTGTCAAACAAATGTCAACTTTCAATTTCAAAGCGAATTGAAATTGATAAAAAAATATACAGGGTTCCGCTAAAAATAAGAAAGTTGCAGACACTTCCGGTCAAACCGAAAGTAGTTAAAAAATATTTCTTAAGTGATGAAAAAGCCTAATAATGATCCATTCTAAAAATGCAAATATGAAACTTACAAAAAATAAAAAAAAATACAGGGTGTTACATATTGGCTTTGTCATCCGGTATATATATATATATACATATATATATATATATATATATATATATATATATATATATATATATATATATATATATATATATATATATATGTATATTTATATATTTATACGTCAGCTATATTGAATTTTAGCATCCAACAAACAACTGAATAAAATTTATACAGTAGTTTGAACTCTGTCAGCAATTAAATGCGGCGTGAAATTTCGGAAAACCTGCATATTTTCTTGTTAGAAAATTAATATAATTCAAATTAAAAATTCGCATTATCTTGACGAATTGTGTACAGTGTATAACAAATTATTTTAGCATATAAACAACAAAATTAAAACTTTTAGGTTAGAATCACTGAAAGATTATATTTTTTTTTCTTTAATATACTCTACGATATTCTGCTTGCGACTACAAGAGGAATCTACGAGACCTTTCCTCCAGAGATCAGAACACTGATACATATACAGTATTATAATCTCGGACAGTAAACACATGTCTTATGCAATCCTAGGCGAAAAGTTATCAAGTTAGTCCAATTTGACACGGTCTAAACCCGAAGACTTTCTTATGTATATAAGGTTTCTCTACCCTATGATTCTTCTTGTTCTGTGGCGACAATAGAGTTTCAATTCTTTAATAGAATGTACTAGCTATTAATGATAACACAAATTTGAAAGATATAATTTATAAATATATTTACCTGGAGGGCACGCTAATTGAACCGCACCTCCTAATGATACTTCTACTTGTCGCCCCGTCGAACTTAGTTCTCCAATGTCAAAATCTGGTTCTTGAGTAACTTCCATATCATCTGTAAAAATGTTTTAAAATAAACAATAAAGTCCTTTAAGTGTAGAATAAATATTTTGAGTTGCCAAATATTTCTAATCTTGCTTATTTATTATGCCATAAATAACCCCAGTTGATTATTTCCCTTAATCAGTAACTTAAATATTTGTCCATCCCAAAAATTTATCGCTCCTATTGTACTGTGAAACCGGGAGACTTCGGATGGAAAATTTAAAAAGAAAAGCAAAAAGTGTGCGAAAGAAAGTTAAAAAGTGATTAAAATATATAAAATGTACTCGAATTTCGGTTGTCCGTGAAACTCCGGGACAGTTGTTACTTTTTTTGGTTAGGTTAGGTTAGATGAGCTTAAATGATAATAATTATTTTTTAGGTAGGTCTTCTTCATTTTTTCTATCTTGTTTAAGCAAATAATTTAGTAATTCTTCTGTAGTTAGGTGTCGAGATAACTACGACTGAATATTTTCCTTAATCGCTCATTCAAATACTGTAAATTTTACGCTAAGTTAAACTTATTATAGAATAATTAATTTGTTGAAACACATCTGTTTCATATTTTTCTATAATTCTAAATATAGTTACTTGCTTGTTGAAATTTACTACAGAAACAATAACATAATCAGAATCCAACTCAGAATACTAAAATATTTAAAAAATTCTAATGTAAAGTACACTGATGGATTGTAGAGGTTTAAACGCAGTTATTTCTAAAAAATGATACCACTCTGTAAGACAAAATTCAAAATAAATATCGAAATAATCACGATTGATTCTTTTCCTGGTAGCTCATTTAAATACCAGTTTAATTTAATAATAGCAGGTTAAACTTGTTGGAGAATAACTAATTTATTGTAAAACAAATAGATATCATATTTTTCTATGAACACTTGATTCTTAATATTTACTACACAAAAGGATATTAGAGACAAAATACATCTGATAACCTTAAAGTCTCGACTTCTTTCCAAGGCCCTATTGAAATACGAAAATTTTCAAGAAACCCAAAGTGAAGTACCCTAATGGATTACAAAGATTTAATTGCAGTTACCTCGAACAACCGATGCCACTCTCCAAGTCAAAATAAATATCGAAATAACCACGATTGAATCTTCTTCTTTTTTATAAGTCACAGGTTTTGCCCTGCAGGAGATAGGCCTCTTCAAGTTTTCTCCAATGGTCTCTATCCTATGCAAGATGGAGCCATCTACTGGCTGCTGTCAACCTGATATTATCAGTCCACTTTTTCATTGGTTTTCCGACACTTCGTCTATTCTCTCAATATGTAAATCTTGTTGGTCGTCATTTTTAATGTGTTTTCGCGAAGTAACACCTAACATCTGTCTTTTCATAGCCTGTTGAGTACGTTGGAGTCGATAGACTATTTTTTGTAAGGGTCATTGTTTCTAGCCCATACGCACTTACTGGAAGTATGCAGCTCTCGTACAATTCTTGTTTTTAAGATCATGAAGATATCTATGTTTTTTAGAATAAATTCCAGTTTACTGCAAAACAACTAAAAATAGGCAAAGCTCATATTTCAGCAGTCTACCCACCGTTCTCTTATTCATTCATCCATCCCGAGACGCGTTTCGCCGTATCATGGCTCATTAGTCGGGCTAGGATTGACAAGTAAGGGAATAGAATTTTAAGTACTTTATTCTGGTACTTACGGAACACAACGGTAAGATACAATGAATTGTACCAAATACGAAAACCTACGGCGAAATGCGTCTCGGGATGGATGGACGAATAAGAGAACGGTGGGTAGACTGCTGAAATATGGGCTTTGCCTATTTTCAGGTATTTTACAATAAACCACATAAGGTCTGAGGTTGATCCCTGGCAAATCTCGCTGCCTGCTTTTAGTATTGGCTGTGGCTGCTGTGTCAGCCTCCGATTGAGTACTAGGTATGCGTATTCGTTGTATTTGACCGTTAAATCCCAGTTTTTGAAATCCAGTACAAAGTTTGATTATGCTTATTCGACCTAATTTTATGTCCCAAGTATACATACTCTTTCACTCTCTCGATCTCTTCCGTACCGAACTTAATATTTGTGTTTTGTGGGTTTAGAAGTTTTATTTTATTGATGTTCATCCCGACTTTGCATAGTCAAAATTAATTTGAATACGGGACATGTTTTTGACTATGCGAATACTAAGATACTTGAATTTGAGAACGTATATAATAAACGGTTACTCCTTGAGATGTGCCATATTATTAGGGATGATAAGACAATTAATTATAAAACGGATATTAATAACATAAGCAATATCTATTGTATCATTTTAAGTTTGTAGATTTACAGTCAAACCACTGTTCAAGCAAATTACCTTCATAATTATCAGTTAATTTATAGTGATCGGGACAGAAGGTTTTATATTGTTCCTACGTCTACGGTAGCAGTTTTTTGTAGAATACCCCATTGTCTTTTTAAGGTAGCGAGATCCATTTCGTCTTCTTCTTCCCATTCGTCAATTTTTTCAGTAAAACCTGCTTTAGAAAAGCAGTTTTTAATAGTTTTCTGAGAAACATTTTCACTCCATACTTTAGCGTCTTCGGTTATACACTCTTTAAGGGTAATCAATTTGGAGGTCATGTTTGGTGGAAAAAAGATCAATTCAATATTCCCTAATTTTTTACTTACAGTAACTGGATGCGCAGGACAATTGTCTATAAACATCACAATCTTTCGCTTCTGGCTTTTCATTTTCGTGTCCAGTTCTTTGATCCATCTTTCGAAAATCTCAGAAGTCATCCATGCCCAACGGGGATTTTTGCTTTTACCTATGAGCAGTAATTTCAGTTTTTCTGAGCCATCTATGATTACTCCGACCATAAGTGTCACCCTTTCTTTACTTGTTTTAACACCAAAACATTTATCAATTTTAAAAGCAAAAGTTTTATTTGGCAAACATTTAAAAAACAAACCGGTTTCATCACAATTGAAAACGTTTTTTGGCTCGTACTTTTTCAATGCACTTTTTAAAACAGTTTCAGTCCAAATGTCATAGTCCTCCTGACTAACGCTTGCACTCTCGCCAGACACCGTCTTGAAAACAATTGAACTGCGAGTCTTCCAGGCACTCAACCACCCTTCACTAGCTTGAAAATTAACGCAGTTAAATTCTTTAGCAAATTGTAGAGCCTTTTACTTTATTAAATTTCCTGATATTGGTACGTTTTGATGCGTACGGGCCACTTGAAACCACCGTAAAACTGCTTCATTTACATCCTCGTAAGTACTCACCCGTACTCGTTTTCGACTGCTTAGAACACTTGGTTTCTTGATGATACTGTCGCGACTTTTTATTATCAGAGAGACGCAACTTGGAGAAACACCAAATCTTGCAGCAACATCAATTTTTTGCAGCCTTTATCAACTTCCTCCAAAACTTTAATTTTCTCAGCTAAACTTAAACACACTCGCTTGGATATCTTACTTGATTCTTAAACAAAAAGAAACTGAACCTGAATTTGCGAATTACTAGGCCTCGACTATAAAATGGGTTTTTTTTTTTTCCCCGGGTTTCTATAAAATGGGTTATTCCCTGGGTTTCTCACAGAAATCTACCTGATTTATTGCCAACCACTAGGCGTTATAAACGCGTTAAGAACCTTTTCAAAAGAATGCGTCATAAAAATGGAATTCGTGCTAATGTTAGATAAAAATGGGAAACCCGAAATGGCCAAGATCTCAATAAATGCATAAAAAATTTATACATAAAATTCCGGTAAAAATTTTATTATATAGAGTGTTACTATTTTACAGATTCACTATATACAAGGCTTTTTACATATTCTAGGTCTTGAAAAAATTGCACTATAAAGAGTTTTTCACTATATAGAGTTTCACTATAAACAGTGTTGACTGTATATATATATATATATATATATATATATATATATATATATATATATATATATATATATATATATATATATATATATATATATATATATATATAGTCCCTGGCCAAATTATTAGACGCACTGCAAGATTTCATGTTTTCATGTAAAATATTAATTACCGAGTGATATTGTACCGTTTTATTATTTTAAATTGATTTGATCAATTATCTATTTATTTCACATAAATAAAACAGCATTAATTTAGAAAAGCATAAGTTTATTAAGTTTTAAAGAAAAGTGAAATTAATGTTAGTAAAAGTCAATATTTAGTTGAGCCACCTTTACCCGCTATCAAAGCTTTAAATCTGCGCGGCATGCTATCAATGCAAGATTGTACTGTCTCCTGCATTTGAGGATGATGATTCCACACATGAATAATCTTTTCTAGGAGCTGGGTTTTGTTGGTAATCACATCTTTAGCCACTTCTCTTTTCATCAGCTCCCACACATGGGGTTCATATCAGGGCCAATCCAACAGAGGTATATTTTTTTCTGCCAAAAAAGCTTTAACAGACCGAGCAGTGTGGCAGGGAGCTCCATCTTGCATGAAAGTGAATGGTTCCCCATTTGGAAACCATTCTCTGAGCTGCGGAATCAACCGATTTTGTAATACTTCTTTGTACTGATCTTGCCTCATTATTCCTTTGACGACGTACAGACGTCCAGTGCCCTTGCCGCTGATGACCGACCAAATCATCACTTTGGTGGGATGTTTAACCGTCGGGACGACACAATCAGGATGAAACTTTTCTCCATGACGACGACGCACATACTGAGCTTTATTCTGCAAAATTTCGAATGTGCTTTCGTCACTGAAGCAGACCTGTCAAAAATAGGAAAAATATATAAACTTCCATGTTTATTTGCTTTATTTAACTGAAAATGATAATAATGTATCAAATATTGATTAAATTGCTGTATCTTACCGATCTCCAGAAGTCCACATCTTTGTCTTGCCATTGTTTGGCCCACTTCAGGCGCTTTGCTTTCATTGCAGCTGTTAACTTGGGCTTCCTGGCGGGGCGACAGGCCTTAAAATCTAATTCTTTCAATTTTCTTCGAACAGTGCGCTCAGAAGCATTTACCCTAGCATCCTGGAGTTGTGATTTTATTACCTTTGTGGTAGCAAATCTGTTTTCTACACAAATTTTCTTCAAACATCTCTCTGACCGTGGAGTGAAAATTGGTTTTCTACCGCATCTTTTCTTTCTTTTCGGGCTTAATTCCTTCCCTGACTCAATTTTCTTTTTTATGCGTCGTACACTAGCTTCAGAAACCTCCAATCTTCGTGATATTTCTCGGTTTGTAAATGTTTTCGCAATCACAAGGGCCTTCACTTCAGCTTTTTTACGTGGTGAAAGATCGCCTTTTCTACCCATAATGAAAATAGTCCAATTACTTTTTTAAAACACTGCATACAAAATAAACTAATAACTGAGTAGTATAAAACTGTTAAACAAACAATCACAGTCCATAAAGCCACAGAAACACGCCCGTACCTGACTCGATTCCGATCGCGACTGATACAGGTTTGTACTTATTTACGTTCATGTATCACTTTGTCAACACAGTGTTGCCATATGTTAAAAATAAATACAAATATGTAGTCTACAACAATTCTTTTAAATAAAAATCAATAATATTGTAGTTTAAATATACCATTATTGCATAAAAACTCTTAAGAAACATAAAATTACTAAAAAAAAAAAATACAGTGCGTCTAATAATTTGGCCAGGGACTGTATACATATATATATATATATATATATATATATATATATATATATATATATATATATATATATATATATATATATATATCGAAGAAGAGAAGAAAAACATGCTTGGTAAGGCATGTTACCTTGTTTGATAATTTTAATATAAATACGAAATTGGAAAAAATGCAATAAAGGTATATTTCGGTTTTATAGCTTGATGTCAGCCACAGGCAAATATGCAGTAATATTTGCTATCATTCGTACGTGTAGGTATATATAGACGAACCACTTTCAAACGTTTATATTACCGGTATTCAAAGCTTTATTACGCGAAACAATTTTATTTCGACCGAAATGCAGCCATGATGGTACGAATGAAAGTGTTATTTAAATGCCCACTTAAAAATATGTTCGGTAAAATTGGTGGTCGTATTTTTTGATATATGTTTATAGATTGGATCACAAACAGAAGAACTAATGATATATATATATATATATATATATATATATATATATATATATATATATATATATATATATATATATACATATACAATAGAACCCAGGTTATGCGAGGTAACGTGGGGGGCACCCTCCTCGGATAACTGAAAACTCGGATAATCCGGATTTGTTTTTTTTCATTCAAAAAATAAACACCAATACTTTAAACCGATGTATTAACGTTTTTAACATATAAATAGGTACATACATTATAAAACAGTAATATAGGTATCTATGCGCTTCTGTTTCATATTGCATCTTCTTTTTCTCGCTGCAATGTTTCTCCATCTATTAAGAAGACGCAAATCCGCTGGGGTTGCCTCTGGTTGTTGTTCGATATATCTCAAAGCTTTTTCCAAAGAAGCAACACCTTCTTGATGAGAGATCTTAGTGGGAGACTGTTCATCCACCGCCGCTTCGTCATCGTCATCTGATTTTTCGGTTTTCTTAAATGCATTCGCTGTTTTTTCCAATACTCATTTCTTCTTCTAAATCATCTGCTGTAATCCATTTAACAACATCTTCTCTTGTCACATTTTCGCAATCTTTTAATTTTTGCATTAATTCAAATAAACTTTTTTTTTTTTCTTCTATCTCGCTGTCAAAATTCGAACAGGACATTTCTCTATGGCTTCTCAATTTCAAAGCCAATTCATTTAATGGAGTATCATCTTCAGTGTCACTATAGTCCTCAAAATCAATAACTTTTGAACAAGATTTTTGAATAGTGGTAGTACGCACAGAATCCCAAGCTTGACTTAGCCAGTAAATAACATTTTTCAGTGTAACCTGTCTCATCCCATTGATAATATCCTCCTTGTCTGTGTATTCTAACAGATATTCAAGACATAAACGCCTATAATTTTTTAAAATGTTTTCGAGGATGCATTGATCCATTGGTTGCATTATGCTGGTTACATTTGAAGGAAAAAATTGTACAATTTCGCCTACATGAAGTGCTTCCCCAGGGTGAGAGGAGGTATTATCCATTAACAAAATTGCTTTAATAGGAAGATGGTTTCTGTTCAAAAATTGAGTCACAGATGGCACGAACTCTTCTTCAAACCAGTTAGTAAATAAGGTCGCATCCATCCATGCGCTCTTCTGCCTTTTGTAATAGACTGGTAGGGCTTTAGGTGAGATGTCTTTTAAAGCTCTTGGACGTGCAGACTTGCCAATCACCATCAGTAGGATTTTGTGCTTGCCAAATGCATTGGAACATACCATTATAGTTAATCTTTCCTTACTTCGTTTGTGCCCAGGAGCTGATTTTTCCTGTCGCGATGCCAATGTTTTTGATGGAAGTTTTTTATAATTCAGACCAGTTTCGTAAGAGTTGTAAATTTGATCACATGTGTATCCACAATCTTCGATTTGCTTTTTAAAGTTCTGCTTAAACTTCTCAATAGATGACACATCAGCAGAAAGTTTTTCACCACATACACTCAGTTGTCGTACACCGTACCGTTTTTTCCAGGGGTCAAGCCATCAAGAACTGGCGGTAAACTGATCTATCTCTGGGAATTGCCTACTAATCATTATTGCTTTCTGTTGTAAAACTGGACCTGACAGAGACACACCTTTTGATCTCTGTTGGTTAAACCACATGAATAAAGCTTCGTTAACTTTTTCATAGTCACCGGTTTTCATTGATTTTCTTCTTGAGGACGAGGAGGCTTGGTTTATACACCACTCTTCTATTTTTGTGCGGTTTCTTTTCCAATCTACAACTGTTACCTCACCTACTCCATAATCTCGTTCAACAACTTTAATTGTCTCTCCTGCTTCAATTCTTCTGATGGCTTTTAATTTTTCTTCAATAGGAACGACGATTCTTTTACGCTTGTTTTGCTCCATTATAATACGACAAACAAAAATTCAAACAAAGCAGTTCGTATTAATTACACTTAACTACCAGAACTCCAACCAAATAAATTATGTGAGTATACTCGTACTTCTCCGTAGTAAACGCTATAACGCACTACATTCGCGCAAATTTACATGCTGAAAGAGTCCAAAAACATTAATAGGGGAATCCCTCACACGGGCCAGGGGGATTCCCCGAAGGCCCCGACGATTTTAAATGGAAATATGTACATACATATTTTAGAGGCTCGGTTAATACGCAGTATAGACGCGCGTACCTCGGATAATCAGGTTGTTAGATTGGCTCGGTTAATCCAGAGCTCGGGTAATCGCGACTCGGTTAATCGGGGTTCTACTGTATATATATATATATATATATATATATATATATATATATATATATATATATATATATATATATATATGTATATATGTATATATATATATATATATATATATATATATATATATATATACATATATATATATATATATATATATATATATATATATATATATATAT
>CM032453.1:130316967-130576967 GCA_019049505.1 Pachyrhynchus sulphureomaculatus
TTTAAACCTTGCATACGGATGTGTTTTCCATGTGCCCAAATTATAGACATATCATCCACATATCTACACAAAATTTTGGTTTTAGAAAAATAGAAGCTAAGGAACTTCCTACGAAGGTTTCCAATTCGCAATTATAGCAGGTGTTGGAGAACCCATAGCTGTTCTAAAACTTTGTTGATAAAGATTCGAGGTTAATTTGTTAAAATATCTTTTATTGGAAGTTCCAAAAGTAAATAAAGGTTTCTGAAGACGTCAGGTAAAGCATCGGAAAATCACTCGAACTTAACATTATCTAACCCTAAGAATTATGATTTTTTATATAATGAAAGCCGTGGAGACTTCCGATTCAATTTAGCTTGTTAGTTAAAATAAGTTTTACTAGTTTATGTTGGATCATTTTTTTGTAATTAAATTTATTGTCTTACATCACAATAAAATTTAAAACAAAGTTTCGAATAAGTAAATTTCCTTCATATGCTTTATTTTACTTCTCTCTATGCTTTCCGGCATTCTCTATTTCGTTATCTCAAATCGCCGAGATATTACGCTTAAACTGGGTAAAACTTCTCGCTTGTTGACACCCCAAAGGCACATTTAAAGCAAGATTAGAAAAACACAGAGATAATTGGTTTGTGAGAAGTGCTCCCTAGCGGTCGACAGTTAAAATATAAGTGGTCATTAATAAACAATGACGTTGTATAGTGGCACATTATGAAACCTACTTGGCGCTTTAATTAACTGAGTTCTGGACTTGACTGACGATCATGGTTGGCTCTTGGCTCTCTTGAACTAATTTCATTTTGTTGGAACTATTTTAAAAGGATTTTATAATTTTACTAAGAATGTTTAATTTTTGTTGTGATTTGTGGCATAAATGATTAAACAAATCATGTATTTGTGGCGCAGTGTGACCGACATTTATTATATATATGAAAAAATTATTAAATCCATTTTTAAATGTAGTTTCAATGAAATTAATATATATATATATATATATATATATATATATATATATATATATATATATATATATATATATACATATATATACATAAAATTAATTTCAATTACAATAGAGGTTTTTACGGATGGTGGAATGTATTACATTAAAATTCCGGGTTTCAACCTGTTGGTCTAACAACGAATTTGCACGACGTTTCGCCAAAATCTAATTTGGCCTTTTCAAGTGCTCTTTCTGCTGCTGCTACTCGATACTGTGATCTTGCTGCTGCTGCCGCTCGAAACTAACTGAGAGACCGAAGTGCGGTCGCCGTCTTTTATAGGTCGGCGTCTACACAGATTGTAGCTGGGGGGTCGGGAGTGTTCTTCCTGGCATCGGTGTTTGCCGGTTGGGTGCTCGTATCAGTGGTAATTATGGGTTCCGGCTCTATGCTGACTGTTGCCTTCTAGATGTTTTGATTAATCCTTGGTTTAGCTAGTAGACCCTTCTATGTAGTGGAGATATTCAGTGCATGGTCCCCCTTATTTAGTTGTCCATTCTTTTCGACGTCCATGGAAAAAAAGACGGCGACCCCACTTCGGTCTCTAAGTTAGCTTCTAGCGGCAGCAGTAGCAAGATCACAGTATCGAGCAGCAGCAGCAAGAGCACTTGAAAATGCCAAATGAAATTTTGGCGAAACGTCATGCAAATTCGTTGTTAGACGAACGGATTGAAACCTGGAATTTTAATGTTTATTTTATATATATATATATATATATATATATATATATATATATATATATATATATATATATATATATATGTATGTGTGTGTGTGTGTGTATAGGGTACTAATACCACTACTGGATGTAGCGGTAACTGTAAAAAAAATATAAACGAGAATACTCCAGTATAGATATTTCTTTAGTATTTCACCTTATTTTCGTGTCTTTAGTGTAACAGAAAGTACGATCCTGCCAAGATGGAGGTGAAGCGATCTTTATACCGGAGAAGGTTGTATTGCCGTTTATATTAATCGCTATTTTTTAGACTTACTGCTTAACATTCAATGGTGGTATTAGTACTCTATTTTTACACTTGCTGCTATCATTTAATAGCGGTACTAGTACTCTATTCGATTAAAACAACAAAAGTATTAAATCTTAATTTACCTAGGCGTTGTGCTTTTGAAATAAAGGCCTTGGCACACCGGATGGCGCTGAGGTTTGTACGCTACTGATACTTTTAGGTGTATGCCCTTTAAATGTCTTCCCCTGCCGATACTGGGTATTTGCCATTTGTTCCTGATATAAAGCAAAACATGCTTGCCCTAATTTGGTGATTTTAGATAGCACGCCCGGGTAGTTCATAGCTTTGAGCGTCCGTACTTTTAAAGCGAGATCAATGATCACGGTTTTCGTCGGCTAAATCTTTATATGTATACATATATATATATATATATATATATATATATATATATATATATATATATCTTTATATATATATATATATATATATATATATATATATATATATATAACGATCTGCCTATGTCAATCCACTTCCCTTTCCTTCTTGTACTTCTACGTCCAAGCCTTGGTCTCCATTCCAAAACTTTTCGCATCCATCTGCCATCTACGGGCCACGTGTCCTGTCCATCTCCATTTTAATTATTATCCATTATATAAAGATATATATATATATATATATATATATATATATATATATATATATATATATATATATATATATATATATAGAAAATACTGTTTTCATTTTTTAACGAAAAACTTGCAACATCGAAGGGCGTTTGTCAATTAGATGTTTAGCCTTTTTAACCCGCATTTATCATCTCATCAGATTTGTGTGTTAAAATTTGCCAAATTGAGAAAACCAAAGAAAAGTAAAGCGGAAAAAACTACACTACATACATTTACAACTCTGATGTGTGAAACCTGTAATTTTTACACACAACTGAGGTGTGGGTAATAACAAATATAAGTTGAAAAATGCAGGACTCTAATTGGCGGAACGTATGTTATCCGTAAAAAATACTAGGAGCATTTTCTTGTTGTGAATGTTAGTTGCTTCTTTTGGAGTCTTTTTAGCAATTACTTTTACAAAACTAGAAATTTCTATACAGTTTGATTTATCTTGCAACAGCTTTGAAATTAACTTGTTTGAATTTTATTATACACCTGGAGCCTTTAGCGTCTATCTGCTAATATCAATATCATCTACGATTACTACTATTATTTATAAATAAAAAGAAAAGGCATGTAAATAAATACTTACGAACATTAAGGAAGTATCCAATACTACTAAACCTTCCCAACATATGTCTAGCGATACACTTGTACCATCCACTATGTTCTCTTTTAATTTCTGTAAAATTTAAAAAACCATCCGGACTTTGTTGAACCGGAGGATCTCCGTCGTCTTTCTGCCATATTGGTTTTGCTTTTGGGTTCGAATCGACGTCGCATTTTAGTGAAACTGGCATTCCTTCTCTTATAGGGAAACCAAAACCTGGTTCTCGAGATATGGCGAATGAAGGAGTATCTGTAACAAAATATTTTTATAATTTGTTTGTTGTTATTGTTCCTAGTTAAAAATATAGATGTCAAAGAACAATAAATCTGAGTGAGGCGGATTATATTACCACTTTGATTACTTTTGATGTTTAATATACTACTCTCTTATATTTATGCTCATATATCCAGGGTGTTATGAAATTCACTGCATCTATTGAAACGAGTGACTTGTGGGGTCATGTAGAAGCATATTTAAAATTCGAAAATTTTTGAAAAATTAAAAAAGGGCATAACTGGATTTTACCAGTCCAACCTACTCGCATCTGAAAGGCCGTCATTGTACGAACTAGCTTAAGTGTAGATCCGTATAGCCAAACATACGATTTTTTTCAACAGTTACAGATTTTCAAATTTCAGGTAATTTAACAGATGAAAATAATAATAGAAAACACCTAGTAAACAAAATATTTATCAATAATTAAGAAAGATTTTTCTATATTATTTAAATATTTTATAATAATTTCTTGGTAACGGGCGAGCACAACTGGATCATTGTTCCTTAACAGTTAATTTTGACTTTTATGTTAACAGCTGTTTTGGTTTGGGCCAAATAAAAATAGAATTTCAAAAACTTTTCCAAGATTAATATCGAAATGGTAAACGATTTTCCTGTAAGAAACGTATTTAGTGCTAAAGTGAAAAAACAAAGTAGGTGTAAAAACGTATTTGTTTATTATTTTCATGTATTTTAAATGTACAGTTGATCTCCATCTTAGGTTGTGGGCGATATATTTATAATTAAGCCAACTGTACTGAACAACACGAACTACCACACTTGCTGCTATATTCTACACTTTTTACAAATTTCTTAATTAATACCACTATATTAGTCTATGGATAACTTTAAAAAACCTGCAATGATATTGATCTTTACCTCACTTTGCTCACGGTATATTGCAAAATTTGTAAACGTTCGGTGTAAATAAACAAAGTAAACGTGAATTTGACGTTTTAGTAGAGGGCGTTGTCACTTGGTTGAGAGAAAACCACTAAAAATCTACCGACAAAGCCAACAGACGACAGCAAATCCTTTGTCGGTTCTAGAATTTTTGAAATCTACCTTAACAATTTCTTTACTGTGTCGTCGTTTTTACAATTAAGCAAATAAAATTTGAGTGAATTACATGTTAACATGTTTACTTATAATAAAATATTGGAAAATAAAACTTGTGTAATTAATTTGTTGGTGTCAGGAAGTAAGTATTTTAAAAGCTGACCATTTTCATATATTTTTTTATAAAATTTGTTAGTCAAATCTCGCAACACTATAGACTTGCCCTTCTGGTTAACGATTGACTCTATTGTGTAGGTGTATGGTTTACCAGTGGCAGCAATATTCATATCATCATTTCTTTACGGTCGATTTTTTCTTTAGTTTTGAGATCAGCTATTTTTCTGTAATCGGTCTAGCTACAAGGAGGTGCCAGCTCCAAATATATATATATATATATATATATATATATATATATATATATATATATACACATACATAGATAGTGGGCAAGTGACTCCTGTAGTTAATTTGAGACACACTTAATTATTTTTAATAAATTCGAACATAGTTGAAAATTTCCATACATCTCGGGACGTGTCGTATCACCGCTCCTCAGTCGAGCTAGGATGGACGGAGAAAGAGAACAAAACTGAAAGTAATTATCGTAGTAATAGCGCTGGTAGTTAGAGAGAACAGTCAACAACTGCTGAAAGATGGACTTTGTCTAATTTTAATAGTTTATATTGATTTTATATACTTGGGGTAAAACTCTATAAAGCGCGGCCAAGCGGTCATTGTTAGCAATTCGCTGAACCGCATTTATTGCCCTGTGGCCTTCAACATCCTCCGCTAGACGGCAAGTACGTCTTTCAAGTTAGGCTTACATCAGCAACATGTACAAATTGTGATATTTAACTTAATATTTTTTTTGGGTCCCAATACACCATTTCGTCAATTATTACACTTCTGTTATAGTCAGCTAATCCATCATGAAAGCCCCTTGTGTAACTAAGCCTTATTTCTTTTGTTTATAATCCTGACATCCCTTTCACTTTGTTTATTCAGTTAGGAATATTGCCCGGCCATAAAATATGTCAATCTTAATTTAGTTTAAAACCCCGGGGTCGGGCCGTCTTCGAACAATTTTCCCGATCTCATCAAATATTGACGAAGAAGCGGTTATATCCTAGACAGCCCGATGGGCCGGGTATTGAAGTATTTCATGTCGAGTATGTTCGGTAATCGGAAGAAGGCTCCGACATATAATGGACCGACGAAATGGATTTTAGCGGATATCCGCTGGATCTTGCGGTTAACGAGAAAATTTCAAGGAGCCGCACGGTGCGATAGTTTGAAGTTTCGAACACAAATTGAAAGTGAAATTATTCAATGGCAATAATAATTATAAAGAACATTTTTGGGCCCTTAACAAATAAACAAATATATAAAATAATAATCATAATAATAATTATTATGATTATTATTTTTATATAATTAAAACACATTTATAACAAATCAAAAATAACTGTCGGAGACTAGATGGAAATTTGGTAATAATAATTAAACATACTTAAAATCTAATTCCACCTAGATATTCTTAAAAGGACTTAAAAAAGGGGATTCTAAATTCAATTCGTATGTATGTACTATTTAAATGTTATGTATGTTAATCTACAGGGTATCCCAGTATTCCGTGTACATAGAGTTACTGTGGATTTCTGGGGTGAAAATATGACCCTTTAACCCAGGGATGTCAAAAATACGGCCCGCGGGCCGCATCCGGCCCCCGGGACGTATCAATAAGGCCCGCGATCGCAATGTGTCACAGAAAGAAGAATCATGTTTTCTAGAGCTTTTAGACTTCACTCGATACCTCTACGGAAGTTTTAAAATGCGCAAACTACATTTATAAGTAATTTCAAGGGCAGCGCGTGCCTTGACAAGCGAGAGAGATAGACAGTAACGCCATCTCTTAGCAACAAGCGGAAATACCCTATTATTTTTGTTGAGAACAATAGAATCTTACACGCGCTTCGAGTCTAGACTAGAACCTTCCTTATCGATATTATAAAAGGAGTGCGTCGGCGCGACGTGAGTCAGTTGAGTGTGAGTCGAGTAATCGAAGCGATACGGTCGGAGAAGGATTTTAGTTGTACTGCGAAGTAGTGATTGTGAAGGTATTGTGCATTTGTTTGTGTCGTGCGCGTGCGATATCCATAATTGTTGTGTCGAGTTCCATAATTGTTACGATTTTGGCATAATGTCACAAAAACGTAAAGTTGATAGTGAGTGCAGAGTCTTTCAGTCTAAATGAGAAATTGCATATTTTTTCATAGAATGGAAAGGTAAACCACTGTGTTTGATTTGCAATCAAACAGTTGCTGTTTGTAAGGAGTTCAACTTGAAGAGACACTATGATACGAATCATAAATCAAAATTCGATTGTTACACTGAAAAAATAAGAATGGCCACATTGTCATCTTTAAAATCTAAACTTCAAGGTCAACAATCGATGTTTACTAAAGCAAATACTGAGAGCGAAGATGCCCTGAAATCAAGTTTTATTATTGCATTAGAAATCGCGAAGAGAACAAAACCTTTCACTGATGGTGATTTTATTAAAGACTGTATGTTGAAAGTTGTCGATGTTTCATTTCCATTTCAAAAGTCAATAATTCAAAATATTTCGCTGTCAAGAAACACTGCTGCTTCAAGAATAAATGATTTATCTCAAAATTTGGTTCTTCAACTGAAGGAGAAAATTAAGGAATTTACAAACTTTTCACTGGCTGTTGACGAGAGCACTGATACTGTTGATACAGCTCAACTTGCTGTTTTTATACGAGGTATTAACAGTAACTTTGAAATAACTGAAGAACTATTAAAGTGCGTTCCATTGACAGGTACTACAACAGCAAATGATATTTATTCTGCAATTGAGCATTTGATAGCAGAATATGAACTCGACTGGAATATACTTAGCAGCACAACTACGGATGGCGCTCCTGCCATGGCTGGCAAACATTCGGGCGTTGTAACTAAATTAAAACAGAAAACATCAGGGAATTTTGTGGGATTTCACTGTATAATTCATCAGGAATCATTGTCATCCAAACATTTAAAAATGGACCATGTCATGCAACCTATAATTAAAATAGTAAATTTTATAAGGAGCAGAGGACTAAATCACCGACAGTTCAGGCAGTTTTTACAAGATTGGGACGAAAAGTTTTCTGATGTTCCTTACTTCACCGAAGTTCGTTGGCTCAGTCGAGGAGTAGTTTTAGAAAAAATTTTTGCAATACGTGACCCTATTCAAGCTTTTATGTTAGAAAAAGGCAACCCAATTGATTATGACAATGACTGGTGGGTTGATTGTGCTTTTTTGGTAGATATGAATAAACACTTGACTGATCTGAATGTAAAGTTACAGGGTAAAAATCTGATTGTCACTCAAATGTATTCATGTATTCAAGCCTTTGAAACAAAGTTGAGGCTGTGGGAAAATCAGGTAAAAAATCAAACTTTGGATCATTTCCCTCATTTAAAATCATTTGGTACAGTGAACTAAAAAAAATTGGATCAATATTCTCAACTTCTGCAAAATTTGATCACGGAATTCAACAATCGTTTTGAAGACTTTCACAAAATGAATGAAATGGAATTCCCGATTTTCAACAATCCATTCAATTTTGAAGCTTCACAGGCACCAGTTCATTTGCAAATGGAGTTGATAGATCTTCAATCGGACAGTATTTTGAAGGAAAAATTTAAAGAGATTAACGCTCTTACATTTTATACACAATATTTCAAGAGTTTGGATAACTACCCGGAATTAAAAAAGCATGCAGCACGCATTCTCTGCATATTTGGTAGCATCTATTTATGTGAGCAGATGTTTTCCGTCATGAAAATAAATAAGAACAAATATCGCACAAGACTTTCGAATGAATATCTCCAATCAATTCTTAAAATAACTACAACGAATATGATACCTGACATCAATGAGCTTGTCAAAAACAAGAGAAGTCAGGTATCTGGATCCTCGAGCTCAAAATAATTACCCTCTTTTATAACTTTGATATAATTTTTAACAACCGTATATTATATACTATATAATTAAATAAATAAAATGTTATAATAATTCAGTACATTTTTATTTGAATCTGGCCCGCCTACACATTCTAAATTTAATATATGGCCCTCTGTAAAATTGAGTTTGACACCTCTGATTTAACCCAACTTACCGTAGTCAAAAATTCGTAATTTTTGAGATACAGGGTGTCAAAGTTACACTTTTATTTTAGTTTTTCTTAAGTTGCTTTCTTAATAATTGTACTATTTGTACAAAATTCGGTGCTAAGGGGTTTTCTGAGATGAGAAATTGGAATCAGCTCACAGTTTTGTTGTAAATTGTAGGGGACGCCACTTATTGCACTGTGTATACTTTTAAATGGTCATAACTTTTTTATACCACTCCGATATTTTTAATTAAATGTTCGTGTTCTCCGCCTTCTTCTGTCTAAAAAAGCTATCCTGGTAAATGTTACTCCGAGCAACAGTTTCTGAGATAATGGGATGTTTGTTCCCATTTGTTAATTCCACTGTCAAATTCGCAAATGCGTTCCTTCACATGTCATCCAGGCTTAGGTCAGATCCAAAAGAATAGTCTTTGAAATTTAGAGCATGCTTAAAGGCAAACAGGTTAACAACAATAATAAATTTAAACATCAACGGGCCAACAACAGTAAGAATGTGAAAACCAACTTGCTAAGGGCATAAAAGATTACCCATAAATTGATAAATTCGAAAAAAGTTTAATCGCTCAACTGAGAAGGTATTGGTTTCACAATAAATGTTCAATATGGCTGCCATCTTCGTCAATGCATAAATTACTACGTCGCAGGAAATTTAAATGTACTCTTCTTAAAATGTCTTCATCTCGTAAAGCGTTAGCACCATTTTGAATGCTATTCCACAATTCCACACTTTCGATTTCAATGCACCCCAAAGGAAAAAATCGCATGGATTTAAGTCTGGGGAACGAGGTAGCCAGTGAATAGAAGCATCTTCACCTCTTCCGATCTATTTATCTGCGTAAATTTAGTTCAAAAAAATTCTCACATTACGCGCAAAATGGGGTGGTGCACCATCGTGCATGAAAAACATGTCGTGACGTAAATTAATGGGTAAGTTTTCCAACAATTCAGGAATAGTTTCACGGATAAAATTCAAGTAAATGTCACTATCAAGTCGATCTGGTATTCTAAACGGCCCGATCAAATAGTTCGCGACTAATACCATCCAGATATTAACCCTGAATTCGCGTTGAAACTGTCTTTGTTGAACAACAACCGCCAATACATTTTGGGTATCGGTAAGACCACAGTCGACATCAGGGACGACCTGTATTCGTACGGTATCACCAATTTGCGCAAGAGGAAATTTCCTTTTTGAGCTTCGTAACATTTTCGTTGCTTGCAGTAGAAGATTCTCTTCCGCGGACGCTCTTTTCGTAGAAATAAACTCGTGTTGTTCAGTCAAAGCTTGATATGAACACGTGGTAGGTTGTAGCTACTCTTCAATATTTTTCATAGTCCCCCCCACCAGAGCTTATATATATATATATATATATATATATATATATATATATATATATATATATGTATGTATATATATATATATATATATATATATATATATATATATATATATATATATATATATAAGTGATAGTTTAAAGGCTGGAATAGATCCTAATATAATTGAAGAGAAAGCAGCTCTAAGGAACTGTATTTTTTATTCGAACTTTCTAGCTATCGTCCATGTATGTGGACTTCTTCAGGAAATCTGAAATGTGCAAACATTCTGGAGTAGAAAGATGTAATTTAGGAAATTAAATGTACTTACAGAATATTTACAGCATTACTCTTCCCGGAGAAAGTTTATTATACATTTCTCGTTTCCAAGACGAGAAGCAAGACATGACCACAAAACAGGTTAAAAAAGTGAAAAACTCTTACAAAACTTATTAAGCCTCAATTAGAGGTGTCACATTAAAATAATTAAAAGCTAACTGATATAAAATTAATATAATACACTATAATTGGACTGGAAAGACACCACAAAGAACGCCAGAAAAACGTGGGACAGGAAGATCGTTTTCGTTTCCCGCCAATAATTATCAAAATATTGACATTTGTTTAGTGATATTTCTGGGGATTTTTATAAAATTAGTTGACAGATGACATTGTTGCCAATCGATATCTTGGTAATAGTTGAGCTATTAGATGGTCTAGAATTTTAGTTATTTGTTCAAAAATATTTGTTAAAAATACCTATTCCCTATTTTCCCCCTGCTTTGCCCCATTTATGTTTTTTTTTGTGTAACTTTGGGAAAGTAAGTAAGTGTAAATGGAACTCAGTCCTTCCAGATCTTTTTTATGGTTAAGACAGTTATCACAGTTTTTTATATAACACGTCTCTAAGAAATTGCGTTTAAATCAATTGTTTTCGGTATCTAGGACAAAACAGTCATTGTACCGGACTTTATGGTCTTTAGTGTTAACATTTAAACTAAGGCTGGTGGCATTTGGTTTATGTTTACAGTCACTTTTATGTAACGCAAGTCTTTTTGATTGTTTCTGTGAAGTATGTCCTATATAAATAGAGTTCCATTCACACTTAATTCCGTACACAACATGAGATCTCTGTAAAGTTTTGGTTTTATCTTTAAGGTTAGAATAAAAGCTGCCAAGCTTTTTAATGTTATAATTTGCTATTCTTATATTCGTGTCTTTGAAGAGTGTTGCAATCGATTGTGAAAGACCTTTAATATATTGGAGTTTTGCAAAATGAAGTTCAGGGTTGATGTCATTATTATTATTGGGATGGTTTCTTAGTGGTATATTTGCATTGAGTACCTTATGAACAATTGACAAAGGGTAATTATTATTTACTAAAATCTGTTGTAACAAGCTAATATTTTTTTCTTTGAGTGTGGCATGACATATCCTAGTGATTCTATTCCTCAAAGCAATAAATGTGTTTATCTTTTGTTTAAGTGGGTGATACGAGTGATAGGGTATATATCTCCCGGAACTGGATTTTTTTACTATACCAATCCAACTTAATCACATTGTTTTCTGATCTAATTACTTTAGTATCCAAAAAGGGGACAGAGTTGTCTACCTCTTCTTCAACTGTAAATTGTAACAAATTGTCAAAAGAATTAAAGATAGTGAGTGTATTATGAGTCTTGAAGACGAGAAACCAATAGGTCATCAACATATTAATAAAGGAAAGGAAATTAAAACTCTTTCCGTAATATAATAAAGCAATTTATTCATAACCACTTCGGCCAAGTTAGGAGAAACTGAACCCCCCATGGGGACACCGACCTTTTGTCTATAAAATTCATAATTATTGTAAAGCAACTGAAAATAGACAGAAGTCCATATTCCAGCAGCTTACAAGCTGTTCTCTTGTCTGTCAAATCCATCCTGAGACGCGTTTCGCCGTATCACGGCTCGTCAGTCAGGCTAGGATTGACAAACAAGAGAACGGTATCAACTGGTACTTATCCCAGAAGTTACGGAGCACGATGGTAAGATACAACGAATTGTATAAAGTACGCATACCTATTACTCCATCGAAAGCTGACACAGCAGCTTTCAAACCGACAGAGTGGTTGACACTGTCAACGCTTTAAAAGCAGGTAGCGCTTTTTCGAGGGATCCTTCCTCAAGTATATATAATTATTGTAAAGCAGCTGAAAATAGACAGAATTCCATATTCCAGCAGCTTACAAGCTGTTCTCTTATCTGTCAAATCCATCCTGAGACGCGTTTCGCCGTATCACGGCTCGTCAGTCAGGCTAGGATTGACAAACAAGAGAACGGTATCAACTGGTACTTATCCCAGAAGTTACGGAGCACGATGGTAAGATACAACGAATTGTATAAAGTACGCATACCTATTACTCCATCGAAAGCTGACACAGCAGCTTTCAAACCGACAGAGTGGTTGACACAGTCAACGCTTTAAAAGCAGGTAGCGCTTTCGATGGAGTAATAGGTATGCGTACTTTATACAATTCGTTGTATCTTACCATTGTGCTCCGTAACTTCTGGGATAAGTACCAGTTGATACCGTTCTCTTGTTTGTCAATCCTAGCCTGACTGACGAGCCGTGATACGGCGAAACGCGTCTCAGGATGGATTTGACAGACAAGAGAACAGCTTGTAAGCTGCTGGAATATGGACTTCTGTCTATTTTCAGTTGCTTTACAATAATTATATATACTTGAGGAAGGATCCCTCGAAAAAGCGCTACCTGCTTTTAAAGCGTGGACTGTGTCAACCACTCTGTCGGTTTGAAAGCTGCTGTGTCAGCTTTCGATGGAGTAATAGGTATGCGTACTTTATACAATTCGTTGTATCTTATAAAATTCATTATTAAAATAAAAGAAGGTATTATTATATAAGTACGTGATTATCTCTAAGAAAACTGTTTTTGAGATGTTACAATTGGCGTCTATCAAGGCGAAATGTTCATCCAAAATTTTAATTATTAAATTTAAAGAAATATTGGTAAAGAGAGAGACAACGTCAAATGATGCAAATTCAAAGCCCTCAGGTAAGATAAAGTCATTAGTCTTATTATATATATATATATATATATATATATATATATATATATATATATATATATTATATATATATATATATATATATATATATATATATATATATATATATATATATAATAAGATATAACGTATACCTCGTACTTATCTGGTCATTATTGGCCGTCAGTATTGGCTTAAGTACCAGAAAATTCTGTTCTCTTGTTTGTCGATCCTAGCCTGATTGATGAGCCGTGATACGGAGAAACGCGTCCCGGGATGGATTTGACGAATAAGAGAACAGTGAGTAGACTGCTGAAATATGAGCCTTCGTTCGTTTTCAATTGTTTTACATTGAATCACATATATTTTTATATATATATATATATATATATATATATATATATATATATATATATATATATATATGTATATATACATACATATATATATATATATATATATATATATATATATATATATATATATATATATATATATATATATATATCGAGTTTGAAGGATCACATAATTAAGAGCGCCTTCAATACCACTATATAGTTTCAGATCATCTGAGAACAGCGATTTACATGTAATGGCCCAAGAGACGTCGTTGATAAAAAAAATTGTTTAATCTCTTAACGAAGAATTATTGAAATTCGATGAAATGTGTAGAGAATAATCACCTTCGCCTCTTGCTTGGAAGCAATATTGTTCAAACAACTTCTTTATAGATATTTCAGTTCAATAAGTCTCAAAGAATTTGTTTCATATGGCAAACAAAAAGAGTAATATGATTCAAAATCAGGACTAAATGCGCTTATAGTCGAATGGCTATCCTTTAAAGATTAGTTTTGCAGATTAGAAAATCGAACAGAATTAATCTTTGGGAAACTTGAAAATAAGCGATTCTTATTCGTAGCGTTAGTATTCTAAGCTGAAATTAATTGGTTTGTTCCCTTGCTGATTGTAAAATAATTTTTGGTGAAACTGTAAACCTGCTTGGATTATATAGGAGATTATATTAATTCAGAATTAAGCTTTAAAATTCTGGCTTTATCTTTTAATCTTAGCAAAAATATAAACACGATAATTTAGGGGAAAAAATTCTATAATAGAGAGTTTACACCATATTGTGCCATATAGAACTAATACCCACAAAATATTGAAAAATGACTTTCCACTGTCATTTTAATTTATTCTCGTCAAATTTTAGGGATACGATTTCTACAGCGTTATAGAAAACTAGCTTTTTACCCGCGACTTCGTACGCGTAGATGATGAAATGATATAAGTACTGATTTTTATTGGAAGAGGGTGATGATGTTGTATTTTTTTTTTTAAGGGGACAACTTGATTGAGTGGAAACAGTGTAGTTAAATTATGATGTTTCCTAGTGTAAAATTTCCTACTAAAACTATGGAATTATACAAATCAACCTAATCAATAAATGTTTAAGGAAAGTTCGGTGCGGTGACCCATTATGGATGGCGACACTATACTTGGGTTTTTGCGATTTAGCGTTGATGGGGTACGGACATGTCATCAAGTAGGACGACATACAGAATTTAGATCTCGATTCCGGGAAGTGATATTAGAATACATATGAAAAACGTATCTAATTATTTTTATTTATATAGTATTTATACAAAGTTGTAAGTTAAAAAAATATTATACAGGGTAGAAATTTAATAAGGTACCAATATTTAAATATTTTTGAAAAGCCGCTTGTCTGAGCCGGGAATCGAACCGGCATAAATGAGAAATACATGAACCAAATATGAAATGTGAATTTCCTCTAATTAAAGGTATAATATTTCTTAAAAATATTTGATCTCCATTATTAGTGCCGTGAAAGACAGCGTCACTTATTTGTTGTCATTTAGGCCTGTTTGATACCCTGTTCAAGTAAGCGGTTTTTTAAAAATGCATTTTTAGTGATGTTTACAAATAATGAAATGTTTCCCTCGCATAAAATTTGTTCAATATTTCAAGTACTTTCCCTCCATCGACCGCTTCAAATTTCCACCCTGTAAGCATATAAACTTTGCAACTTAATTTTAACCCTTGGGAGGCTAATTTAAAAAAAAAACATGTTTAATTATTTCTGGAATAAGAATATTTGTTCAAAGTTTCAACATAAATCTTCCTTTACATACAAACTCCGTCAGTTTCCATGGACGTTTGGTATTTTTTTCAGGTAGATCCGTGAAAATTAGATACATTTTGATAAATCAACCCTTAAATCAGTTAAAACGTATTTGTGTATTACTAACTTTCGAATAGTATACACAAAAGTATTAAAATCGTACCTTGAAAAAATAATTAATGTTTCTCCATATAAACTTTGTCCCCGCCGTTCACCCCCTTAGGAGAATTTTCCAAAATAATGAAACATATGTTATTTTATTTCTTTTGAAGGGTATATTTACAAAGGGTCATCATCGTAACTTTTAAAAAAAAAATGTTTCTTCATACAAACTTTACCACCCTTTTTTACCCCTTTAGAAATGGAATTTCAAAAAATCCCTCCTTAGTGCACCCCTACGATAGTATTTTATAGGTATAGATTACGGTATAGACTAAGAGTGCGATCCAAAATTTTGACTTGTCTACCAACCGTCTGCCTAGTTATTGACTCTATCGAGCGAGTCGGATAAAAGCCTTTAAAGTTGATTTTGCGGCCCCTGTGCCCTGGAATGCCCTGATAAAACTTAAAATGCTACATCCAAAAATGGACTGTCGTTTAACCATATAAAATTAATAAATTTAGTTTATTATTGATAAAATAAGAGGGAACCTGCAAAAGGCAGATGTCACCTATACCGGAGAGCCAAGCTAGACCTGCTCTAAAACTGGAAAAAAACGACCGTTTTTGGCTGGAAAAGGCGGCTCCAGCTTCGTCCTCCGGTATTGACGGCGTCTGCCTTTTGCAGGTTCCCTCTTATTTTATCAAGATCAAACTAAATTTATTGATTTTATACGATTAAATGACAGTCTATTTTTGGGATCGATGTTTTTTTGAACCCTAAAACTGAGTCCGGTCTCTGCGGCGTCTACCCTTTGGGGCGCTCGATTTTTTTAGTGTCAACAAATGTTATGGTACTTGATTCAAGTGGTTAAACGACAGTCCATTTTTAGGTGCAGCATTTTGGCCTTTATCTGGGCATTCCAGGCGTTTATTCGACTCGCATGATAGAATGAACAACCAGGCAGACGATTAGTCAGACAGGTCAAAATTTCGGGTAGCCCTCTTGATCTAGTACACATTATTTACTACCAAGCTTAGGTTTTATTTTGTAGTTGATGACAAAAAATTTATTTAGTATTGTGTGAAATGTTGCCTTAACCTGAACTTTTTTTTTATAGGTCTAGCACACGTGCTGCAGGAAAGAAGTCTCTAAAGCGCTACAGGAGCGACACGTGTGCGGAAAAAGCGATTCACGTTGTTCTTGAATCGCTGTAAATTGTACTCGGTGGGAAACACAGTCTTGGGCAAATTATTCCAAAGGGATGATGTTCTCCATTTAAAAGAATGTTTGAAGAGCGTTGTACGAGTAGTAACAAGCTGAACCTCATACGGATGTGAAGTATTAGCGCGACGTGTACTTCTAACATGCACCGCTCTGGGAGGAATTAAGCGGGCCACATCCCTCGAACACTTTCCATGAAAATACTTGTAGAATTGGCTCAAGACGCCAACCGTTCTTCGAATCAAGGCCGCTGGTCAGTTCCGGGTCTCCAATCAGAGGAACAGCTCTTCTCTGAATAGAATCCAACAAATGCAGTGTATATTTGGAAGCGCAGCCCCAAATATGGGAGCAGTATTCCATAGTTCCTTTGTAAAGAATTAACAGTTGTTGTGGAGTGTAAAGCTTTCTGGTTCGAAATAATATTCCCAACTTTTGAGAAACTCTCCTTGCTATGCCTGCAACATGTTCATGCCAGGACATATTTGCTCCCAAATTAACGCCCAACAAATTGAGTGACGATGTTAGAGGAATGGAGTGCCCCGACATAACTATGTCGGGTTCAGCAACGTTCACTTTTTTAGAAAAAACTGCCGCCTGGCTTTTTGTAGCGTTAAATTCCACTTGGTTACTGTCACCCCAAGATAAAATTTCTTCCAGGCTTTGTTAAGTTGAATGACTTCCTGCTGTCTGCGGATATTCGTTTGAGTAGCCGATGTCTGAGCGTTCAAAGTGAATGAAGAGATAGGCGTACTGAAATCTGCAAAGCTGTAGATTGGATTCTTGGTCTTTCCCAGCAGATCGTTAATGTAAATGAGAAAAAGAGTAGGAGACAGTATGGAGCCTTGAGGTACACCGGCGTTGATAGTGAAGGTGTTAGAAAGAAATCCGTCGATTGCCACTCATAAAGGACGCTCTCTGAGGAAACATGAGAGCCACAAACATTACTTTTCAGACATATCATAAGAGCGTAGCTTAGCCAACAGCCCTTCGTACAAAACCCGGTCGAATGCCTTGGATATGTCAAGAGCAACCGCTCGAGATTCTCCAAAGTGTTCAATTGAGTTGTTCCAAACGTGTGTTACATAGGTCAGAAGATCTCCTGTTGATCTATTTTTACGAAAGCCATATTGATGATCGCTAATAATATTGAATCCTTCAAGATATTTTAGAAGATGCTGATTGATAGCCTTTTCCATGACTTCTGATATTATTGAAAGCAGTGCGATTGGTCGGTAGTTATTTGATAAGGTCTTCTTGCCTTTTTTAGGTATCGGCTGAACTGTGGCACATTTCCAGCAGGAAGGAAATATTCTCTTTCTAAAGGATAGGTTGAAAAGTCTACAGAAAACTGGTGTTAGTTCCCTAGCACAATTTGCGAGGCAGGTATTCCGTCATCGCCAGGAGCTTTTTTGGTGTCTAGCTTCATTAAAATACGTTTTATGATACGCTGTCTGAAGACAATATCGGGCATCCTTGACTGCACTATGGGAATAGTAGGTGGTGTTTTTCCTTGGAAATCGACAGTAGAATGTGAAGCAAAGATTTCAGCCAACAAGTTCGCTTTCTCAACAGGTGTCGTTGCAATAGAATTATCTGGCGGTGTGAGTGGTGGTATGGTGGATTTGGTGAAATTTTGACTGACTG
The DNA here is from genome assembly GCA_019049505.1 of Pachyrhynchus sulphureomaculatus. Taxonomy (NCBI): domain Eukaryota; kingdom Metazoa; phylum Arthropoda; class Insecta; order Coleoptera; family Curculionidae; genus Pachyrhynchus; species Pachyrhynchus sulphureomaculatus. Next base: position 130,335,239 of record CM032453.1, read on the forward strand.
CCTTAGCGACTGACCAAAAGGACCTGAAATTGTTGGGACAAGCGAGAAGTTTGTTTCTAATTCGTTGATTGTGTGCCTCCTTGGTTTCATCGATAATTTCTTTGCATCTGTTCCTGGCACGAACATGGTGTTAGGATTTCCACGCCATTGTCGGTAGGCAACATGTTTAGAAGCAACAGTTTTCTTTGCATTTTCGATCAAACCAAGGCTTGTCGTTGGAAGGGCATTTCTTCGAAAAAGGGATGTAAGCCTCCATACCGGCCAAAATAACATCGGAAACCTCCTTGGCGCAGTCAGATGTGTCGTCGGATCGAAAACAAACGTCTAACCAAGGGAAAGTTCGAAAATATTCCATGAAATCTTCCCATTTAGCAGATTTGTAGTGCCAAATCTTGCGCGGTTTAGGCGTCTCTCTGTCTCTGATTGGTAGGATACTCGATGTCGAAAGTAGTTTATGGTTAGAAGAACCCAACGGCGGATTTACGCTGACCGTGTAAATCTCCGGATTGGTGGTTAAAAACAGATTAAGAAGACTGGCGAACTCCCCGTCTCGATCATGGATCCGTATAAAAAAATTTGAAAATTCCTTGTAAACTTGTAAAATACGTCTCAGTAATTCGAAAATACCAATTTCTTGTAGAAAAATACTCTATAATGAGATAAATAATTTAAAAAATTTATTAGAGAATATTTCAGTCTAAAATCAAATTTTTTTCAACACAAGCGCAAAAAAAATCGGTAATTTACCCAGTACTTGCTGGGCGTGGTGTAGGCTGGGATAGGCGATTGTGCTCGATTGTGCATTGGCGTCTTGGCTTCTTGTACTTTCCTCTTTTGGTTACACGAGCGGCGTCCCTTTAAGAAGGTTTTTTTTTTTTTGGCTTTCTTCCAAGCCCTTCATATTTTTCGGGGTTCTATAGCTCTGAATGTTGCTAATTTGTCCGCTTATTTCATTATCTTTTATATCCGAATGTCTCACAGTGGTGTTGTTTCTGGAGAATAGTTCTATCGAGTCAAGTTTACTCTTCATTATGATCTTGGAGTTGGCCTGATAGGCAGAACGCGCGTGCTGCCTGTTCACTCACGAGGCGGTGGCTGTCAAGGTATTAAGTAAGTACTAACTTTGACTTTCTCACACTAAGAATAACTTGATTTAAGCATTACCAGCCACTATTTTACCTGATAGGTACTGTAAGGTAAAATATTAGTCACAATAAAAAAATTGAATGACGAAGATATTTAAAAACCGCAATCTGACATATCTCTGTACATTCTATATCTGTTAGAAGTGAATATATATATATATATATATATATATATATATATATATATATATACATATATATATATATATATATATATATATATATATATATATATATATATATATATATATATATATATGTATATGTATATATATATATATATATATATATATATATATATATATATATATATATATATATATATATATATATATATATATATCAATTAATAGACAAATGGGAAAAAAAAAAGCAATATATTTCACCTGAAATAGCCAAAACATTAAAAATCAGAAATGCTATTCCCCCCAAAAATTTATGGCCCTCCCAAAACTACAAAAAAAAAAAAATGAATTCTCACATCAAATTGAAAAACTTTTCAAAAGATACAATTTCAACATCGCTCATAAAGCCTATAACCTCCTGGGTAACAACTTTTCAAAATTAAAAGCACCAACACCAAAAAAAAACAAAAAAAAGTAACATTGTAAACGAAATCCCATGTAATGATTGTAGTGGAATATACATTGGACAAACCAGTCAATATTTGGAAAACCGTATAAAAGGCCACAAGTACGATAAAAATAATGTAACTTCATTAAATAAACATGAAAAGGAAAAAAAAAACACACTTTTAATTACGAAAACACAAAAATCATACTAAAAAAAGAGAAATCTTAGAATCCATCCTTATTCACAAAAACCAAAATGCCATAAACGACAAAAAAAGAAATTAACAATCTGAATCGAATATATTCTTCAGTTCTTTAAAGTATAATGATAAAGTAACACAGTTTTAATCATTTTTAAATGTGTGTAGAGTTTTAAAATGGAAAAAGTGTGTTGTGTATATGACTCTAGTAATGTTTTGATTATTGACAAGAAAATAAAAATCTTTCAAAGTCTACATCCTAAGGTAAGCCAAATTATAACATTGTTATTGCATAGATTTCATGGTTTGGTTTTTTAGGGCACCCGATACATATGGACATTGGTACTGGTTGTATTAATGAAATTAAATGTTTTGAAAAAGATCACTAGATTGATCGAAACGTAAACATACATGTAAATTGAAGTTTTAATTCAAAAGACGGTTAAAGAAAAAAATTATTTAAAAAAAAAATAAAAATAAATAAATATATATATATATATATATATATATATATATATATATATATATATATATATATATATATATATATATATTCCAATATAAGCAATTCCTTGCTCTTATTACCTCACCTATCTTTTTGACCTTTTATTATATTTTTGATTAAAAATAATTAAAGAATATTTACAAATAGTAACATTTACAGATTCTTCATCTCTAAAAACTTTGAAATGGATTTATGAACAATATATAGTTTCTAACCCTTTCCTTACTTCATTAACTCCTGATATATTTGACCATAAGGAAAAAAATAAAAGATAACACAATTTTCAGATTGCGTTACTTCAAGAACCTTAAGAAGGATATGTAACATCCTATATACTCAGAAACCTCTCTAAGATCGTCCTCCATGCCATTAACCCCTCATAAATATCATTATAAGTAATTATGCTGTGTATAGTACCGCAACCAAAAACAAAGAAAAACGGCTATAATGTTATCAAAAATATACAAATCAATCGACACCAATTCGTTTCCCTTAAAATGATATCGCTCGAAAACTGAAGGCTCCATTCCTATTTCAAGTATTATATGTATATCTAATTTAAAATCCCTACCTCATTTTCTTCGGGAGTTAGACGAGACATATAGAACAACAGACGACGGAAATAGGAGACTGTAGATCTAGAGATCCAAAAATTTTTTAAAATAGAAATAAAAATATAAAAATTGAAGCATACCACAAGACGAATATAGTAAAACATATTTCGGCAGATATTATACTGCTTTTCGAATGTTCATGCAAAGAATTTCTCTGATGGTATGTGGCTTGAACTCTCCTTGGTAAAGAGCGGGTATGCTTTCAATATTAGGTTCGAATTAGCCAGAGATACTAATTATTGTGTCCTATTATTATTGTTTGTTATTCGGGCTTCGGGCAGAACGGTTCGAAGTTTGGAAAATCAAAATGTCGAATTTAGACAATATAATGTGTTTATTTCTGAAAACAACAAATGACAACCCTTACACTGTTGCCAATGTCGCCCAACTGATTCCTACACTGATGTCACTTTTTTAAAAATAAGATATATTAATACAATAATTTTTATACACATCTAGTACGACGATAAGTAGCCTGTATTTTGCTCTCCTCTCTGTCGATCCTAGCTCGGCTGATAATATGATGAAATGGGTCTCTAGATGGTTTGACAGACAGGAGAGCAGTAAAATAACTGCCGAAATATAAACTTTCTTCGATGTTACTAGCTGATATTGATTTTCGTATACATGGGTTGACCTGTAGTAATTGCGCTGCCCAGAGGCGATTTTTAGCAACTATGACTAAGTCTTTGCTAACGATTTTCTACCGGTCTGTGACTTGAACGGCCTCAAGTTACGTTTTCTATATTATGCTTTTATCAGTCAGAGATATAAATTATGATATCTTATTGAAATATTTACAGCTACGTGCTTTTTAAAACATATTTTTTCTTTTAAAACCTGTTAATTTTGACAAGTAACAGAAACCACGGGACTACCATCGAGTACCTCATTTTTCACCTTTATTACAGCTAAAGTTAATTTTCACTAAAGTCCGTAATTCCTATATAATGCCAATTTTTTAAAGAACAGAGGAGTATCGATGGTAGGAGGTAAAAATAGTGCTCATGGGGCAGAAAACTATATTCATCTATATAATATACTAGCATTAACAATATACAAGGCAATTTTTTTACTTTCCATGCTAAAGAAAAGTATTATATTGAGAAACAGCCATCTTCAGAGATTTTTGCATACGTGCACGTTTAAGCGTCCCTAAATTAGAAAAAAATCATACTTGCCCATTTTCGCCGTTCTGTTAAGTCTGTAGAGTGACACGAAAACTTTTGAACGAAACGAGATATTAGTTCAAAACTTGATATACATATATTACTTAAAGTAGAAATGCAATCTATAGTTTATAGTTTTTGAGCTAGATCGCGTCAGGAGGGGGTCAAAGACATGTGTTTCAATATTTTTTTTTATATTCTCAACAGTAATATAAAGACTTTTTCTGGTTTTTGGTTGAGATAATAAACAAGTTTTAAGCGTTATATAATATAAGGAATTAGAAGGGTGAGGGAAAGGATTAGAGGAGTTGTACAGTATACATCGTGGTATATGCACTTTTTGATGTCTAAGAATAAAAAAATGTCTTATTTGTTCACTATTTTCAATTATATGTGGAGGAGAAGGCGGTTAGTAGATTTTCCTAATACATATCATTTTCAGAGTTTTTGGAGCCAGGAATATAAAAATTACGTGATTCTTCTATTATCTTCAATTTTAGCAAAAATAGTGTCAGTAGAAATCCGATGTTTCATTTCTAGATATTTCTAAAGCTCTTCTTCTGTAATATATGTTTTTGTAAATACTATCCCATGTCATCGTACCTATTATCCAATATATCGAATTGAAATATTTGGATTGGAATCTTTTTTTGTGTAAGTAGGTCAAATTTAGTATTTATATATTTATTAAAAGGAAACCTCAAGTGTATATAACTGTTCTAACTTTTGTCGGTAAGGGAAATATTATATTCGAAAAAAAATCACCGCGTTTTAGAGTATCTATATCACGAAAAACATAGTATCCAATTTCAACAATAATTAATATTTCTCCTTGTGTTGGTTTAAAAGAGTGCACAATTTTTACTTACAGTTAAATATATAACAGTGAATGGGGAACCGATTAAGGTAGCTCGATAGTGTAGTGTTTCATGTCATGGTCAGTGTTTTTAAAGTCCAAAAAATCTGAAAATTTTATACTTTTATTAGAAATACCACAAATTGATGACAATACACAACTTTTCTCTCTACATAGTAATATTACTACACACATGCCTGACTAAAAGAACATTCAGAGTAAGAGTGGGAAATTTATTATCAATGCCTAAAGATTTAAAAACTGGGGTACCGCAAGGCTTAGTATTAGCCCCGAAACTCTACAATTTATATATGACTGATTTCCCCAAATATCCGTCAACCAAAATAGCACTATTTGCAGATGATGCACTCATCTATGCACACTCTTATTATGCAAATGCAGCCAGTGCCCACATTTGCAATCATCTAAACAGTATTCTGCCATGGCTAGAACTCTGGAAAAACAAATTAAAATAAAGACAAATACGAGGGCATTATCTGAACTAAACAATTTATCAACAACAAAATAAACATACTCATAAAAATAAACGACACCCAGATACCATTCAGGAATAATCTGAAATATTTGGGTGTCATTATTGATACACGACTAAAAATTTCACTCGTAAGTGTCGTATGTGCTCCGGAATGCATTTGTTGCAATGCAGAATTTGTACACCTTACTTGCATTGGGTTGACATATGGAGACCAGTACTGATGCATGGAGCACCGGTATGGTTGGGCATATCAGACACTACAACGAATGCAAAACAAAATACTAAGACGTGTCACATCAACCGACTGATACATACGAATTAACAACTCGCATCATATGACAAAAATTCCAATAATAAGACAATTCTTAGACGAAACAGCTGACAAATTTTACAGTCATAAAATTTACGTATTAACTCTAATACGAGGCTGGTTTGAAAAGTCCGTGCAAAAATCAAAACTACTTATGTGTTTGGAGTAAAACCTTTTTTATTTTTCGACATAGTCTCCTTTTAGGCTTATACACTTCGTTCAACGATGTTCTAGTTTGTTGATCCCTTCCGAATAGTAGGATTTGTCCAAGTCTGCAAAATATCCATTAGTGTCTGCAATCACCTCCTCGTTTGAATAAAATCTTTGTCCCGCCAGCCATTTCTTCAAATTGGGGAACAAATAGTAGTCCGAGGGAGCCAAGTCTGGAGAATAGGGGGATGTGAAACGCGTTGGAATCCTATTTCCCATTAATTTTGCGACCACAACTGCTGAGGTGTGTGCTGGTGCGTTGTTGTGATGGAAAAGGACTTTCTTGTGGGCCAATCGCGGGCGTTTTTCTTGCAGCTCTTTTTTCAAATGGTCCAATAACGATGAATAATATTCACCTGTAATAGTTTTTACCCTTTTCCAGATAGTCGATGAGGATTATCCCTTGCGAATCCCAAAAGACAGTCGCCATAACCTTTCCGGCCGAAGGAACGGTCTTCGCCTTTTTTGGTGCAGATTCCCCTTGGTAACCCATTGTTTAGATTGTTGTTTGGTCTCAGGAGTATAGTAATGTATCCATGTTTCATCCACAGTGACAAAACGACGCTTAAAGTCCTCCGGATTCTTCTGGAACAGCTGCAAACCATCCTTGCAACACTTCACACGATTCCGTTTTTGGTCAAGCTTGAGCAATCGCGGCACCCATCTTGCAGAGATAGCTTTCTCATGTCCAAATGTTTATGCAAAATATTATGTACCCGTTCAGTCGAGATGCCCACAGCACTAGCAATCTCACGCACCTTAACTCTTCTGTCAACCATCACCATACCATGGATTTGATCAATGATTTCTGGAGTCGTAACCTCCACAGGCCGTCCAGAACGTTCAGCGTCACTTGTGCCCATATGGCCAATCCGAAAATTTTGAAACCACTTATAAACTGTTCTAATCGAAGGTGCAGAGTCACCATAATGTTTATCAAGCTTCTCTTTAGTCTCCTGAGGCGTTTTGCCTTTCATAAAGTAATGTTTAATCACCACACGAAATTCTTTTTCGTCCATTTCTTGAAAATCACTCGACTTCCTTGATTCACACCAATGCCAAACACAAAGAAATAGACCAATATGGCTGAAACTTGGTGTGTGCGTTCTTTCAAGAGATGCTACTAACTAAACATGACCTCGATACGCGCCGGTGGTGCCATTTCTCGGACTTTGCACGGACTTTTCAAACCAGCCTCGTACAAGACTTGAAGTAAATCAGATCCCACGACAACATAACACACAAATTACTATATCATTGATCCGTGATCTATTTCAAAGCTTCATTACAGGACTGCAGCAAATGCAAATTAGACGAATGTGAATGAGCAAAATAATATATATATATATATATATATATATATATATATATATATATATATATCAATATATATATATATATATAGATATATATGTATATTTATATATATATATATATATATATATATATATATAATATATATCATATATATATATATCATGATATATATGTATATATATATATATATATATATATATATATAATATATATATATATATATATATATAAAGTGCAGTAGTCTCATGCTTCGCGGATCGTGTGCCCGGGATGTGTGCACAAAAGCACCCCAAGGGCCGATGACTTTAAATTTGCGGGGTGTCTAATGCCTCTACAAAAATACACAAAAATAAAAAAAATACCAAATAACTGGACTATCGAGATTCTACGAAAAGAAATATAACTTGATCAAACATTTAAGTTAATATAAAAACAATAAACTTTAAACAAATAAGTATATCAAATGTAAATATGTAAATAAGTTGGTGTGTAGTGCAGTGTTACGGTATTAAAATAGTGCAAATAAAAAACAAAAAGTTAAAATAGGACTCAACAGATGTACATAAACCATATTACCAATTTATCAAAATAAATATGTACTGAAAGATAAGATAGTCAATAATGTAAACAGAATGAGTGGATATACATAGGTGCGAAAGAGATGCATGAAAGAGAGAGAAGAATGAAAGGGAGAGAATGAATGAGATTAAAAAATACAACAGAGTTGAACATCATTATTACTACATGTACCTGATAATATTAAACTGGGTTTTTTGAAAGAATTTTTTCAGTAAAATCAAATAAAAAATCTACATAAATATTAACAATAAATACCAAAAATTTTTTTCCAAAATCAAAGCAACAATAGTTATTAAAGAATTACCCGAAAATGACTAAAAATAATATTACGAGTACATAAGGGACGGGCTACCAAAAGGCAGACCACCAGCCAGCCGAAAGGCTAACGGATAAATTTATATAAAATAAATTGTAAATAATCGGTCGAGTGTAATTAGTGTTCCGTAAGTTGATTACTTTTAAATAAAAACTTTTGTTATGGAGGTATATAAAATGATCAGTGACTTCACAAAAAACACACCACAAATGAGTTTTCAACAAAGTTTTTTTTTCCGATCTTTACTGAAAAACTGATGACCTTGAAATTTTTGTTTTTTATATACTAGATAAATTATTAAGGTAATGCACTCGTGATAATTTTCGTTAAATCTACATCCTATGGAGAGTATTTCAAAATTTTTTGATCAGTACTCTTCGAGATAAGGAGGGTAGAGTGATTTTTTAAAAATAATACAAAGAAAAGTGTGCGCAAGTATTACATGATATATATTTTTGAACTCGTGTTTTTTACAAGCTTTCATTTTACAACCCACTCGATGACTCGATAATTTTTTTTTCACTTCCGATTTCACCCCCCAAAATTAACCCCTTAAGTCAAAATTTAAGTTTTAAAATTATACGTCTCTGATGAGGCCACCAATTTCTATATTCGTACCAAATTTAATCTTTCTATGTCAAATAGTTTCGGAGAAAATCAGGTGTGACAGACAGACGGACAGACACCAACGTGATCTTATAAGTGTTCCGTGTAGAACACTAAAAAGTAAGCCAACCTTGTATTAACAAATTAGAAAACCTAGAGAGCACCATTAGGTCTCTTCCGATGTGGACGTCCAGCAATCCTTTTACCATTTCGGAGGTCTGACCCCTAGTTCTTCTACGGCAAGATTTATTGAGTTTGGCCGTTTTAACCAGTCTGGTCCATTTGGATATTTCTGGGATCTTACTTAGTTCTTGTAGATCTTTGTTGTGGATTTTATCATTTATAGTTTTTCCCTGCATGTTCCTAATTACCTTCATTTCTGTTGCCCCTCATTTGCGCTGTTTTACATGTGTCAGCTTTTGTTTTTACAATGTATGTGATGATGGGTCTCACTGTTGTCTTGTATATTCTTATCTTGCTTTCCACTGTGAGGTATTATTTTCCCAGACTATATTCATCAAGCAACCTACTATTAGTGATGACTTCATAGACTGTTGCTTTACTTTCCTGATTAAGTCTCCGTAGCTTGTTATCATTATTCCCAAGTATTTAAAATTATCAACCTGTTTCAATAATACTTCCTTGTATCTTAATAATTCTTTTGAAGCTCCCATACATTTTGTTTTGGTTGTATTAATAACCATATTTTAGCTTTCTCGCTTCCAAATTAAAGGCATGAAAGAGTTGTGAAGGTTGTCTACAGAATCGAAGATGTCCCACTTTTATATTTGTTTTGCATTTTGTGATGATGTCATGTATGATTTTTTAATAGCTTCTGGTTTGTCTGTTTTGCTTGTAATATTTTTTATAATATCTCTTAACTGCACTCTATCGAAGGCTGGATTTATGCCGACGAAACACATATATGCAGTTTGATAAATTCTTTAGCATTTTCCATTATCTGCCTCACTATAAATATGGTATCTACATATATTTGATCGATTTTTTGCGGAAGCTTTATTGTTTCTATCTTATTTGAATATCCTTGCTCAGTTCTTCTAGTATGATTTTTGTTAGTACTTTTAAAGTAGTATTTAGAAGCATTATTCCGCGATAGTTTTCGGGTGACGTCTTTTGCCCTTTTTTGAAGATTGGGTTTTCCAATCTGTAGGTATTTGTCCATTTTTTACTGGGTTCGTAAAGAGCTGTGCTAGTTGTTGATGTAGGATTTCTCCTCCATATTTTAGCATCCCATTTGTAAAGTCGTCTGGTCCTGAGGCTTTTCTGTTTTTAAGACTTCTTATAATTTTTTTTCTGTCTGTTTTAAAGTTACTTCTAGATTTACTTCTTCCACTTCTTCAAGTATGACTTCGTTATTCTCTTCTTACTTAAAAAGTTTCTCAAAGTATGTTTACCATTCTTGAACTGTACTTTTATTAGTTTGTATCGTGTCTTTTATATAAGCTTGGTCGGTCTTAACAATTTCCCGACTTTCGTTTGAGCGACAGACCAGTTTTCTGTAGACTTTCAACCTATCCTACAGAAAGGGAATATTTCCTTCCTGCTGGAAATGTGCCACAGTTCAGCCGATACCTAAAAAAGGCAAGAAGACCTTGCCAAATAACTACCGACCAATCGCACTACTCTCAATAATATCGAAAGTCATGGAAAAGGCTATCAATCAGCATCTTCTAAAATATCTTGAAGGATTCAACATTATTAGTGATCACCAATATGGCTTTCGTAAAAATAGATCAACAGGAGATCTTCTGACTTATGTAACACATGTTTGGAACAACGCAATTGAACACTTTGGAGAATCTCGAGCGGTTGCTCTTGACATATCCAAGGCATTTGACCGTGTTTGGCACGATGGGCTGTTGGCTAAGCTACGTTCTTATGGTATGTCTGAAAAGTTCTGTTTGTGGCTCTCATGTTTCCTCAGAGAGCGTTCTTTACGAGTGGCAGTTGACGGATTTCTTTCTAACACCTTCACTATCAACGCCGGTGTGCCCCAAGGTTCCATACTGTCTCCTACTCTCTTCCTCATTTATATTAACGATCTGCTGGAAAGGACCGAGAATCCAATCTACAGCTTTGCAGATGACAGTACACTTATCTCTTCATTCACTTTGAACGCTCGGACATCGACTACTCAGACGAATATCCGCAGACAGCAGGAAGTTATTCAACTTAACAAAGACCTGGAAGAAATTCTATCTTGGGGTGACAGTAACCAAGTGGAATTTAACGCTACAAAAACCCAGGCGGCAGTTTTTTTCTAAAAAGTTAACGTTGCAGAACCCGACATAGTTATGTCGGGGCACTCCATCCCTCTAACATCGTCACTCAATCTGTTAGGCGTTAATTTAGGAGCAAATATGTCCTGGCATGAACATGTTGCAGGTATAGCAAGAAGAGCTTCTCAAAAGTTGGGAATATTGTTTCGAACAGAAAGCTTTACACTCCACAACAACTGTTAATTCTTTACAAAGCTCAAATTCGACCAACTATGGAATATTGCTCCTATGTTTGGAGCTCCGCTCCCAAACATACACTGCATTTGTTGGATTCTATCCAGAGAAGAGCTATTCGTCTGATTGGACACTCGGAACTGACCGACGGCCTTGATTCGCTGGAACATCGAAGAACGGTTGGCGACTTGAGCCTATTCTACAAGTACTTTCATGGAAAGTGTTCGAAAGATGTGGCCCGTTTAATTCCTCCCAGAGCGGTGCATATTAGAAGTACACGTCGCGCTAATGCTTCACATCCGTATGAGGTTCAGCTTGTTACTCCTCGTGCAACGCTTTTCAAGCAGTCTTTTATATGGAGAACATCATACCTTTGGAATGGTTTACCCAGGACTGTGTTTCCCATCGAGTACAATCTACAGCGATTCAAGAACAACGTGAATCGTTTTCTTCGCACACGTGTCGCTCCTGTAGCGCTTTAGGGACTTCCCTGTAGCACGTGTGCTAGACCCATAAAAAAAAAAAAAAAAAAAAAAAAAAAAAAAAGACAGATTATTTTCCATCCCTTTAGTAAATGTGTCCCAATATTCTTCTTTAAAAGATATTACTTAAAGCAGCGTTTCGCAACCTTTCAGTATTTGCGACCCAATTTTCAAACATAATTTTCATCGCGCCTCCCCCCCCTCTCATACAATAACAATGCATGCAATAATAATGTATTTTCAGTATTTTGATGCTAAAGCTACACTATGACCTTAATTATAAACCTTACAAACTACCAAGACCAAGAATAACTAAAATTTATTCATATTTGGCAACACATATCTGCTGCGTTAACAAAACTAGAATCGATGCCTCTCTGTCACGTTCACCATATCGGTAGCGGCTTCGCGAGAAGTACCGAGCTGTCTCGAACATTCGGAAAGTCTGCCCAAAAGTGTTATAATGCTGCACCTTATTTAATTACAGCCCGTCTCAGTCGAGTTCAACCTTCTATTGCTATCGGATTTATCGTGAATGTGTACGTTGTTGTAATTTACGTGTTAATTGAAATTCAAGGTATTAAGTATTCACGGTAGTAAATTTATACAGAATCATGGATAACTTTTTATGTGGGCGTAAGCGAGCATTAGACGATAGTGAAGCATCAACAAGTGCACAGACGAGCGTGGTTCCGAAAATAAAATCAAGAAAATATTCTCAAGAATATTTAAATTTAGGGTTTACCAGTACTGAAGTAAATGAAGAAGAAAGGCCCCTGTGTGCTATTTTCTCAAAAATCTTGGCAGCAGATAGCATGAAATCAAATAAACTTAAATGACATTTGGAAACGCTTCATAGTGAGTACCTTAACAAACCCCGAGAATTCTTCGAATTAAAATTAAAATCATATGTAAAATCATATGTAAAAAAACTTTGTCTGTGAATGAAAAAGCTTTACTTGCCTCTTACAAGGTTTCATATAAAATAGCCAGATGTAAAAAACTTCACACCATTGGTGAAGAGCTTCTTTTGCCAGCAGCAATTGAGATTGTAGAAAACTATGTTTGGAAACGTACAGCATCAACTTTTCGGGAAGTTGCGTGATAAATTGTTTTCAATTCAGCTTGATGAGGCAATAGATAGCAATAAAGATGCTCATTTCATTGCCTATGTTCGATTTTGTGATGGTATGTCAGCAGTAGAACAACTATTTTTCTGCAAACCAATAGAACCCAAAGCAACATCACTCGCATTATTTACTATCTTAAATGATTTTATAAACGAGTCAAATATGGAGTGGAAAAATTCCGTCGGAATATGTACCGATGGTGCTCATTCAATGTCTGGAAGATTTCAAAGTGTACAAGCACTTGTGAAACAAAAATCTCCACTGTGTATGTGGACACATTATATGATCCATAGAGCAGCTATCGCTTCGAAAGAAATGAGTCCTGCTCTGAATATTGTGCTCACTACTGTTGTAACCGAAGTAAATTATATTAAAATGAGACCCCTAAAATCTAGAATTTTTTCTGCACTTTGTAAAGGCATGGGTGCCGAACATTCAGCGTTACTATTTTAGTGCGAGGCAAGATGGTTATCACGTGGGAAATGTTTGCAACTTGTTTATGAATTAAGAAATGAAATCGTCATTTTTCTAGAAGAGGAAAACCGACCGGAAGCCGAGAAGTTTCGAGATAGTTTACATGTGATGAAATTAAGCTACTTGGTCGATATATTCGAGAAACTAAATACCTTAAATCTTCAAACTCCAAGGAACAAATACACATATATTCGATATAAGTGATAAAATTAATGCTTTTTGTAGAAAATTGGAATTGTGGAGCAGAAATGTAAAGCAAAAAACCTAGAAGTGTTTGCAAATGTGGGTGAATGTGTTAAAACATACAAGACTGAAGACCAACATGTGAAAGTTGTTTTAGTAACCATTGAAAATCATCTAGCCATGTTGGCAAAGAATTTTAAAAAGTATTTTTCTTACTGAGGACAACTTGGTAGCAAGTTACGAGTGGGTGAGGGATCCATTTCAAAATACTCTCGAAGGGTTCTCAACTTCCGAAGAAGAAATCTTCACAGACTTCACGGCAAGTGGCGAAATCAAAAGAAAATTTAATCACTCTTTGAATTTTGGGCAGGGGTGAATGATGAGTTTTCTGCACTGAAAGCAAGAGCATTTCGCATACTATTACCATTTTCAACATCCTACCTTTGCGAAACCGGATTTTCTGCGGTGGCTCCTTTGAAAACAAAATATAGATCTCAACTAAATATAGAGAAAGAACTCAGAGTGTCTATTTTTAATATTCAACCATCCTTCGAAAATCTTTGTTCTGCAAAACAGGCCCAAGGGAGTCACTAATAATTATTAAACTTGTTTTTAATTTAGTATTGATATGTTAATTATTAGGTAAATACATTGTGCAGTACTAATACAATCCTATTTATAGGCGTATTATATCAGTGTAAATGTGCATTTTATTTTTTATTATGTCAGAATGTATTTTTATTTTGCTTTCCTTTCAATAAATTATATTAAATGTTTTTAATAATAATTTCTTTTCGATACGCTCGCGCCCCCCAATAGTGTAATCACGCCCCCCTAGTGGGGCGTGCCCCACAGGTTGAGAAACGCTGACTTAAAGTGAATAATTTGGAAATTTCTTGACGTAATTTTAGATTCCTATTTGACTAAATCTAAATATTATTGCGAATAAAATTGAGGGTACAGGCTAATTTTAAAATAAAATCGTTGACCCATCTAACTATTCAGTCAACTTTATCTTATTACAACAGAGTTCGCAACAAGCGCTAAAGTTATAAGAGTTTTATTTATTTATTTATTTATTTTGGTTACTGTATAAACTGTCTCAACTAAAAATCATGTGGCAAAAATAAAATAGATTATATTATATTTACTAAGTTTGGTATCTCTTTTACAAACTAAAAGTGTGTGCAGTTGATGGTAATAATAAAACTAGTTTGCAAGTTTATAGATCCCAATTTAAATCTAAATATAAAAACCATAAAAGTTGAGCCAACTATAACAAAAATTCGTAAATCACTAAAGTAGAGATCTCTTTAACTTCTGTTGGAAAGACAGAACTTTCGTCGCCAATTTAAACCCCGTCGCAAATTTTAGTAATTGGGAAATAAATTATAAAAGTTATTTCCTAGCTAAAAGCACCCGGTGACTTTATATCTGGATACTCTGGTCCATATAAATGATTAAGCCGTAACTTTTATGTCAAAATAACTGTAAAATTTTCTTATGTCTTGATAGAGAGTTAAACTGGAGTTTTTTATGTCAAAGTAGTAAAAAGTATACCTAATTTTGCGTTCTTTACAGTTCGTTGGTTATTTTTATCAAGTAATATATATGTCGGTATTTAAATTTTTTATATTTCACAAAATAGATTGTATTGTATAGAAAATACGTCAAAGTTAAAGAAACCGATAAATCTATAGTCAACGACCACTTGTCACTCTAATAGGTTTTGTAAACCAATCCATACAGAATCAATAAAATACTGAGGGAATAAAATAAAGAGCTCTGTGGAAAAAAAAAAAACAACAAAAACCCCAAATGGAATATTATATTTAAGAACCGAAAATATTGAGAGGAGAAAACATACTTGCAATGAAAAATGTTAGAATTGTCCAACGCTGTATAGCCAAATTTAATACACACTCGTATATAACAGGGCGACAATCAAAAGCAGCAGAAGAAATACCTATGCAAAGAGAATTGAACAAGGCCACATTATCTTCCACCAAATAATTCAAAATTTGCCGATAGCATTATTAAGATGAACTAAGGGAAAAAATATAACCGTTGACCTTGACGTACGCATAATTAAAACTCGAGTTACCACCAACAAGTAAATTTAAGTACGCTAATGCGGACAGAAATTTTTGATGTAATAACGGATAAAATAATGAAAGCCCTACAACATATAAACAACAACTAAGAACCAGGAAACGATGAAATAATTATAGAAATGATAAGGTATGGAGGGGCATCGATAATGCAATCTCTTCAAGCTCTGTTTAACAGGTGTCTTATAGAAAGTAAAATACCAACACCTTCAGTAAACGCCTTGATTGTTTAATTTTAAAAAGGGGAACAAATTTAAATTGGAGAATTACCGACCCACCAGCCTCTTATCGGTACTATATAGAGTACTCACTAGAATTATAACATATAGATTAACGAACAAATTAGACAGTTGTCAACCATCTTAACAAGCGGGACTTAGACGGGTATACAGCACTTTGGACCATCTTCAAACAACTAGATTACTAGTGGAAAAAGCAAATGAATATAAGGTCACCTTGTAGATAGCAATGGTTGACTATGAAAAAGTATTTGATTCGGTAGAGATATGGGTAGTCCTTAAAGCCTTAAGTAACAGCAGAGTCGATGAACGATACATACCTCTTCTTGAATACATATATATATATATATATATATATATATATATATATATATATATATATATATATATATATATATATATATATATATATAATGCCACTTCACAAATAATGCTTGAAAAAAAAAATAATATCAAAATTAAAAAAGGAATTAGACAAGGTTATTCGATATCCGCAAAGCTGTTCACGTTGACTGTAGAAGACATGTTCAATCGTTAAAGTGGGAAAATAAAGGAATACTAATGAACGATGAACGATTAAAACACTTGAGGTTCCGCAGATGATGTCACTCTGATGGGCAACACAAAAGAAGAATTACAAGAAATGCTGATGGAATTAAATAACAAGTCTTGAGAAATAGGTCTTAAAATAAACTTCACCAAAAATGTTAACAACGAAAGTAAAGATAACAGCCAGGAACTATTAATAGAAGGTGAAAGAATAGGAAAGGTACAAACGTTCATATATTTAGGACAAAAAATCGAAATATCAAGAAATAATTTAAAAACTGACTTGGATAGAAGAGTCTCGTTAGCTTAATCTGCATTCGGAAGATTAGATTCTACGGTTGAATTGGACATTCCAAATATAATAAAAGTTAGATTATTGGATCAATGTGTACTGCCGGTATTAACATATGGAACTGAAATGTGGGCTTTAAATAAAAGTATAATAAATAAACTCCAGGTAACCCAAAGAGCAATGGAGAGGAGAATGCTAAATATTAGACTCCAAGTTTGTATTCCTAACATCGAGATTCGAAGAAGATCAAAAGTGACAGATGCAATACAACGAATATGTATATTAAGGTGGAATTGGGCGGGGCATATAGCAAGGAAGAATGATAAGAGATGGACAAGTCATATAGTTGAATGGAGGCCTAGAGAATACAAAAGATCAAGAAGTAGACCACAGACAATATGGACGGACGACATAAGAAGTTTAGCGGGATACGACTGGATGCAAAAAGCAAACAACAGAGCTTATTGGAGATAACTTGAAGAGGAGTACATCCAACTATGGATGGAATAGCTCATGACGATGAAGACAATTCTAATAACACAATGTATAAAAATTGTAGACACCTTTGAGTACTTCTGGAAAGCAATTACACTTGCGTAGGATAGTTCAGATGACAAAGTTAAAACAATGAATGATAAAGTTGAGTTAGGTAGCTTATGGTAACTGGTAACCTGAACTAAATTGAAAAATGAAATATACAAAGAATATATTCTCCCAGTAACCATTTGGGTAATCAACATAAAAATGAAGTATGATTTACAAGTACATTAAAGAATTGTGGAAAGAATAATATAGCTCTATCAGAAAACCCATGCTAAGGACGAATGAGTTCTCTTAAATTTAAGTTGGTAGGCTGACACACAGGAAAATGGAGTGGTAAAATTAGAAGATAGGACCTAAAAATAAAAGTAAAAAAGCCGCTACAATGATGACATGACGACCTGAAAAGTTCCACAGGATTAAACTGGCATCAGACAGCTAGGAATAGATCAGTTTGAAAGGGCAGAGAAGAAACCCACATCAGATTAATCGAAAAAATAACCTATTCGATTTTAGTGGTGTGACTATGGTATCAGTTAAAATTGAGATTAAAAAAATCATTGAAATAGACTATGGTAATTTGTAAAAATTTTGTAATGTTTTATGAAGAAAAGTTTTTTTTTTTTTTAATTTAAGATCTGACAGAAACGCAAGAAGAGCTAGGTCAATTTACTTACGAAGGCAATAACCAAGATGGCAATTGAGACGGTAGGGTTAGTGCCGCAATTCGATTTAATTTACGATATGACTAGAATTGGAACAACAGTTAACTATGTCGTAAATGTAAATAATTCCAGAGAAAAGTATTTTTTTATGGGCGACGTAAACGTGCTGCTGGGAAAATCCTAAAGCGTTAAAGGAGCAACCCGTGTATGGAGAAAGCGATTCACCTTGGTCTTGAATCGCTGTAAATTTTACTCTATGGTTAACACAGTTTTGGGCAAATCACGCAAAAGACGAGTGACAAGCTGAACTTCATACGGAGACTTGGGGAGAAATTAAGCGGGGCTACATCCATTAAACACTTCGATGTGCCAAGGAATCGAGGTTCCTGGTAAGTTCGGGTCTCCAATCAGGTGAACAGCTCTCTTTTGAATAGAATCCAACGAATGTAGTGTATACTTGGGAGCAGAACAATAAATATGAGAGCAGTATTTCATCGTTGGTCGAATTTGAGCTATGTACAGAATTAACAGTTGTGGAGTGTAAATTTTCCTAGTTCGAAATAATATTCCTTACTTTTTGAGAAGCTCAAGACATATCTGCTCCGAAATTAACGCCCAGGACATTAAGGGACAATGCTAGAGGAATGAAGGGAGGAATGAAGTGCTCGGACATAACTATGTGGGGTTCAGCAACGTTAACTTTTTTAGAAAAAACTGCCGTCTGGGTTTTTGTAGAGTTAAATTCGACTTGGTTACTGTCACCCCAAAACAGAATTTTTTCCAGGTTTTTGTTAAGTTGAACGACTTGCTTCTGTCTGTGCATATTTGCATAAGTAGCCGATGTTCGAGTATCCAAAGTGAATGACGAAATAAGCGTACTGACATCTTCAAAACAGTAGATTGGAATCCTGGTTCCTTCCAGGAGATTGTTAATGTAAATGAGAAAGAGAGTAGGAGACAATATGAAGCCTTGGGGCACACCAGCGTTCATAGTGAAGGTGCTAGAAAGAAATCCGTCGGCTGCCACGCGTAAAGTACGCTCTTTGAGGAAAGACGAGAACTATAAATATAACTTTTTAGACTTACTATGAGAGCGTAACTTAGGCAACATCATGCCAAACACGGTCGCATGCCTTGGATATGTGTATATGTATATATATATATATATATATATATATATATATATATATATATATATATATATACATATATATACATATATATATATATATATATATATATATATATATATATATATATATATATATATACTAGAATCTCAATTATACGAAATAATATGGAC
This sequence comes from Pachyrhynchus sulphureomaculatus, assembly GCA_019049505.1. NCBI lineage: Eukaryota > Metazoa > Arthropoda > Insecta > Coleoptera > Curculionidae > Pachyrhynchus > Pachyrhynchus sulphureomaculatus. The sequence goes on from CM032453.1 coordinate 130,354,576, forward strand.
CAAAGTGATTTCAGATAATCGAAGTTTCGGTTAATCCGAATTTTTTTATAAAATAGAAGTTTAGAATGAATACAACATTGCAGATTGATTTAAAAGCATTTATGCGATATGCTATTACGTACATAGGTATTTATTAAAACAAAGAATAGAACAATTAGTTTACTTATTTTATGTATACGTACGGAAAATCGAAAATAAAACAGTTTCATTCTTAACTTTAATGTCTTAAAAATGAGGTAATTTTTAACTGCGCTTGTTTTGCGTTAGTTTTGTTTTTGGCTGCAATGTCTCTCCAACGTTTGATAAGCAAAACGTCCGCGGCGGTTGCACTTTCTTATTGTTCTACTTAAGTTAACGCTTTTTCTAGGGTCTCTAGTCCTTCTGAATGTGACATTTTTACTGGAATATTGTCAGGGGCTTCTACTTCGTTATCATCATCGTCATTACTGTCTATTTTATTAGCATTTTTGCGTACGGTTTGAATTAATTCTTGGTCAGTCATTTCATCTTCCACACTATCACTGTTTAACCATTCACATACATCGGTTTCCGTAACACTTTCACATCCTGATATTCTTGTAATAATTTGATGTAAACTTTCATTATCTTTTCTTTCTTCCTCTGAGTAATATCTCTCCTCTTGTGGAATCAATTTTGATCAAGATTTTTCCAGAGTACTACTCTTTACTTGATTCCAGGCTGAAGCTATCCAATATATAACATTTTTCAAATTTATCTTTTTTAGACAATCAGTAAGATTGCCACCTTCATCTACTTCTTCTAAAATATGCTCCAATAATAAACGCCTGTAATTCCGTTTTAGATTTTCCAATACACCCTGATCCATAGGCTGAATGACAGAAGTTACAGCAGGAGACAAGAACATTGCTTTTATTTCCCCACTTTCAAGTTGCTCCGCACTTGGGTGAGTGAGGGCGTTATGTAGAACAGAATACATTTTCTAGGATATCCATGTTCTTTTAATAAAGTTCCACTTGGGAACAAAATCTCCAAAAATAGAGTCGCGTTTATCCAGGCATTGTTTTGATTTTTATACAAAACAGGAAAAACATTGTGACGAATATTCTTAAAGGTTCGTGGATTTGCTGACTTATCAATACATAATAATGGGAGTTTGTGTCTTCCAGAAGCACAAGCATGCAAGAACAGTAAAACGTTCTTTGCTACGTTTGTAACGAGGTGCGCCAGCTCCTGTTTTTGAAGCTAAGGTATTTGACGGCAACATTTTGTAGCTCAAGCCTGTTTCATCACAATTATAGATTTGGTCTGGTTGTAAACCATGTTTTTTTCATAAGCTGCTCAAATTCTCTGCAAATTTTTTTTGCAGCAGATACATCAGCTGACAATCTTTCTCCACAAACTTTCAGTTGATGTACACCATGTCTTTTTTTCCACCTGTCTAGCCATCTATCACTTGCAGAAAAATTTACAGGCGCTTCAATAACCGGCAACTCTTCGCTTAAACTCACTGCCTTATGTTTAAAATTGTTCCTGAAATTGGTATTCCACGTTCTCGATTCTGTGTAAACCATAAAAATAAAAAATCATACACTTTTTGGTATTCACCTCTTTTCATACTGTGTCGTGCCTGTGTGGGCGATGACAAAATACTACACCATTTTTCAAGTTTTTCGCGATTTTTTTCTCCACTCTGAAACAGTACTCATGGCTACACCTAAATCCTTCGCTATATTTTGAAGATGTTCACCATTATCTAAACGTTGAATTGCTTCAAGTTTCTCTTTTAAGGTAATAACAACACGTTTACGCTTATTATTATGACGCTCCATTTTGTAAAATATCTATTAAAACGAAACTATTACCTCTGCGATAATAATAGACGTAATAAGTAACTTATAACACTCGTCGACTAACCAAAACATAGATAGCGGTGAAATTATAGATGTCGGGGAGTCCCCGACGCGTTAAGGAAACCACTCATCGTATGTTTCGAATAATGGGGATTTTTTTTTTAATGGGAATACAATTTACTTTTTTACAGTTTGTTTCGGATAAGCCGGATTTCAGATAATCGCGATTCAGATAATCGAGATTGTACTATATATATATATATATATATATATATATATATATATATATATATATATATATATATATATATATATATATATATATGACAAAATAGATGCTTATACTACAATCTGTCGGTGATTTATTTAAAGTTTTTTCCGAACAAATTGGTCAGATCAAAGGTGACATTTAACTGCAGTAGCGCACCTTCTCGAGCTTCCCGCTCGAAGGCATCCGAGTACTAACTGAAAACCATAACAAAATAGATGCTTATACTGTACTCTGTCGGTGACTTATTTAAAGTCTTTTCGAACAAAGCGGATAGACCACAGCTGACACTTAATTGCAGAAGCGAAGCTTCTCGAGCTTCCCGCTCGAAGGCATAGATGACGTTGGTGAAGCAAATAAAGGCGAATCGAAAGATCCGCACTTCAGGAGTTCCCACAGTGGCATTTGTATTTGCCAGACCATCCCAAGACGCGTTTCGCCGTATCACGGCTCAACAGATGGACTAGGTTCAGTAAATATAAAGAATACAATTTCAGTCCTTATCCGGGTACTAACGGATAACCATAACAAAATAGATGCTTATACTGCACTTTGTCGGTGACTTATTTAAAGTCTTTTCGAACAAAGCGGTTGCTTCACTAACGCCATCTATGCCTTCGAGCGGGAAGCTCGAGAAGTTGCGTTTCTGCAATTGGTTTCGTCGATATTTTCTTTGTATCTGTTCCAGGCACGAAGAAAGATGTTATGGTTTATGAGATCTTCACGTCATTGTCGGTAGGCAAGATGTTTGAAGAAGCAACAGCTTCCTTGCATTTTCGGTAGAACCAAGGTTTGCCGTTGGAAGGGCATTTCTTCGAAAAAGGGATGTAAGCTAACTAGCCGAAATGACATCGGAAACCTCCTTAGCATAGCATACACGTCCGTGTGCTAAAAAATTTTCGTTTGGAGGGTCTAAACACATTTTAGGATCCTAGGACGTTTTTAGTGTCGGCGGAGTCAGTGTCTTTTTCCTTTGTAAATAACACTAACATATAGTTTTGATTCTATATGATTTCTTTAACTTACATCATACAAATACATTACGTAAATAATCACGTACTTGCAAATGTTTACATTTGCCAGCGCTTCAAGGTATAATATATTATATTGAGAGTAGCCATTACTGTTCGCTTGTAATGTTTGTTGCCGTACATTATCGATTAAATCTGTTACCGATTTAATCCATGTACGGTGGAAATGATTTAATTATAAATCAAATTAATTTTAAAACATTTGTCGGCAGTATCGAAAATAATTATTATTTGCTCAAACTGATTTTCAATAAACTGTATTTAAATTTCATTTTAGCTGGGAAATCGTGATTTTTGTGATTAGATCGCGTACATTTTACATTTTAGAGTTGTTTTCCGACGTTTCGCGCCGCCTATGATTACACGAATCATCTTCAGGTATCTTGGGGATCGTTAGTTTACACAAACCCAACCCATAACACAAGATATTTCTCAAAAATTATATGCCATTATTTTATTAACGCTTAGGGCATTATCAATAGGTGATGTAAAGTGCTGTAAAAAAAGCATTTGGAATTACTCAGTTTAGACACAGGAATATTATAATTTTATTCTCTTTGAGGTATCACCAGGAGTATTGTCCTGCGTTTTCGACCTTGAAAAACTTGTGCTCTTTTGTTTATAAACAATTGAAGTTTTTAAAACGCGTTTTTGAGCTTAAAATGCGAATAACTCCGGTTATATATGTCAGATCGAGACAAAAAAAAATCGGTCAAGTGTAAGTTGAACTTGCACAATTAGTGTTCCGTACGTTAATTGCTTTTAGAATAAAAATTTTTGTTACGGTTTTAAAATGATCAGTGACTTCAGAAAATACACCCCAAATGAGTTTTCAACAAAGTTTGTTTCCAATCTTTACTGAAAACTGGAGACCTTGACATTTTTGTTTTTTTTTTAATATACCAGATAAATTATTAAAGGTAATGCACTCGTGATAATTTTCGTTCAATCTATACCTCGTGGAGAATATTACAGAATTTTTTCAAAATTTTTTGATCAGTACTTTTCGAGATAAGGTAGGGGGACAGCGATTTTTCGCGATTTTTTAAAAATAATACGAAGAAAAGCATGCGCAAGCATTACATTATATATATATTTTTTGCTCGTATTTTCACAAGCTTTCATTTGTCACCACACTCGATTGACGAGTAAAAATTTTTTTTTTCCACTTCCGATTTCATCCCTCAAAACTAACCTCTTAAGTCAAAATTTAACTTTCAAAACTACACGGCTCTGATGAGGCCATCAATTCCTATATTATTACCAAATTTCAACTTTCTATGTCAAATAGTTTTCGGAGAAAATCGGGTGTGACAGACAGACAGACAGACAGACACCGAAGTGATCTTATAAGTGTTCCGTACGGAACACTAAAAAACACTTCGTAATGAAATTTCCAACAAATTTTTGTTAATTTCAAGTCACTCAAATGTGTACATAACCTACAAAATTGAAAAAAAAAACAAAAAATTTTTTTTAATGGCATCGGAAAGCTGACGTTGAGACCTAAAAGATCCATTTTGGACGAAATGGCATAAAATGGCGGGCAATTCAAATTTTAAGTAAAAAATTTAATTTTGTCGATTTCTTGTACTAAAATTTCAGGGTATTTTTACTATAACAAAAGGCATATCTTCTGAAAGTTTCAAGCCGATCAGTTCACGTAGTCGACCAGTACAATAAAATGAACAAAAAAAAAACAGTTTTTTGCTGGCTTTTTCAATTTTGTAGGTTATGTACACATTTAAACGATTTAAAACCAACCAGGATTTATTGGAAATTTCATTACCAAGAGTTTAGTTATTTATTTGTCCCGATCCGACTGATATAACCGGAGTTATTCACATTTTAATCTCACAAAACGCGTTTTAAAAACTTCAATTTTTTATAAACAAAAGAGCACAACGAGCGATGATTGACTGACAGCTAACATGGTTAGCGAAACGCGCGTCGAGTGCAAAAATAAAGTGTTTGGTGTAGTGGTGATATATACTGAGTAGTATCGTCAAAGATTCCACATTCCCAACTTAGTTAAAAGAGCACAAGTTTTTTGAGGTCCAAAACTCAGGACAATACTCCTGGTGATACCCCAGAGAGAATAAAATCATAATACTGCTGTATCTAAACTATGCCTATCTCATCATTATTTTCACCTTTTTTTACTGTACTAATCTGTTCAGAGACTAGTTCTCTACAAAGTAATGGATATTTCACTAACAATATTAAACGTTCGTTTAACATTTTCAAAAAGGCAGCTCCCAGACAAGATAGTATTAAGAATCGAACATCAGTTTGTAGTGATAATTTCGTTTTATAAAATATTCATATATATTTTCTACACCAGATTATACCTAATTGAACCTTCAGGAAGCAGTATGAATGAAAAAATTGATCGAGGGTTGTAAAAAGTCTGATGAAAGGTTTGACGTAATCAATTAACAAAATTCCTTTTGCATCCCAGAAAACTGACGGACGACTTTGGCTACTTTGGATCTGAACAACGGGGCTCAGTCCACTGTGCGCTTCATTGTCGAAGTTCAGGATTACACTGGTAAACTCAAATCTCATCCATAGTTATAACTAAATGCACAAAATCAGTTTTATTCTTTGTAAAACGAGCCAAATATTGTTTAGAAAGTTTTTGTTCCGATGTTAGCAAATGCGGCGCCGATCTTGTGGATAGCTTTCTCGTACCCAAAAATTAGTTAAGATTTCATGTACTGATCTATGTAATGTGCCTATAGCTTCAGCTAAATCATTTACGAATCGATGGTCTTCCATTACCCTGTCTTGTACACAACATTTTCTTTAGTTGTTGTAGTTTTTGGACATCCTGAACGTGGATCATTATTGACACTTGTACGACCACGTTTCAACCCTAAAGTCCATCTATGAACAGTTGGAAATGAAGGAGCAGACTCTCTTAATACTTTCACTAACTTTGCATTGAGTTTAGTTGCCGATAAATCTTCCAAAACTAAGAATTTTGCCACTGCACGATATTCAATTTTTCCATTTTTAAAAAATACTCAAACACGTCTACATTAACCAGCGGATAAATAATGAATGGCTTGACAGTCCGAATTAAAATTTAGGGTGTGTTTCTCAACATTTTTTACTTAGACTGTTTTTTCTAATTTGTTTTGCAAAAAAAATATGCAGTAAAAACCCCCCAAAATATTATTTTTTGATCATCGCGGTATGCCATGTTTGGAGAATTTAAAACAATTTATCTAGTAGGCGGCTTTAATCTGACAGCTCTTGTTTGCACACCTATTCAATTCAATATAGTTAAACTAAGTAAACAGTGTGTTAATAGTTTTTGGTTGAAGTGGTTTTCCACGCTGAAAAAGTAGATGTGATTCTTATTTATGGAGAAGCAAGAAGAAATTCTCGTTACTCCGACAGATATATCCCGCATGTTTTGTAGATAAGAACGAAATTTGAGGAGCATTTCTTGGGCTGAAATATATTTTTAAACTAAAAACTCTTTTAACAGATGAAAAAGTAGCCGAAATTATGCAATATCTTCTAAACCATCCATATAATTCAATCAGACAAGCAAACAGGCAACTGAATGTATCTTATGGGGCTATTCATAAATCTCTTAAATTCAAGATTATTATATAATTTTTTTGATTTTTCTGGTATTCAAAAAAAAACATAAACTTTTTTGTAGAGTCAATATTGAAAAACTTTATTTATATTAAGATTTTACATAATTTCCTAATTTTAATACGTTTTACGGATTGAGTGATTAAAATTTGTGAAATGAAAAGAATATATTGGTATTAGACTTTGTAATCTTTACCCAGATTTTGAAATTTTCCATACCACAAAATTTGCTGCAGTTCTTTGCCGATTTCGCAATATTAGAACGTTTTCATTTCTATCAAAATTCATCTTCATTGTTCGTACTTTTTCAGTAATCTTGAAAAAAATATATATAATGAGATTTTTATTCGTATCATCCGATCCTTAAATTCTGGAATTTAGACACGTAACTGATAAAAGAGTCCAAACCTGCTACCAAAAGCAAGACATTTACTTAAAATGGGGTAAATGGGATGGAATTGAAATGGAGTGAGAATTCCGTGATTCAGAAGGAAACACACACAGACACATTACACAGACGGACAGACAAACAAACTTACACACAGCACATACACACACACACACACACACGCACAAATACACACACACACATACACATACATACAACATACACACAGTCAGACATACACACACATAAAGGGATACTTATAAATACTACCTCCATGTGGTGTATTCTGGTCATCGCCAAAGATGTTTGCAATTTCTGAAAAACCTGGGCAAAAATGATAATCCGAGATCTGTAGATTGATTGTCCATTAAAAGAATTGATTTTTGAGAAAAATCTGTCCTGAACATGGAAGAAAAATTATCTATGAATGAATAGCGGAAAAACCGTACTCAAATTTTTGAAAAACATGGGGGAAAAATCAAAAATCCGACTCGATTGGTAATAAAAAAACGAACTTTTGAAAAAAAATGTGTCATGATTAAATGAAAATTACGATCTATAGCAGGGGTCGGCAACCTATGGCATGCGTGCCATCTCTGGCACGCCAAGCAATTTTGAATGGCACGCGTACCTATTAAAAGTTTACACATTAATTCTGTAATCTGTGACATGTTTCGAAATTAACTAAATAATCGAAGACAGTATTACTTTAACGATACAAACAAAAACGATATATTATATAGGTCACTAGGTATTATTACCAAACACTAGAAAATATATATTTTGTAATTTATAATTTTACTGAATGCATTGGTTTGGCTTTAATTTCGGCAAGTATTAAAGACGGCAAGCCTCAAAATATAAGCCTAGGCAAAAATACAAATAAACGTCCTCAATTTAGATCAAAAGAGCAGCTATAAGGCGATTTTTGTTTGACTTTACTTCAATCGTTCCGACGCGCGCGCCGCAACTCTTTTTATATTGGCGAACTTTAGTTTTTGTTAGATTTAACTTCTAGCGGCCCTTTGATTGCAATGTACAGCAAAACGATCGTGCCATTCGTGTCCTATGCCGGGAAAGCGTAGTTTTCTGGACATCTAGTGTTCAACGACATTCCCAGATAAAACATGAATCGTCATTTGAAGATAACGCTGATAAAAGGGAGGCAATACAAAGAGCAAGTAAACAATACGAGAAACAGTCAACATTCTTTAGCAAAATTTTCGAAGGAAAAAATCAGGTAACTGAATGCAGTTTGAAAATTGCGCAATCGTTGGCACAAAAGGGTAGGCCGTTCACTGACGGAGAATTTATGAAGCAAACGTTTTTGATTACTGGCGAGATTTTATTCGACGACTTGCCCAATAAGGATGCAATAAGGGCCAGGATTAGGATATACCGGCATCAGCGCGGACCATCGAGAGACGAATTACCGAAATGACACAAAACGTCCAAAAACAGCAGAGAGACGCTATCAAACGGAGTTTTGTATTTAGTGTAGCATTGGATGAAAGTGTCGATATTAATGACATTGCCCGTCTGGCAATCGTTGCGCGATACTTCGATGATGGCAGTGTGTATGAAGAGCTGATTTGTCTGCTCCCATTGCAGGGAACTACAAGAGGAGAGGATATATTTTCAGAATTTGTTAAACATTTTGAAAAACAATCAAAAATCCGACTCGATTGGTAATAAAAAAACGACCATTTGAAAAAAAATGTGTCATGATTAAATGAAAAATTACGATCTATAGAGTGATTTTCCCACCAAAAACGCCGTTTTTTTTTTTCATAAAAATTAGTACTTCTTCTGAAAATTCATGAAAAAGAAAATAAAATCTGGCTCGACAGATGGATTGATAAGTATTGATTGAATAAGTAAAAAAAATATATTTCCGATTACTTCAAAATTAAGACCTGTAGGGTAATTTGAGTGGCACAGTACGGCTTCGTTCCACTGTGCGTCGGGACCTAAATTTTGAAAAAAAAGATTCATTTTGGACCAAATAGCATAAAATGGCGGACAATTTAAATTTTAAGTAACAAATTTAATTGTCTAGTTGAATATCTAACTAACTAAAATTTCAGGGTATTTTCTGAAAGTTTCAAGTCCATCACTTCACCAAGTGTACAATAAAATGAAAAAAAAACAGTTTTTTTGCCGTTTTTTTTTTCAATTTTGTAGGTTATGTATGCACTTGAGCGATTTAAAACAGACGAGGATTACTTGGAAATTTCATTACGGAGTTTAGTTTTTTTTTTTTGTCTCGAGCCGACCTATATAATTTACGACAGTCCATGGGAGTATTTCATCTTCTGGTATATTGTGCTAGTTTCTTCCGTACGATCGTATTTTCTAAATTTCTTGGAAGATAAATGATGCAATGCAGAGCGTTTCGGAATGTACGAGCGCATTGAAAATTTATCAAACGTTGCTTCAAGCCCATAAAAACTAACTAAAATAAATCTAACTTCTAAATTTAATTTAGATCCATAACCTTCTTCTTCGGTGTCGTAGATAACTTCTAGAGAAGAATCCCTTTTTTTATCGTCTTGATTACGTCGAATTGAAGATTTTCTTGATCCTGTACTCTTTCTGCTCGAAGATTGTCGCTTAGCTTCAGTTGTTATTTGACTACCTCGTGATTTATTTTTCATTTGTACCTTTGATTTTAATTCGCAATACTACTCGACGTGTGTATTTTTATATCCTAGCTTAATAAATAGGTCAAAATTAATATCTTAAGTAGCATCCTTTATTGATTAAAATTTAAAATATTTATTACCACGTATATTAATATGTTGTAGTCAATTCTCAAGGCAAATTCTAAATTAACACATAAGGCTCTGCTCTCTCGAATGACTTTGAAAAATCGTATACTACAACCACTGGTTTATGATTATTCAAAGTCCTCAAATTGACATTTTTGAGCAAAAATTTGTTTTCAACACCTTTAAGAGTCTCTCAGATATAGCAAAAGTCAAAAATAAAGCTATAGTGCAGTAAAAAAGTCCAAAATAAGGATGAGATAGGCATAGTTTAGATAAAAAAAATAATAAAAAAATTTTATCGTGAAAATTTTATTAAAAAAAAAATCATTTTCGTTAACAATTTTTTTTCAAAATGGCCAAATAAACGCATTTGCTTTTTTAATTAATAAACAAGTGTAAAAAAAATCGGTTAAAATGACCCCAAAAAAATATTTTTAAAAGGCATCGGAAAGCTGGCGTCGCACAGTGGGACGAAGCCTCACTGTGCCACTCAAACTACCCTTCAGGTCTTAATTTTGAAGTAATCGGAAAGATTTTTTTTCCAATTAAACATTTTTTCAAGGCCAATCGATCTGTCGAACTAGATTTTAGGTTTTTTTCCACAATTCAATTTTCAGAAGAAATATTAATTTTTATCTATTATAACATATATTTTTGCTCAATTTTTGATTTTTCCTTGTGTTTTATAAAAATTTGATAAACAATTTGTATTTCCTTGGAAGTACGGTTTGTTTTTGCAAATAACTACTCACAGATAGTTTTGCTCCCATATTCAGGACAGATTATTTTGATGGATAATCAATCTACCGACCTTGGATTGTGTCTGTGTGAATGTATGCGTGTGTGTGTGCTTGTGTGTGTGTGTGTGTGTGTGTGTGTATTGCCTACGATAACTACTAATTTGATTGGCACAGTATGGCTTCGTTCCACTGTGCGTCGGGACCTAAATTTTGAAAAAAAAGATTCATTTTGGACCAAATGGCATAAAATGGCGGACAATTCAAATTTTAAATAACAAATTTAATTGTCTAATTGAATATCCTTGTACTAAAATTTCAGGGTATTTTCTAAAAGTTTCAAGTCGATCGGTTCACTTAGTCGAGTGTGAAATAAAATGAAAAAAAAAAAACAGTTTTTTGCCTGTTTTTTTCAATTTTGTAGGTTATTTATGCACTTGAGCGACTTAAAACTAATGAGGAATTGTTGGAAATTTCATTACGAAGAGTTTCTCTTTTTTTGTCTCGATCCGACTTATATAATCGGAGTTATTCACATTTTAAGCTCAAAAAAGGCGTTTTGAAAACTTAAATTTTTTATAAACAAAAGAGCACAAGTTTTTCGAGGTTCAAAACTCAGGACAATACTCCTGATGATACCCCAGAGAAGATAAAATCATAATATTGCTGTAACTAGACTCTGCAATTTCAAATAATTTTTTTACTGCACTTCTAGCAATCAAAGTAGAAAATCAGTGTTAATTAAAATTTTATTATAGTAGACCAAACAGACACATAAAATGCTACACTCAGAAAATATAAAACTAATAATGAATTTAGACTTACGCCTAAAATTATAATATTTTTATGATTTTGTACATAAACAGCTATAAAGCAGGCAATGTTTTTACGACAGTCCATGGAGTATTTCATCTTCTGGTATATTGTGCTAATTTCTTCCGTACGATCGTATTTTCTAAATTTCTTGGAAGATAAATGCAATGCAGAGCGTTTCGGAATGTACGAGCGCATTGAAAATTTATCAAACGCTGCTTCAAGCCCATAATAACTAACTAAAACAAATCTAACTTCTAAATTTAATTTAGATCCATAACCTTCTCTATCAGTGTCGTAGATAACTTCTAGAGAAGACTTCCTTTTTTTATCGTCTTGATTACGTCGAATTGAAGATTTTCTTGATCCTGTACTCTTTCTACTCGAAGATTGTCGCTTAGCATCGGTTGTTATTTGACTACCTCGTGATTTATTTTTCATTTGTGCCTTTGATTTTAATTTATCTTTTAAATCATCGATTTTAAAAAAGCTTGTGGCTCTACTTTTAGAGTATGCTACCTTGAAAGTTTCTACATCATCAGGGTTTGTATTGTCATAACATTCTATAGGATCTCTTCTACTTGGTTCTCGCATTTCGTTGTTATCAACAATTGCAGCCGTTACTTTTACAGATTTTTGCTTTTTAATGCCACTTTTGATTCTTGATTTACTGCCCGTATAACCACTTGATTTACTGCCCATATAACTACCTTGATCAAATCCACTAGCTCTTGTACCTGATTTCATTTTTTTACCAATTTGACTAGCTCTTGACACACTATTGACGTTTACGTGACCTTTACTAAGTCCAACTGTCGATTTTGGCCAGTTCATTGAAGCACATTTCCCTCTACAAGAACTTGTACATACCACAGATTGACCATCATATGATGTCTCAGGAATATTTTCTAATTTTTTACAGGTGCAATTGTTACTGAGTTGTTTTTTGGTTGGCTCAGCTACTGAACGTCGTCTATAGGAAGAAATGAATTGATTGTTTCCTTGTTTGTTAGATATGACACTTCGGCGATACTTCGATAATGAATCTTTGGGTTCAATATAATTGTTAAAATCAGGTTCTGTCGGAATAGGTCCTGATTTTGATTTATATTTTGAACTGCTTTTACCTTTGTAGGATTCTATAGATTTAGGATATTGGTAATCTGATAGTTTGACAGAGACACTTCCCAATTTATTTTGTGTTCCCTCACGGGATAGTATGCTATATTGTTTCTTTGAATAAGGGCTAATTATTGTTGGAGAATATCTTATATCTTGAGGATATACTTGGCAAGAACAAGTACAAGAAGTTTTTCTACGGTTTTCTTTTTGAGAAGTACAATAAACATATTCCTGCGTTTGTTGCAACTGGTCACATGTAGACGCGATTTGAGTGTCATAATATTCCCTTGGATAAGTGCAATACATTATTTGCTCTTCAGATCCTTGGGGTAAAGCATAAATACTTAATTCTTGCTCATGTTCTTGGCAATAACAATACATTGCTTTGAGATTTTCCTCTATTCTTCGACAACAACAAGGAATTTCTGGTTCTTCAACTTGTTTAAAACAAACACATTGTTTTTGTGGTTGTTCTACCGGTCGAAAAAGAGAACACTGGACTTCGGTATTAAATTTTTCTTTTGGACAAACACATAAAAATGAGTAATCTTGTTCGGATGGTCTTCTTGTTTCAGAACAAATATAACAACATTTTTCTAGCTCTGTTTTATCTTCCTCTAAGCAAGTAATATTAATTTCATTTTGTGAAAACAATGAATTTGCATTTTTCCTTTTGCAACAAGCACAACAGATATTGTTATTTCTTTTCGAAGTATCGTCTTTTACTTTTTCTTTATTAATTAGCCGTAGTAAAAAATTTTCAAAGAAATTCGCTATTTCGCTCTCTTTGTGATAGTCATTATTTTGTGTCGATTTGTCATAACAAATACAATTGGGCTCTGGAAGGCTACAGTTTCTTACCATAAGAGGTTTTGAAGGTCTGTCAGATGATACAGAAGATCTCCGCTGTTCACACGTACATGTCGGTTCTTCTTCTCCATTATTTATTTTCCCTTTATTTTCCGAATTTGTGGAATCCTTAACCTTTTCCTTTTTAGAAATACATCTTGTCGGTTGAATGATTGCAGGTGTTTTCCTACATTTTTTCTTCTTTTTCTGCATGTTAAGCTGAAAGTTTATGTTAATATCCTTCTGGCACTTCATCTTGTCGAAGCAGCATGAAGATGCACAACTTTTTATCTTATTATCACTACAGGGGGTACTCTTGAGGGCAACCGTTCTGCATTTTCTTATGTTACAAGGGGTGTCTGTTTTACATGGCTGACATATCGAATCAGATGGAATGATATCTGGACAAGGATTAAGGCAAATTACTTCTCTATTTAAAGGTAATTCTGCAGAAATATTTTGATTAATACTTGAGCAAAAGTTGCCGTTGCATACTTGGCATTTTTCAGTCTCTTGTATGCATCTATGTTTAAATTCAATAAATCTATATCCTTTTTCAGCAAAAATTTTTGGTTTTGGCTTACATGAGCATTTTAATCTGTTTTCCAATATCATTGACATTTTATGAAACTTTGCTTCATCATTTGGTTGAGAACTGGTATAGGACCTACATGAACAGCAGTCTCCGCAGGGCCTAATTTTCGCTTCTGGAGAACCTGCCCTACATTTAGTACACTTACATGATTGAGACATCTTTTAATAAATCAGTGGTGTATCCAAAAGAGGTTTGCAAGGCTCAAACAGTCTTAGAAGTACATATAGAATAAAACAAAAGCTAAGTACGATTCCAATCCATTTCATACAACAAGGATTTGGGGTAATCTTTTGGATGAAAGTTTTTGATACACAGAGACTACAAGAGCATTTTAAGCGACGGCGCATTTCATTTCGAGGCTCAGTTGGGCAATACATAAATTTTGGTATTTACGAAAATTTTGACAAACAAATTGGTAGTTGACGTTGACGTCTGCCCTCATACTTTAAGAATGATTGATGAATGTTACGACACAAGGTTAATCATGTTTTAAGGCGTCGATTCTTTAATCGCTTATCATTCCATCGTCTTTTGTTTTGGCAAGAGTAAAAAAGAAAAGTGGTACTATCGGTGAATCAACTGGTGAATTTAAGTACTAGGCTATAGCTATTTAAAGATTTTTTGCAAATTCATCTTATCAATACCACCGGCAAGAAAAAAAAAAATAATATTTCGTTAGAAATAAAAGTATATGATTTGTCATCGTTACACAGTCATTTGGCGGGGAAACTGAATGAAACACCCAGGTCAGATGAAGTTTTTCTGAGAAAGTACTTTATTTAAAACTAAGATTTGAGTCAAAAATAATTTTTGATTGCCTAACTTGTAAGTAAGCCTTGAAACATCTCTCACGAGTGACCAATATTATTCGGCCAGCATTGATAGTATTCTTTTTAGTGTTCTGTACGGAACGCTTATGGAATCACTTCGGTGTCTGTCCGTCTGTCACACCCGATTTTCTCCGAAACTATTTGACATAGAAAGTTGAAAATTGGCACAAATATAGGAATTAACGGCCCGATCCGAGCCGTGTAGTTCTGAAAATTAAATTTTGACCTAAGGGGTTTGTTTGGAGGGGGGGGGGGGGGTGAAATCGAAAGTGTGTTGTCAAATGAAAGCTTGTGAAAATACGAGTTCAAAAATATATATGATGTAATATTTTCGCGAACTTTTCTTTGTGTTATTTTAAAAAATTGCCAAAAAACGATGTCCCCTCTTTATCTCGAAAAGTACTGATCAAAAAATTTTGAAAAAATTCTGGAATATACTCTATAAAGTGTAATCGAGTGGCGTGGCGAGTCGCTCTTGTACCGAGATATTATTTTAGAGGAAACTATTGTCATTCTTACCACTGACATTACCTTGGAAATGGAAATTTAAAGATATAGGATAAACCTGTGATAAGAATTCAATATTGTGTTCACTTAGTGAACATAATCTGGAAAACTATGCGATTCATTTTAAATTGGAAAGACAAAAATGGAATGTAAGTTTGAGGCTCTCATTATATCATAGGCATGCCAAAAGAGTACAAGACCTGTTAAACCAACCTGTCAATCCAATACGATAATCAGATATCAAATATTTACTATCAAAGATTTCGCTTTATTGCTTATTTTGAATTTCAAAAATGATAAGTAAAATTTTTTTAGTTTGATGTATTCCTATTGGGAACCTTGCCTTAATATTTCAACAAACATAGCAGAATAAATCGGAAAATTTTAAGAGCTAGAGATGCAAATAACATTTAAGTTAATAATTTCTTTATGGTCGAAAGTTATGTTTGTATACGTTTATATCGTATGTCAAAAACACAACGAGCGAGTTTCTGTTTTAATTCCATAAAAAATCTTGAAAATATACTATAACTTTTCCATTTTACAGGTTTGCCTAATTCTTTCAATAAGCTTGTTAGAGGGGTTTATAACCAATAACAATGTACAAAGAAAACACAGCGTGCCCAATATGTATGGAATAATGATTCCACAGCATTTATTATTCAGTGTATCAAAAAAATGTTTTTAAACAGATGTTATAGGGTGTAACACGGCGCATATGTTGACGTTGACAATAAAATGTTTTGAACTGTCAGTTCGAAGAAATTACGTCATCATGATTTTTTTAAATGGAAAGCCCTGTACATTATTTTATTTTTGAATCCTACTAAAAATACCATATGTCTAAATTTTTTTTCAAGAATTATATATGAAGGAGAACAGATCACCCCGGATTCTCTGCAAAATTTTGTTCAGGCTGGTTATGACAGATTGGGTCATTGCTTCACTATTAACGGTAGATAATTTGAGCAATTGTTACCTTAAAAATGAACCTAGAGTGCTTATTAATAGTTTTTTTTTTTCAAATTTCAAATGATAATAATTTCAAAACAGTTCAATGTATATATATATATATATATATATATATATATATATATATATATATATATATATATATATACATATATATATATATATATATATATATATATATATATATATATATATATATATATATATGTACATATACATATATATATATATATATATATATATATATATATATATATATATATATATATATATATATATATATATATTGTTCTTGATTTCCATTACTTCCAATTTTAATAGAAATTGGGATCTGATTACACAGTGACCTAAAAAGATGATGAGTTAAATATGACAGGACTTAGAAATACAAACGGATCAGTTGGCGGAAATGTGCTTATGGAACAGCAGCTAAATTATTATGTTTACCTTCCCTGCTAACAGAAAATATTGTATTCCTGAAAAAATTACGCTCCGAGATTTTTCTGTTTTCCAGGTCTTTAGATGACGAAAAACATATTTTTAGTGTTCCGTACGGAACACTTATAAGATCACTTCGTCTGTTACACCCGATTTTTTCCGAAACTATTTGACGTAGAAAGTTAAAATTTGGTACCAATATAGAAATTGATGGCCTCATCAGAGCCGTGTAGTTTTGAAAGTTAAATTTTGACTTAAGGGGATAGTTTTGAGGGGAGAAATCGGAAGTGACAAAAATTTTTTTTTTAGTAGGTCATCGAGTGGGGTGTCAAATGAAAGCTTGTAAAAACACGAGTTCAAAAATATATATAATGTCTTACATGCGCACACTTTTCTTTCAATTATTTTGAAAAAAATTGTGAAA
Organism: Pachyrhynchus sulphureomaculatus; assembly: GCA_019049505.1. Taxonomy (NCBI): domain Eukaryota; kingdom Metazoa; phylum Arthropoda; class Insecta; order Coleoptera; family Curculionidae; genus Pachyrhynchus; species Pachyrhynchus sulphureomaculatus. The sequence continues at coordinate 130,371,768 of CM032453.1, forward strand.
AATCGCTGTCGAAAAGTACTGATTCAAAAATTTTGAAAGAATTCTGGAATATTCTCCACGGAGTGTAGATTATCACGAGTGCAGTACCTTTAATAATTTATTTGGTATATAAAAAAAGAAAAATTTCAAGGTCATCAGTTTTCAGTAAAGATCGGAGACAAACTTTGTTGAAAACTTATTTGTGGTGTGTTTTGTGAAGTCACTGATCATTTTATACCTCTGTAACAAAAATTTTTATTTCAGAAGCAATCAACGTAGGGAACACTAATTGCGCAAGTTCAACTTTCACTTGACCGGTTATTTAACTTTCAACATGATAATAAATAATAATTTAGTCACATATCACAAAAAAAGTTTTTTCTATGTTATAACATATCAAGAGGTTTTTTTGGTATACCTGACAATTTTGTATCTGTATCATCCACACTTGAACTCTATTCTTTAATGCACATTGGCAGAGAGCTGACAGTTCGTTTGATGTGACTTCAAAAGGAAGGATTGTAGTTTTTTCATCATTAAATGCTTTTATGATTATATCTATATAAACAAGGTAAATTTCTAATGTTTTTTCATTAATACTATATTTCACCATAAAGTGGATTATATTCTTTAGTGTAGTGTTTATTTTAGAACTACATGTTTGCAAGGAAAATACTCGGTAAATAATTTTTAGTGTACGTTTGGAACACTATAAGATTATTTAGGTGCCTGTCTGTCTCCGAAACTATTCAACATAGAAAGTTGAAATTTGGCACTAATATAGGAATTGATGGGCCTCAGTTTGGGGGGGGGGGGGGGGTGTAAAATCGGAAGTGATAAAAAAATTACCAGGTCATCAAGTGAGATGTCGAATGAATGCTTGTAAAAATACGAGTATAAATATATATATATATATATATATATATATATATATATATATATATATAATGTAATACTGTTTGTATTATTCTTAAAAAATTGCAAAAAATTGCTGTCTCCGCCTTATCTCTAAAATTACTGATTAAAAAATTTTGAAAAAATTCTGGAATATACCCCACAGGGTGGAGATTGAACGAAAATTATCACGAGAGCATTACCTTTAATAATTTTTCTGGTTTATAAAAAAAAACAAAAATTTGAAGGTCATCAGTTTTCAGTAAAGATCGGAAAAAAAACTCATTTGGGTGTGCTTTGTGAAGTCATTGTTCATTTTATACCTCCGTAACAAAAATGATTATTTTAAAAGCAATCAACATACGAAATACTAATTGCGCAAGTCCGACTTGCACTAGGCCGAATATATTTTGTTAAGTTCTTATACATATAGACGAATAAAAGCTAGAACAATAAAACCTCTATAAAGATTCGTTCGCAACTACAACCGGTTATTCGAAAATAACGTGTTTTAATAAGCGTTATAATTCAAAATCCAATAACTACAAATCACCGACTGTGAATCGGCATTGTTTGGATGACAGAGCTTTAATGAAATCGTTACAAAATCTGTAGGTAGTTTTGACGAATGGCGTGCATTTTTTTTTGCGACTGCACTTTTTCGACCTAGATATCTATCGATGCAGAAATTGAGTCCATTTTACGACTCTGTTATCATTTAATTCCAATGCTGTCCATTTTTACTTAAACAAAGGATGATATAATACACAGACCCAATACTAATATAGTTTTATTGAAGTAGTCCAACTCTGAGTGGAGTGAGTAGACTAAAGGAAATAAAACAGCAGTTTTTCTATTCCATTTAGATAACTGAAGGTAATGAATTTTACATAAATCAGTGGAGCAGTCAAAGGTGGTGGGTCAGGAGCCTATGTCCCATTTCCGCCCATAATGGATGGTGAAAATAGCGCTTTCTTAGAAACTGGGAAAAACTTGTATATTATTATATTGTATGAAAGGGTTCTTTTTTCAGTCATCGATTCTTACTTTAGATTTAAGCTTCTACTCATCATCATCATTAGTTAATTCCATCCATAGTCGGATGTAAGCATCCCCAAGTTGTCTCCAATGGGCTTTGTTGTTTGCTTTTTGCATCCAATCGTGTCCTGCTAATCTTTTTATGTCGTCCGTCCATCTTGTCTGTGGTCCATCTCCGCATCTTTTGTGTTCTCTAGGCCTATCATTCATCCTTGCAACATGCCCCGTCCAATTCCACCTTAATATATATATTCGTTCTATTATATTTGTCACTTTTGATTTTCTTCTTAACTCGATGTTAGGGAATACGATCTTGGAGTCTAATATTTAGCATTCTTCTCTTCATTGCTCTTTGGGTTACCTGGAGTTTATTTATTATACTTCTATTTAAAGCCCAGATCGAATACCCTGGCTTTTATTGTATTTGTGATATCTAATTTAATCTTCCGAACGCAGACCAAGCTAACGAGACTCTTCTATCCAAATCAGCCTTAAAATTATTTTTTGATATTTCGACTTTTTGTCCTATATGTATAAATGTTTGTACCTCTCCTATTCTTTCACCTTCTATTAACAGTTCCTGGCTGTTATCTTCACTTTCGTTGTTCAAATATTTGGATTTGTTGATGTTTATTTTCAGACCTATTTCTCGAGACTTATTATTCAACTCCATTCGCATTTCTTGCAATTCTTCTTTTATATTGGCGATCGGAGTGACATCATCTGAGAACCTTACGTGATTTAATCGTCCACCGCTCATTAGTATTCCTTTATTTTCCCACTTTAACGAATTGAAAATGTCTTATGAAGTGAAGCTTTGGGGATATCGAGTCGCCTTGTCTAATTTCTCTTTTAATTTTGATTTTATTTGTTTTTTCTTCAAGCATTATTTGTGATCTTACATTTTTATGTATGTATTCAAAAAGAGCTGTGTACTTTTCATCGACTCTGCTGTTACTTAAGGCGTTAAGGACTGCCCATATCTCTACCGAATCAAATGCTTTTTCGGAGTCAACCATTGCTATCCACAAGGTGACCTTATATTCATTTGCTTTTTCCACTAGTAATCTAATTCTTTGAAGATGGTTCAAAGTGCTGTATCCCCGTCTAAATCCCGCTGTTTAATTTGTTCGTTAATCTATATGTTATGATTCTAGTGAGGATTTTGTATAGTACCGATAACAGGCTGATGGGTCTGTAATTCTTCAATTTAACTTTGTTCCTATTTTTAAAAATAAGCACGATCAAAGTGTTTACCCAAGGTGTTGGTATTTTACTTTCTATTAGGCACCTGTTAAAGAGAGTTTGAAGAGATTGTATTATCGATGCCCCTCCATACCTTATCATTTCGATAATTATTTCATCGTACCCTGGTTCTTTATTCTTGTGCATATGTTGCAGGGCGTTCATCATTTCATCCGTTGTTACATCTGGAATTTCTTCAGATCTCACATTTCTTACTATCACTCTATTTCCTTCTTCTTTTCTGGGCAATAGCGATGTTTTCGTGTTATATAGAATTTGATAATATTTCTCTGTAGCTTTCTTTATCTCTTTGATTTGTACGATCTCTTGGTTATCGTTATTTATAAGTTTTATTATTTGATGTCTCCCTTCATTCATTTGTTTGTTTAGATGTTTCAGACTGTTTCTGTACTGTTTGATGTCTTTTCTGGTCTTTTTCCTTATTTTTTTATCTATTTCTGCCAATCCTAATCTGCCATTTGTAGGACCATTTCTTAATAGTCTTCTCTGTTTCATAAGATTTTGTGTCTCTTTACTTAACTTTTGCGTTTTCTCTTTTTTCGATGTTTCTATTCTACTACTACTCTACGATAATATTAAAGATTTGGAATCTGATATCCTTAAAGAATAAGTAGAAGAAGTGTTTAAAAAACGTAAAAAAGGGAAACTATGTAGTCGTTATGATATTCCGATAGAAGGGATTCTTGCAAGTGGAGCAACGGATAGACAGATGTATCTGGAACAATGCTGCAGTATATGGTCTACCGAACAATGACTCAACGATTGGTCAACATCAACTTTTGTCACATTCCATAAAAAAGGTTCTAAGGAAAGTTGTCAGAAATACAGATTCATCGCCCTAATGTCTCCCTCTAGCAAATTTTACATCAGAGACTTAGAATATACGTAGATTTTCAGATACCTGATGTGCAAGCTGAATTCGTGAGGGGAAAGGGTATAAGAAAGTAAATGTGCGCCAGATTATCGAAAAAGCCACATAATACAAGGTCTCTCTGTATACCTGCTTTGTTGATTATACTGGTTGACAAAAAAAACTTTCGGAAAAAACTACTGGGACCTGAGTAGTATATTCCTATGTATTTTGACCCGTTAACACGAATTTAAGGCTCATTTTGCTCCATCACTCAAGATTTTTTTCTAACCTCAAAAAACACCGAAAAAATGGACTAAAATGCTGTTTAATTTAGCATCAATTAAGGAAATAAGTGCAGTCCGCATTTTCTTAGTGCTCTGAGCTTAAATTTATTATAATAAATATAAAGCTTAGGTGTTAAAGGGAGGTAATTTAGCATGGGGGTAGGGGGGGCAATTTGAACAGAGGGGACATTTGTAACGTTATGGCAGTTGTCATCCATAACATCAGGGAGATTATAGTCCAATAAGGTGTTCTGTCCATACAGTTTGCACCTTATTTCATAACATTTGGGTCAGTCATTTTGTATACGCCATCTTTTTTAGTCCATTTTCAGGTTACAAAAAAAATCCTGTACTGATGGAGCAAAAGGAATCTCAAATTCGTGTTCAGCGGGTCAAAATACATAGGAATATACTACTCAGGTCCCAGTATTTTCCGAAAGTTTTTTTTTGTCGACCAGTGTCTTCGATATGGTTAAGTGGGATCATCTTTGGAATATCCTAGCTGAAAGAGGGTGCTCCGACATCTGATAATACTTATCAGAGCCTTATATGAGGCGAATGTTGGTAATGTGATGACTTCCAGTACTGCTTTTCTTCGAATGAAACAAGAAAAGTAACGCTTCCCGCAAATGGTGTTTTGTTGGCACGTAATGCGACATATTCAGTGCTTAAGAAAATATGTTGTTTACACTTCGGCAAAATAACATATACTAAAAATTAAAGTCTAATGATGGTACTTCACCTTGAATATAGCAACAGTATGCCCCGTTGCGATATAATACAAATTACGCTCTCTCTCAAATCCCTCAAAATTAATTCACATTCCTTATAAAATATATTCCCAAATATTTTACATTTTTGGTTTAACGACTATTACGATTTTGGTTCTGAGAAAATATTAGATTGGTTGTTTCATTTTTGTTTAGTTCGAGTTTATTTAAGTAAAACCATTTTTTTAACATCTAGTTAGTTGTATTCATATTTGTTTAACACACTTTTTAATTCATTTTTAGTGTTTTATACGAAACACTTATAAGATCACTTTTGTGTTTGTCCGTCTGTTACACCTGATTTTTCTCCGAATCTGTTTGACATAGAAAGTTGAAATTTGGTATTAATATGGGAATTGATGGCCTCATTACAGCCGTGTAGTTTTGAAAGTTAAATTTTGACTTAAGGGATTAGTTTTGGGGTTGAAATTGAAAGTGAATATATATAAATATATATATATATATATATATATATATATATATATATATATATATATATATATATATATATATATATATTTAATATAATACATGCGAACACTTTTATTTGCATTATGCCCCCCCTTATCTCGAAAATTAGTGTTAAAAAAATTTTGAAAAAATCCTGGAATATTCTCTACAGGGTGTAGATTGAGTGAATGTTATCACGGGTGCATTATCTTTAATAATTTATATATTTATGTAGTTGGGAGGCTCGAGATTAGTATAAGTAATGTAAGACTAAATAGAAAACGAAAAAAGCTGCTCTAGATTTTTAAAAATCCTATCTAGAGTCGTTTTAAACCTGTCAATTGGTTGATTCAAGTCACAGTAAACCATAAAATGTACTGAAATCAGGCGGTTTTGACAAGATATTAGTTTGTAATGCTTGAAAATACACAGGAAAATTGTATTATTATTTTTAGTATACAATGAATTTTCCTAGATATTTCCAATTATCTATCTATTTTTTTGCGTTAATTTATTACTCGTTATAAAAAAGATATACAATCAAAAAAAAAGTGCCCCTCCAACGTCTCTATTTTCTCCTTAGAACCGTTTAATGTTTTCTCTTTATTATTAAAAAATACTCTTTCGATCCATTTTTTGCAATCCCTGCTGCAAGAACCAGGCTACGTCCCTAGGTATGTCCTCTTCGGATTTCGGGCCTACTATGGTTTTCAAGTCAGATTATAAAACTACTGATTTCCTTTCGTTTTTAAAGTGTAAAAAGTATCTTGTAAAATTTTAAATGTCCAAGCTTTTATCATTTAAATTTGTGTTGACAAGAAAGAAAGGAAGAGGAAAGTAAGATGCAAGTTTAACACAAATATCAAAATTTTTGGGTAATTTATATTTACTATTTTCAGATGAATGAATATAGGATTGAGTTATTAAAATTTCTATTAAATTATCGGCCTTTTCGAAATAAACACTAATAATTTTTTTTTCAAATATTCAAAAAGTGTCTTTAACTGTAGATCTCTTGGTATGAGTCTATTTAAAGTGGATCTCGGTACGTCAAAGATTATTTTTGAGACTCTATTCTGTATTATCTGGAATCTTTTAAGCTCTATCCTGCTAATGGTGCACTCTGGCGGTAGCACCAAATATCAAAATGATCTACAAAAGATTTCATATTGGTTTGCTCTAGTTCTTAAGTGTAATTTACATTTTTTTTTCATCAATGGATAAATGGCATGTAGTTGTTTTTACTTATTGAATAATTTTGTTTGTATTGTTCTTCCAGTTAAGGCGTATGCCAAAAGAGAGTCTTAAATATTTAATCTTTGATAACCAGTTGATCAATTGGATATAAATTTAAACTTTTGTAAAACGCAATCTGCGTATCGATTTTCTGAAATAAATAAATTTGGTTTTTTGTCGGAATTTAACTTAATCTACCAATTCCTCAACCATAGCTCTAATTAATATTCATAATAGGAACATTAGGCTAGTTTTTTTTTTTGTATAGCGAGGCCATACGTAAATATAACTTTAATAAACATCTGCACGAGCTAGATTTATGTTTTTCAACAAAAATATTGATGGTTCGCAAATATCCTTTGTGTTAATGTAAAACGACTCCTAATATCAGTTGTCAAATTAAAACAAGAACCAGCACACATAATCCTTCAAAAACGAATTATAAAATCACAACAATCTAATTTATTCATTCCTGAAATTCCACCATTACTTCGAAGCACGTAATATAATAACCGAACATGAATGTTTGAATGTCTTCTTTCTGTTTCTGTACCTGCAATACCTACTTTTCAAGGACGTTTGCTGTCCCTTTGTATAGTTTATATAGAAATTAAATAATTCTCGAGAGAAAATATAAATATAGGTGTACAAAGAATTTACTGTACTAGAAGTAACGTCATTTTCGTGGGAGTAACTTTTTACTTTTTAGTATAAGAAATTTAAACAATCCTGAAATATTCAAATCCATTAACTATAGCTGGGTTCCGAGGTAAACCTAATTGCATTGGACGAAATTACTAGACTGTCAATGGTTCTGAAAATTTGGTATTGGTACATATGAAAATTGGATTTTCTCCAGGCTGCTGTAACTTTAATAGCCAAGGTCATTCCTTAAAAATTTGGTGGTTGTTACCTATTGGCCCAAAAGTAAAAGTTCGATGTTCTCTACGATTAAGAAAAGTTTTTTTAGAGAGCCGTACTCAGCAAAGTCTAAAAAATCGTAATTAGCTGATTTTTCCCCTAATAATGACCACTGGGGGTGGATGGTAGTTTGGAGGCTGTTTCTTATTGGCCCAGAAGTTAGAATTTCATGTTATCTTCGATTAATAAGAGTTTTTAACAAGTCGTATTCGCCAAAGTCCAAGTAAATCGTAAATAACCGATTTTTCCCTTTTTCATCCTCTAATAATGACTAGTGGGGGTGGAAAGTAGTTTGACGGTTGTTACCTATTGGCCCAGTAGTTAGTATTAGATAATCTATTCGAATTTAATAGGTTCAAACAAATCGCAAGCGGAAAAATCGACTTTTAATGGTGCTCTTTACTAGTGGCCACTACCTGCACCTTCTTCAAATATATATATATATATATATATATATATATATATATATATATATATATACATAACAAGGATTTTCTACAGCTGACGTTGCCTTCCTTCTCTCAGCCTTTGATTCCATCCGTTTCTATCTTCCCAGTCTCCATCTGTTAGACCCCTGTCCTCCATAGCCTCGTCCACATCGTCTCTCCACGATCGTCTGGGTCTTCCTCTTTTTCTTCTCCCTATAGGGCTCCACTCCGTTATTTATTTATCCACCTATTATCTTCGCTCCGTCTTATGTGTCCATACCATTTTAATCGTTTTTCTTCAATGGTGTTTACTGCGTTCTCTTTGATGTTCATTCTGCTTCTTATGTCTTCATTTGTTATTCTCTCCATACGTGTCACTCTACAACATCTTCTCCAATACTCCATCTCTACCGCGTTAATTTTAGATTTATTTCTTTTGTTGATCGTCCATGTTTCTGACCCGTATGTCATTATGCTTTGTATTATTGATTTGTATATGCGTGTCTTGTTTCTCTTTGTAATGTGCTTGTCCCACAGGATCGAATTTCTTATGCATGTTCGCGTTTGTCCTAATCTAGTTTTAATCTCGTCTTCTGATGTTGCGTTTTTTGAAATGATGGTTCCTAGATATTTAAATCTATCGGTTCCTTTGATTATTGTATCGTTATTTACTTCTGGATTCTCCACGTTTCCCTCCTTTGTTGTTAGATATTCCGTTTTATCAAAGTTTATTGCCAATCCTGCTTTAGTGTATTCTCCTTTCAGTTTTCTTACCATATAACTGAGATCTTCCTCATCTTGCGCTATGATTACTTGGTCGTCTGCGAAACTTATAGTATACAAGTAATCTTCTCGTATTGGGACTCCCATTCCACTACATTTTTGCTTCCATTTTTTTAATGTTTGTTCGAGGTATATTTTGAATAGTGTTGGGGATGTAGAGCATCCTTGTAATAGGCCTTTTGATGTATGGAGTCTCTTCCCTATTTTATGTCCTATTTTTATGTTCACTGTGTTGTTTTCGTAGGTGAGGTAAAAACTGGAGGTATCTCAAAATCATGAAGGATTTGGAGGTTGCGCCCATTGATACTTTTGATCGGCATGGTGAGTACTATAAAATAAAAAAAAATGCAAATTTAACGGAAGCCGGATTTATATTTAAAATGGGCGAGGTCCTTTCCCAAGAACATTTTGCTCCATTAGAGAACGATGAGAGTTATTTTTCGTTAATTGTTACTGTCACTGAGACTTGGGTGTCCTATTGGGATTCTTTTACCAAGTAAAAGTTGATGCAATGGGTCCATAATGACTCTTCATCTTTAAATAACCGATTAAGTGCAAGTTGAACTTGCACAATTAGTGTTCCGTACGATTGTTTTTAAAATAAAAAAAATTTGTTACGGTGGTATAAAATGATCAGAGACTTCAAAAAAAACACTCCAAATAAGTTTACAACAAAGTTTGTTTCCAATATTTACTGAAAACTGATGAACTTGATTTTTTTTTATATACCAGATAAATTAATAAAGGTAATGCACTTGTGATAATTTTCGTTCAATCTACACCCCGTAGAGAATATTCCAGAATTTTTTCAAAATTTTTTGATCAATATTTTTCGTGATTCGCGATTTTTTAAAAATAATACAAAGAAAAGTATGCGCAAGTATTACATTATATATATATTTTTTACTTGTGTTTTTAGAAGCTTTCATTTGACACCACACTCGATGGCCTAGTAAAAAAAATTTTTTTTCACTTCGGATTTCACCTCTCAAAACTAACCCCTTAAGTCAAAATTTAATTTTCAAAACTACACAGCTCTGATGAGGCCATTAAATCCTATATTATTACCAAATTTCAACTTTCTATGAGAAATAGTTTTGGAGAAAACAGAACAGAAACCGAAGTAATCTTGTAAGTGTTCCGTACGGAACACTAAAAATCAACTCGCTCTGCTCTGTCCTTGAATATATCATTGGACAATAATAATAAAATAAACCGGCAATTTTTAATTTTACTACAAAGAATTTTGCCAGGTATGCCAAAGTCATTTTGTCAATTAAATATGAGGTTTTGATGGCAAGCAATTATAATAATCGATTTAAGTTAAAATTTGTTGATTTTTTGTTACATTTTTATACAGCAAATACAACTTAAATTACCATATGTTTAGATGGCCGCGAAACATCTAGAAAAACCCAAGAGCCCTAGAAGACCCAGAAGAACGCTTTCTCCAAACAATGTTATTGTGAATGGCCAGATTATTGACAGAATATATTCGGAAAACTTGACATTACCTAAAAAAAATTCTACTACGAAAAAACGTACACATCTTGATAATATTATGGAAGAGTGTGATTCAGTAATTTCAGATTGCAAACCTTCCCAGGAACATCTTTCGTTACCCTTGGAAGATGCGGTAAAAATAGCCGATGAAAATGTGCAAAAGTTTATTGAAGAAATGTCACATAATAGCAGCATTCAAAAAAACGTAAAAGAATTGGGCGCTGTTTATTCAAAAAGTCGAGATGAACTTAGAAATCTGAGTAATTTCTTGTCTACAATTGATGATGGATCCAAAAATAAAATTGTGGATACTTTAGTCAATGTGTACAAAAATGAAATTTTATTTGCTATAAATAATAGCGTTGAAAAAGGAGAATTAAATGTTGAAAAACAGGAAGTAAATAGCGACTTTGGTGATAAAATTAGTAAGTTAGAGAATATCTGTAAAAATCTAATAAACAATGACCAAAATAAGATATTCGACGAAATATCACCGAGAAAGGAAGCAACATATAGGGCAAATAATGATAAAGAAATGTTACAAAATTTGAAATTTGATAAGCATAGAACAACTTTAGATAAAGACCCAGAAAATAACGAAAATTTTTATGGTTCTAGTAACGGTAACATTTTAATCAAACTAACAGAATTACCAAAAGTCATGAACGTCTTTTGAGAAGCAAATCTAATGAAGATGTCACCAAAGAAAATAAATGTAAAGAACGAATTAACGAATATTCCAATTTTTTTGTAGATCTCGAAACATTTAAAAATGGTCCGCAATCTGTATTGATGAATAAAGCTAATTTTAGACCAGAAACACCTAATTTGGATCGAAATAGCAATTTTGTGGTCAATTATCACACGAAATCCATTTTTAAGGATAGAAGTTTAACAAGTAAGGCGCCAATTAAGCTAGATCATTTACCTCCTAACTCTGAAGGGCCAGATAAAAATTTTAACCCATTTTCTTCAAATATACTTAAAAAAGAAGAGAATTTTGAGGAAAGTTCACCAAGCAGCAACAAAAAATCCGACCATCATATAGACATAAAAATTTGTCCCTCTAAAGAAGAAGCCATAAGCAGAATTTTGGGTAGCAGAAAAACAAACAATATTTCTTCAGTGAAATATGAAACAGCAAAAACCGAAAAAGATACATTATCAGATATTTTAAAGGATAAATCTGAAATGAATAGAGATAAATTTTACGAAGAACTTAAGAAATTAATTGAAGATCCCTCATTTGCTGACAAAAGAGAGTTTAAATCGGAGGGAGTTCAGGCATCCTATGGAAAATCAAGAAAATCTCTCAAACCAAGCAGTTATATACAAATTGTTAAGCCTTACAAATATCATCCAGAATATATTAAAGAAAGTAAATCTGATATAGCTATTGAGTGTCCATTTGGATGTTTGCTAAAAATAAAAAAATCTAAATCTGCTACTGATGTAGATGAATTGCGATTTGATAAAAGGATATATATACGTGGGAATAGTAGACCTAAACAACGTGGTAAGCTAACTAAAAACGAGTTGCTGAAAGAAGAAAATCCATTGTCAGTAATAAAAGTTGATGTAAAACCGTCGACTCAATTATTGGAATCTAAAGGACTAAGGCGGAAAAAGCAAATGATTAAATATTTGGAGGCAGACCTGAAGCGTGGTGATTCAGATTATGAAGTAAGCCAGATTTTGTTTGAAACTCCGAATGCTAGAAATATTGAAAACGACGCTTCATCCGTGGTAATACCAACCTTGGAGGAACATCAGGTCAACAATTTTAATGCCAATTATCTTCTTCATGCCATCAAAATCCAGAAAAAAAGTGACATTTTGATACCACCTAATTTCGCCAGTCAGTATTTTAGTCACAATTACGCTGCAAGTAATCCAAGTGTAACAGAAGAAGACTATAGAATGTGGCTGAAAAAGCAAAATTGGTCAAAAATATTCAAGTATTACCAGAGAGTTACAGTCTCTTGAAGATTTGAGGTCGATTTCTCAGACTATGTATCAACCTTCACCATCGCCAGAAGATCGAGGAGAATATGGGTATTTTTTGGAGAGAGAAAATGTTACTACATATGCGTCTTCAACAGATCAAGCTTCTAATTTCCTTTTAGATTTTAGTGAACATTTTTTGTACGAACACGTTGTTATTTCGAGAGCTATAAACTTGTTTTGCTCATTTAATGCGAAGAGAACAAGAATATTTACTATGAAAGAGAGACTACTACAGATTATGCTTTTTGCATTCTTTTACACTATATGGGTTTTCCTGGACAATAAAGTATTTGTCGAATCTAGTAAAAAGGGCGGAAGATTATGGAATTGAAAAATTAATGTCACGTTTCGTACAAAATAAAATTCTGTAAAGCATTTCTTTTGGGTTTTATTTAAAACTGACTACTTTTTGTTGAATAGTACTTAAAATAGTATATTATTTGATGAGAAGTAATAGAAACTTATTACTCAGGGGGGGGGGGACTTTAAAAAATAGCTGAAGCGGACTTAAGTAAAATAACAACTAGTTCTGCGAATTGAATATTACGTCTTTACAAGAATCAAGTTTTTGAGGTGCGAATTAGTCCAATGCAATAAGTCATTAAAAATGAAAAATGATGGAATCCAGCTATAATGAACAGATTTGAAAGATTCGTTTTTTTTTTGGTTTGTAATGCCATAAACTACATAGTTTACCCATTGAAAATTACCTCAATTTTAAAAATCCATTAATTAAAAAAAAAAAAAAATTTAAACATTTCTTTTAAACATAGAGAACAGATCTATTAGATCTCTCTAAGGCTAGGCTGTATCAGACAAGTTATCAATGTTTAGATCTAAGTTGGGAATGTGGAATCTTTGGCACAATGATACTACTCAGTATATATCACCACTACACCAAACACTTTATTTTTGCGCTCGACGCGCGTTTCGCTAACCTGTTAGCTTCATCAGGAGCGATGATTGACAATCATCGCAATATGGGAAAGTTGGAGATTCTGGGAGATAAGGAGAAATATTTGGAGAATGGCTTGAATAATGATAGATAAAGAGATATAAGCCCCTGTATTACGGCAGAATTGGAGATTATATGAGATAAAGCGAAATAATTGGAGATAATGCGGAATAATGACAGATTTAGCAACATATAAGCCTTTATAATATGGGAAAGTTGGAGATTCTGGGAGATATGGAGAAATATTTGGAGAATGGCTTGAATAATACTAGATACAGAGATATAAGCCTGTGTATTACGGGAGAACTCGATATTATGGGAGATAAGGCGAAATAATTGGAGATAATGCGGAATAATTACAGATTTAGCAACATATAAGCCTTTATAATATGGGAAAGCTGGAGATTCTGGGAGATAAGGAGAAATATTTGGAGAATGGCTTGAATAATGATAGATAAAGAGATATAAGCCCCTGTATTACGGGAGAATTCGAGATTATGGGAGATAAGACGAAATAATTGGAGATAATGCGGAAAAATGACAGATTTAGCAACATATAAGCCTTTATAATATGGGAAACTTGGAGCTTCTGGGGAGATAAGGATAAATATTTGGAGAATGGCTTGAATAATGATAGATAAAGAGATATAAGCCCCTGTATTACGGGAGAATTCGAGATTATGCGAGATAAGGCGAAATAATTGGAGATAATGCGGAATAATTACAGATTTAGCAATATATAAGCCTTTATAATATGGGAAAGTTGGAGATTCTAGGAGATAAGGAGAAATATTTGGAGAATGGCTTGAATAATGATAGATAAAGAGATATAAGCCCCTGTATTACGGGAGAATTCGAGATTATGGGAGATAAGGCGAAATAATTGGAGATAATGCGGAATAATGACAGATTTAGCAACATATAAGCCTTTATAATATGGGAAAGTTGGAGATTCTGGGAGATAAGGAGAAATATTTCGAGAATGGCTTAAATAATGATAGATAAAGAGATATAAGCCCGCCCTAACATGGTTAGCGAAACGCGCGTCTAGTGCAAAAATAAAGTGTTTGGTGTAGTGGTGATATATACTGAGTAGTAATATTTAGATCTCCTGTTGTTGGTGTTTGCAAGGAACTTTTCTTGGCGAATTTTTAAAGGCATATTTACATCAAAAATTAAATTGTTGAGTCATTTTTCAATGATCGACGATATTTTTCAGCTGATTCAGTGCAGCTGGTGTTGCGATATCCGTCAAAAACGACAAAAACATTGTTTCCATAATTATTTCTTCAATATCGTAAGTAACGATTGCATATCGTCTGATTTAATTACCATTTGCAATGATGTAATAACATTCCGCCATCAATAACATACGAAAACGTATTGTTATCATTTACACTAATATTGAGCTGTATAAATAAATCATAAAAGTTTGATTAATTTGTCTTTCGCATTAAATCTTGATCAAACAGAGTGACAGGATATGGAGCTAACTCAAAATTCATGAATGTTTGAAGGTCTTCTTTCCTTTTCTATACCTGCAATACCTACTTTTCAAGGACGTTTGCTGTCCCGTTGTATACTTTATATAGAAATTAAATAATTCTCGAGAGAAAATATAACTATAGGTGTACAAAGAATTTACTGTACTAGAAGTAACGTCATTTTCGTGGGAGTATTCTTAAAAAAAAAATAGAAAAATCATTAGCGGACACTTTCAAAGGTAAAACTTTTTACTTTTTAGTATAAGAAATTTAAACAATCCTGAAATATTCAAATCCATTCACTATAGCTGGGTTCCGAGGTAAATCTAATTGCACTGGACGAGATTACTCGACTGCCAATGGTTCTGAAGATTTGCTATTGGTAGATATGAAAATTGGATTTTCTCCAGGCTGCTGTCACTTTAATAGTCAAGGTCATTCCTTAAAGATTTGGTGGTTGTTACCCATTGGCCTAAAAGTAAAATTCGATGTTCTCTACGATTAATAAAACTCAACAAAGTCTAAAAAATCGTAATTAGCAGATTTTTCCCCTAATAATGACCATTGGGGGGGGGGAGAGTAGTTTGGAGGCCGTTTCCTATTTGACCAGAAGTTAGAGTTTCATGTTATCTTCGATTAATAACAGTTTTTAAGAAGTTGTACTCGCCAAAGTCCAAATATATTATTATTTTACTATTATCCTCTAATAAGAACTACTGGGGGAAGAGAGTAGTTTGACGGTTGTTACCTATTGGCCCAGTAGTTAATATTCGACAATCTATTCAAATTTAATAGTTTCAAACAAATCGCAAGCGGCAAAATCGACTTATAATGGTGCTCTTACTACCTGCACCTTCATCAAAAATATGAGGTAAAAACTGGAGATATCTCAAAATCATGAGGTTGCGCCCATTGAGATTTTGATCGGCATGGTGAGTACTACAAAATAAAAAAAACAATAGCAAATTTAACGGAAGCTGGGTTTACATTTAAAATGTGCGAAGTCCTTTGTCAAGAACATTTTGCCGCTTTAGAGAACGACGAGAGTTATTTTTCGTGAATTGTAACTGCCACTGAGACTTGGGTGTTCTATTGGGACTCTTTTACCAGATGAAAGTTGATGCAATGGGTCCATAACGGCTCTTCATCTCCAAAAAAGGTGAAAACTCAGTTGTCTTCTAGAATATTGATAATGGTCGTTTTTGAGAACTGAAAAGGATTTCTGCTTATTGAATTTATGAAGAAAGGCTTCACAATTAATGGGGAGGTTTACGAAAAGACAAACCGACACTTGAATCAGGATATTGGAGAGCCAAAACTTTGTTGCTGGAAGACAATTATAAGATTCACAATGCTCGCATAGTTGAAGCCATTATTTTATACGCTGCAGCATAGGAAATATAGCTGTAGCTACAGAAAGACAAATAGGTGGAACAAAACGTCGCCGCAAAACGAAGCCGGACGGGCTATTGCCAAATTGATAAAATGTGTCTCGTCGAGTTTCCCAGAAATGCGGTGCCGGTAAAAGTTTATATTATATATTATTGCCGGTAGCCAGCTGGGTTCGCTTTGCGGCGACGCACAATAGGGCAAAACACCCGAAAAATGGAAAAAAAAACCTCCTAAACTACTTCAATAATAACTGTTATTTATTTATGGCACCAATTCCAATGTACCTTTTGTGCTAAATCGAATAAAATAATTGTCAAGTCGATAAGACCAACTGCCTGCATGTTATGCCAATTTATTCAATGTTATGACCTATAAAACGTGGTTTTTCTGAATAATTTCAAAATTGGTGCAATTTTTAATATATTTTTGTGATTAAGCGAACTATTTTAGTGTCACTAGGATGAACTAATGTGTAAATTTAGTAAGGCTACTAGTTTAGGACATTTTTATTTAGGTAAGAACCAGAGATCACTGCTCATACACGATTTTTGTTTGGAAATGTTCTTGAGAGATAGTGAACTCTGAATTGCTTATAACATTTCTATTCTCTGGTCACAAATGTAAGTTTAAGATTTTATTAAATATAAATAATTACTACAATCGTGCAACAACAAGGACTTACAAATATTATTTGTAAGTCCAGTTTATACTGGAACCAGACTGTCAAAATAAAAGTCGAGAATCGCATGTCCAAAGAAATAAAAATAAAGAAAGGCGTACGTTAGGGTTGTATTTTGTCACCTCTATTATTCAATGTCTATTCGGAGGAAATCGTCAATAAAGCACTTTCTGACAAAAAAGATGGAATTACAATTAATGGTGTGTATGTAAATAACCTCCGCTACGCTGATGATGCTGTCATTCTAGCGGACAGTGAAGAAGGAAGAAAAGAGGAAGGAAAGAGTTATTAATAGAATTGTTGATGCATGTGAGGAATATGGAATGAAACTGAATACGAACAAAACAAAAACAATGGTGGTTAGTAACAATCCTAATACAAAAATAAATATTAAAGTACATCAACAACACTTGAAAGGGTAACAAGAATAACGTACTTAGGAAGCGTAATTAGATTGAGAGCACTCCACTGAAATACGCTTAAGAATTAAAAAAACACCGAGCTCCTTTAATAAAATACGCAGCATACTATGTAACTGCCAACTAAACTTAAAAACGAGAACAACAGTGCTAAGATGGAACGTATTCTCGGTTATATTATACGGTATAGAAGCTGCAATAATTACAGAGACAACACGATAAAGAATGGAGTCATTCGAGATGTGGTGCTATCGCCGAATGCTTCATGTTCCTTGGACAGCGCATACCACAAACGTGGAAATACTTGATCGGATGGAAAAAGAACGAAAGTTGATTCCAGCTGTTTTAAAGAAAGAAAAAGCACTTACTTTGGCCATATTATTGGAAGCCCAAAGTATGATCTCCTGTAACTTATAATTTGAAGGAAAAATAATCGAAAAGTGAGGACCAGGAAGGCACCACAACTCCTGGTTGAAAAAAACGGCAATAGATAAAACCAGATGGACAAATGAGATCGCCAAAGTCCTTAGAAAATAAGGCACACTAAGAAGAAGATAAATGATTAAATTGTTTTAAATAAAGATATCATGAAAATAGAGCTCCGAACGAGAAATAAGAGAGTGCTCTTGGCTTAGCGCTATGTTCGAGATATCATTAAATTTCAAAGCGCTTTAGTAGCCAAATCGTTCGCTCGACAAAAAAAACCTATAAAACATAATTTGTTGAAAATTTAATGTGGTATATTTTTGTATAGAAATGCCTTTATCCAAAAAATTTAAAAAATAGCATTTTTTTCGCCGTTTTTTGCATTTTACTCAATATCGCAACATTTACGAGGTCGTAAAGTAAAGTTTAAGATTTAGCAACCCAAAAAACATAGAAGGCAGCTGACAAAAAGGTTTTGTATTTTTTCCTGAAATTACCACTTTTCGTCCTCTGTTTACTGGACTATTCATTGGAATTGCATTCGGTGATATTAGGTGGCGTTCTTTGAGGGAAATCGAACCTACCTTCTACCAGTACCTACTATCTAAGCAAATAAGAGGTTCTTTAGAAGCGAGTGAAGCTAGTCTTCAAAATTCAAGGAAAACAGAAACTATTACCATACTTCCATTTTCATGGAAGTAAAAATTGGTAATATCGCTGGACGACTGCTTAATTTTGACGAGTTCCTTGAAGAATAAAAACCACTGAAAACCGTTATAAGCAATTTAGAGTTTACTATATATTAAGAACATTTCCATACAAAAATCTTGTGTAAACAGTGATCTGTATATCGGGCTATTTTCAGGGCCGTTTTTATTATTCTTTAAACGCTATTAGAAAAAAGCTTGTGGAGGTAAGAAATTTAGGGATTTAAGATAAAATAAAAATTAACAATAATAATTTTTAAAAGTGTTTTGAAATTTAGGAACTTTTCCACTATGCGACGATTTGCGTCACGTGTTCTGTAGCGACAGCTATGTTTTCTATGGTCCTAGTAATGTACATAAAATATTTTTTTGATTTGCGAGTTTTCCTTGCTGGTTAGAAATTTTGGATGGTTGTAGCTTTTACTTGATTAGTCAATTTCCACTAGTTTATTTAAATTGCGAAACGAGTCATCGCAATTTAAATAAACCAGTGGAAATTGACTGAAAACAGTCTTTTATTATATACTTGGTAGTTAGGTAGATAACCTTTGCATTCAGCAGTTGTCGATTGTTATGATTTTTATTTCTGAATGACTAAATTTTACCGAATTTTCTTTATTGAGAAAATGTTGTAAACTGTAAATTCAATAAACTCCACCATGCGGATTTGCATTTTTTAACTAGATAGCGTTCTTTCCTATTAGGAAATGTCGTAAAATGTCTTCTAGTTTGTCGTTGAGAGACGAAATCAGTTCAATTTTCTATGCTCGTTCGAGTTTACTGTTATTGAGGGAATATTTCGATAGATACAAAAAGGAAAAGAAAGAATTTTGATAACGTCTATAATATATCTTACCTAAAATGTTTCTGTTTTATCGTATATAAATTTTATAGGAAAGCTTTTAGTAAATAACATGTCTTCTCAATGTATCTGTGATTTCATGTTTGAAAAGATGTTATTTATTTTCTTATAGTAGATAAAATAGACCTTTAAATTAAAGTTGAAGAAAAAATAAATGAACTTTAAAGAAATTTTTATTTATAACACAAAAATATTCTTTCTTTTATACACTTTCGACGAAAAAAAAACCTTGACCCTATTATCAAGATAAATAGTTTTTTTATACCACATAAATTATCAAACGTAATGCCCTCATGATAATTTTTACTCAATCTTCACATCATGAAGAATATTTTAGAGTTTTTTCGAAATTTTTTGATAAGTAAGTAAGTATTACATCATATATATATTTTTGAATTCGTATTATTTCATTTGACACTCCACTCGATGACCCTAAAAAAAATTTTTGTTCACTTCTCCCTACTACCACTTAAGTCAAAATTTAACTTTTAAAACTAGACGGTTTTGATCAATCCTACATTTGTGCCAACTTTCTATGTCAAATAGTTTCGGAGAAAATCGGTTGTGGCAGGACACCGAGATGATCCTATAGGTATTCCGTACGGAACACTAAAAAGATAATATTTTAGGTTTGGTGTCTAATATGGGGACAGTTTCCCCTTCTTTTAAGCTTGTGCCATACTCGCAGAAGTATATATGTTATATATATATATATATATATATATATATATATATATATATATATATATATATATATATATATATTAATCGGTTTTATAACGTCTTCCGTCTTCCGATGCCTAATTTCCACTCCTCCCGGTTTCTCCATCCCTCTCTCTAGTACTTCCTTGTTAATTCCTGCTCTCCAGCTTTGGCGTGGTCATCCTCGCTTTCTTTTTCCATGAGGGTTCCAATTTAAAATCTTTTTAGGTAGTCGGTCTTGTGGCATTCTCTGTACATGTCCGTACCATACCAATCGTGCTCGCTTTATCGTGTCATTTGGTATGCGGTCTTTTCTGGATTTTCTGGCTGCTCGTCTCCAGAAATCCATTTCTGTAGCTTTTAGTATTTTTTCTGTTCTTTCCTTTAATGGCCACACCTGGGAGCTGTAAGTTATTATACTTTTCATTATTGAGTTGTAAATTCTCTTCTTATTTTCAATGGTTATGTTTTTATCCCATAGGATACTATTAAGCATTGCAATCGCTTTTCTTCCTTGGATATTCCTCTCGAATATCGCTTCTTCCAGTGTTCCGTCCCTAGATATTCTCGTTCCCAAATACTTATAACTGGCACAGTGTTTGATGGTATATCCTGTGGCTAGTTTCAAGTCCTGCTGTTGTCCTCCGACGCACATGTTCTCGGTCTTTTTAATATTGACTTCTAGGCCCCATTTTTCATATTCCTCCATAAGTTTTCGTGTCATGTATTCCATATCATCGATGTCCTGAGCGACTACTACCTGGTCATCTGCGAATGACAGCGTGTACAATGTAGTATCGTCATCCAATGGTAATCCCATACTGCTGCATTTCCTTTTCCAGTTCTTCAGTGCACTCTCCAAATAGATTTTAAATAGCGTTGGGGATATACAGCAGCCCTGTTTGAGACCCTTTGTGACCGGGAACCCCGTTGTTATACCATATTTGGTTTTCACACTACTTCTTGCGTCTTGGTATAAGGATTTTACGGCTTTAATTATTTCGGTGCTTACATTACTCTGTTGTAGTTTTTCCCACAATCTCATTAGGGGCACGCTGTCGTAGGCCTTTTTTAAATCTACAAACAAGACATGGACGTCCTGATCAAATGCGGTTTTCTTTTCTAGGATTTGTGTCAGTGAAAAGAGATGGTCTATTGTGGATCTTCCTGCTCTAAAGCCTGCCTGTTCTTCAGCTTCTACGTCCGCGTATTCCGTTTCTATTCTATTTTAAGTATTTTTCCGTATATTCTGCTGATAGATCCTGTAACCGTTATTCCCCTATAGTTATCGCAATTATTTTTGTCTCCTTTCTTATGAATTGTTGATACTCGTATGTATGATATTTTCCATTCCTCAGGTACTTCTGATGTGTTAATGCATATCTGGAATAAGTTCCTCAAAGCGCTAAATAGCTTTTCAGTTCCGTATTTTACTATCTCTCCTGGGATGTTTCCTGGTCTTGGAGCTCTACCATTTTTTAGCGTTTTACATACTTCTTTAACTTCTGATGTTGTTATCCTTATTGGGGATCCTCGTATAACTATATTTGGGTTTCCATGTTGAGTATTTTTGAACTCTGGTCTATCTTCTGTTAGCATATTTGTAAAATATTGGTTCCATTTTTCTGGTGTTATTGGTGAGAAGATTTCTCCTTTCCGTTCTGTTCTCATATTTTTAAGAAGTCTCCAGCTTTCTGTGCTTTTTCTTCCTCCTATGTAAGTGTTGAGTCTTGAGCATGTCTTTTCCCGTTGGCTGTTCTTTTTGTCACTAATCATTTTGCGTACTCTAGCTTGGGATTCTTTGTATTTTACTTTGCCGTTTGTGCTCTTTGAACTTAAGTATTTGTGATAGCTTTTCTGTTTTTCTTCAATTTCGTATTTAATTTCTTCATCCCACCAATATGGTTTTTGCTGTTTTTCCCTTTTCTCTTGGTACTCTAATGCTTCCAGTGCGGCTGCGTGTTGGCAGAAGTACGAGCGGATTATTTTACATTCCGGCTTGGCCGCTAAAGCAGTCACTTAAGAGAATACACAGGCTCTTGAAGCTTTGGTATTAGATTTATTTCTCACACTCAAATAGTATCAATTATTTATATTGTCAGCCGATAAGGTGTCTCATTCCGAGAATAAGGTGTTGGTAAATGTTGAAAGGAGTTCAAAAATTTGATCAACAACGTTAGGTCTCCGAGTAGAATAATTTGGCATTAATTCTTGTATCAGTTGTATCTTGTAAGCGTGCAGAGAGAAATATTTACAAAGTATGTGTTGTAAAGACTACTTAGGCACATTTACGATACTTGATCGTTTGCGTATTAAGAGGTCATGATTCCTGCGAACTGCACTTCCATCGCTTTTTTTTTGTGGGTCTAACACAAGTGCTGCAGGGAAGTTCCTAAAGCGCTACAGGAGCGACACGTGTGCGGAAAAAGCGATTCATGTTGTTCTTGAATCGCTGTAAATTCTACTCGGTGGGAAACACAGATCAATCCTATATTTGTGCCAACTTTCTATGTTAAATAGTTTCGGAGAAAATCGGTCGTGGCAGAAGGACACCGAGATGATTCTGTAGGTGTTCCGTACGGAACACTAAAAAGATAATATTCTAGGTTTGGTGTCTAATATGGGGACAGTTTTCCCTTCTTTTAGGCTTGTGCCATACTCGCAGAAGTACGAGCGGATTATTTTGCATTCCGGCTTGGCCGCTAAAGCAGTCACTTAAAAGGATACACAGGCTCTTGAAGCTTTGGTATTAGATTTATTTCTCGCACTCAAATAGTAACAATTATTTATATTGTCAGCCGATAAGGTGTCTCATCCGAGAATAAGGTGTTGGTAAATGTTGAAAAGAGTTCAAAAATTTGATCAACAACGTTAGGTCTCCGAGTAGAATAATTTGGCATTAATTCTTGTATCAGTTGTATCTTGTAAGCGTGCAGAGAGAAATATTTACAAAGTATATATTGTAAAGACTACTTAGGCACATTTACGGTACTTGATTGTTTGCGTATTAAGAGGTCATGATTCCTGCGAACTGATACTAGAACCCACTCTGCATTTTTATCGCTTTTTGATATCCCTGATCTCTCCCTCCGAGATTTACTTAAAGTCCAACTAGTTTCTTCCAACTTCTGCATACACTTTTTATTCAGTCACAAACTGGGAGTTCAACTGAAGTTGAAGTTATTACTTACTTTGTAACATATCGTCGAAAATTATATTATACGTCTATCATATCCTTGCAAATAAATGTACTTATGAGAATATTTTATAGTCTCTTGATTTATTTTAATACTTCGATCGTTTTTTATCATAAAAAAAATCATATTTGATTTTGTCTCTATTCTGGTATTCAATATTTATGTTTCTAAGTTTTTAATGAGTGTGCATTTGAACATTTAGTCTAATAATAAGGATTACTTTTCACTTGTTCGTTTTTTGGATAATGTATATATAATTTTCATACAGAAGTACTGATATAAAAGGATGACTTTTATATCAGTTTAATAGCAAGCAATGGGCGCAAACGTGATGGAGACAGCGTTAGAACTTTATGCGCCGCGTGACGCGCGCTTGAAATTATTTAACATTTTCCGAACTTACAAGCTTTTCAAAAAATATCTTTTTTTTAGATTAAAACACAGCGAATATAACGGAATATTTCCGATTTTATAAGTTATGGGGGCGAGCATGAAAAATTTTTTTAAACAATTTGTTTGTTATTATTTTTTATAAACAATTAAAAAACTTCACGGTTATACTTTGCGAAAGCCAACATAAAGAGTAATAAAATGGAGGTAGAAGGAAGTTTACACGATAAATAGAATCGGCGATATTGCTTTTTTTTAATGTGCCGCCGATTAGTGAACCACGAAAACTTATAACATCCATATTTTGTAAAATATACAATAAAAGAAATATAAAAATTTTTTCAGGCAAATCGAAAATTTCCTCAAATCCGTACGGTTTGTAAAAGAATGACCCATATAAGAATCCTTTCATACAATGAAACTTTAAAAACTTTAATCCAAATTAAAAATCGGAGGATTAATATTTTGCACAAACAGCGGAAGTACGAGCGGATTATTTTACATGTCGGCTTGGCGGCTAACGCAGTCACCTAAAAGAATATACAGGCTCTGGACGCTTTGGTATTAGATTTATTTCTCGCACTCAAATAGTATCAATTATTTATATTGTCAGCCGATAAGGTGTCTCATCCGAGAATAAGGTGTTGGTAAATGTTGAAAAGAGTTCAAAAATTTGATCAAAAACGTTAGGTCTACGAGTAGAATAATTTGGCATTAATACTTACATCAGTTGTATCTTGTAAGCGTGAAGAGAGAAATATTTACAAAGTATGTGTTGTAAAGACTACTTAGGCACATTTACGGTACTTGATTGTTTGCGTATTAAGAGGTCGTGATTCCTGCGAACTGATACTAGAACGTACTCTACACTTCCATCGCTTTTTTTTTATGGGTCTAACACACGTGCTGCAGAGAAGTCCCTAAAGCGCTACAGCAGAGACACGTGTGCGGAAAAAAAAAGCGATTCACGTTGTTCTTAAATCGCTGTAAATTGTACTCGGTGGGAAACACAGTCCTGGGTAAGCCATTCCAAAGGGATGATGTTCTCCATATAAACGACTGCATGAAAAGCGTTGTATGAGGAGTAACAAGCTGAACCTCATACGGATTTGAAGTATCAGCGCGACGTGTACTTCTAACATGCACCACTCTGGGAGGAATTAAGCGGGCTACATCCTTCGAACACTCTCCATGAAAATACTTGTAGAATATACTCAAGTCGCCAACCGTTCTTCGATGTTCCAGCGAATCAAGGTCGCCGGTCAGTTCTGGATCTCCAATCAGACGAACATCTCTTCTCTGAACAGAATCCAACAAATGCAGTGTGTGTTTGGGAGCGGAGCCCCAAATATGGGAGCAGTATTCCATAGTTGGTCGAATTTGAGCTTTGTAACGAATTAATAGTTGTTGTGGAGTGTTAAGCTTTCTGGTTCGAAATAATATTCCCAACTTTTGAGAAGCTCTTCTTGCTATGCCTGCAACATGTTCATGCCAGGACATATTTGCTCCCAAATTAACGCCCAACAAATTGAGTGACGATGCTAGGGGAATGGAGTGCCCCGACATAACTATGTCGGGTTCAGCAACGCTAACTTTTTTAGAAAAAACTGCCGCCTGGGTTTTTGTAGCGTTAAATTCCACTTGGTTCCTCTCACCCCAAGATAGAATTTCTTCCAGGTCTTTGTTAAGTTGAATGACTTCCTGCTGTCTGCGAATATTCGCCTGAGTAGCCGATGTCCGAGTGTTCAAAGTGAAGGAAGAGATAAGCGTACTGTCATCTGCAAAGCTGTAGATTGGATTTCCGGTCTTTTCCAGCAGATCGTTAATGTAAATAAGAAAGAGAGTAGGAGGCAGTATGGAGCCTTGGGGCACACCGGCCCCTGATCGCTCCCTCCGAGATTTGCTTAAAGTCAAACTAGTTTCTTCCAGCTTCTGCACACACTTTTAATTCCGTCACAGACTGGGAGTTTTATTTACTTTGTCTAAATGATATCAAATACGAAATTTTCATCGAACGCGGAATTGAAGTTTTGTAACACTTTCACAAATAAAAGACACATTTCGCTCCGGTGAAATGTTTCATAGAAACTGAATTTTCAAAAACCAGCGATGCACCCTGGTTCTTCACCTTGCCCTTCAACAGGTGATGTTTGCCTAATAAGTTAAACAAATTCAAATGTATTTATAGGACACTTTGTACGTGACGTTTAAATTTTGACTTATTCTACTTACATTGAACGTTGAGTAAAACTGATACATTCAGCGGTTGCTCCAGAGCTATATGTCGAACGTAACATGTCAAGGTAGCATTATGGTGTGCTCTAAGAACTTTTCCCATATGGGCATCGTTTCGTGCTCCCACCTAGAAACAATTAAAATATATTTAGGTTTAAGAGTCGATATTACCATAGTTTGTTTGATGATCTTATTTTAACTAAGGTTAAATAAACGGATTTTAATGATAGGATAACATACTGCCTCTGTCGTTTTAGCCTTCCCGAATGAAGTGTTACGTGGTCGAAATCGGGATAGGCAATGAGACCTAGGCATGGATAAGATTAACAGATCATGATTTTTTCTGTGAAAAAGATTTTGGTTTTGTTCGGAGTACTCTGCAATTTCGTCATAATGCTGTTTTACGTTAATTTGAGAGAAATACAAGTAAAATTAGTTTTATTTATTAGGAAAATTGACAATCAAAGTGAAAAAGTAAGCGGTATTTTACATTGATAGGCCCTGTCATCTTTCAGTTGACTAAAATTGAAAAAAACCGAAAACTTTACAACGTATTTGTATATCACTCTTAGGAAAAGCATATGCAATTTATTATTTTAGAATTTCTATAAAATTCTATGAGAAAAACATTCAAAAATATAGCGGTATAAGGTAGCAGAACACCATATCTAAAAATTTGATGGAATAGAAACTTCCAGAACTTATAAATTAACTATAATTCTAATAAATTTCTGAATCATTGTATGCAAAAATTAGTGTAAACGTAGAACTTTTATGATGTTTCAAATTACAATCGCAAATAATATTAAACAAACATATTTTTGTCACAAATTTATTGGAGGTTAGAAACTAAACGAAATATTTATTTTTTATATAGTACTAGATATACAATATGAAATCCTTGGTCTGGATATGTCCAAAACGGGCTCGGATGCCTTAAACGGACTGAGTCTGGCGAGATCGCTGGCCATCTTATTGCCCTGGTTTTGCCGCTGATGTTCAGAAACCCGAAGTGATTTATCTGTTTCTTTCTCGATAACGAGTGGCTGACAACGGTCAAGACATTGCTGATCTATTTTCGGAGTTTTTTAGTACTGTATACTGTAAGGCTGATGTATCTTGTGTAGAATATAGATTAGATAACAGGGCGGACATTATAATTAAACCCTTTACCATTTCTGAGATATTTCATAAGATTACTAGGCTAAAAATGTGGTCCTGATAATGTACCAATCAATGTTAAGCAATATTGTCTATAATATTACCAGGCCACTGTTTATTTTGTTTAATAGGTCGCTGGCGGTGGGCGAGCTTCCTGATTTATGGAAGGAGTTTTATTGTACCGATCTTCAAGTCGGGTGAGTCAGTTCAAAATTACAGGGGCATTTCAAAGCAGTCTGCAATTCCTAAGTTGCTTGATGGTTTGGTCTATGATCAACTAAGCTGGATTTGTAAAGGTATAGTAGTAGAAGAACAGTATGGCTTCATGGGAGGTTGGTCGACTGTCACCAACTTGGTGACCTATGAGAATGCACTGGTGGATGCATTGGAGAGGGGATGCCAAGTGGACTCGATCAACACTGACTTCTCCAAGGCATTTAACAGGGTTAGCCATTAAAAACTGTTAGCAAAACTTAGAGCGATGGGGTTTCATGAGCGCTCTGTAAAGTGGCTCGAGAGTATGTTGGTGGGACCCTCGCAGAGAGTGAAAATGGGAGGTTTTATATCCAATAGTATCGAGGTGATCTCAGGAGTTCCTCAAGGTGGTGTGCTCCGTTACTATTTAACATCTTTATTAATGACATTCGTCAGGCTCTTCCTGACTCTAGCTTTCTTTTGTTTGCCGATGACTTGAAATTGTACCGTGAAATTGTGACTGAGGCGGATTGCATGAAGTTACAGGAGAGCTTAAATCTGTTTGTGCTTTGGTGCAATCATAATGGATTGTCTTTAAACCCTGGGAAGTGTAGCACGATTAGTTTTTGTAGGAAAAGAATAAAATAACCTTTTAGTACAAGGTTGGTGATGAGGACTTGTTACCGGCCAGTTCTTTGAAGGATTTGGGAGTCATAATGGACGCTCAGTTGTCGTTTAGGGAACACTAACACACTCTTGCATGACAAGAAAGGCATTCCAAATATTGGGACTTCTTTTTAGAACCGGAAGAGATCTAGCTATTGACTCAATGAAGAAGTTATATTGTTCTCTGGTAAGATCTCACCTTGAATATGCGTCAACGGTATGGTCACCTTACTACAATGTTCACAGCGCAGGGATTGAACATGTCCAGAATAAATTTATTGGTATTGCTCTCATAGATTGGGGTTGGTTGGTGACAGAGGCGCCCTGGCTAGTATGCTTGGTCTGCGGACATTAGAGGACAGGAGAAGGGTGTCAGATCTTTCCACGATATTTAAATTGCTGAATGGTGTTATTGATTGTCCACTCCTCTTAGAGCAGATACAGTTGAAGGTTCCAGAACTTTACTTAAGAAGAAATGAGATATTCCTCATTGGTCATCACGGTACTAACTATGGAGTCCACTCTCCATTGACGAGATCCTTGCTCTTTCTAAATAATAATCCTCCTATCAATCCATTCGGAGGCTCACTGTCTGACTTTAAAGGATAAGTCATTAAAGTGGTGTGTGACCACTGATATGTTTCCTGTTTATTAGATTGGGTGTTTTGAACTGTTATGTTATATAATTTTTTTTTGTTCTATCTAAATACTCATTACTGTACTGTTGTTATTACTTTATATATTGAATATTATAACTTTGATAATGGAGTTTCCTGTTTATTGATAATAAATAAATAAAATAAAAACTCAGCCAGCGCAATTGTGTACTATTTGAGTAGATATACGCCACCTTTTTGGGGCGCGTGGTTACTTTTTTCTATTGCAGATGCCTTTAAGATGGCAAATATTTTTCTCTGATAAATTGTGGTATACTTTCAAACAGCAATTTGTCATAGACATCTACAGTTTATAGATAAATTCCTGCCCCTGTCGACCCGACTTCGGTTATTGGTCATCACGTCAGTAAAGCATACCATAGCGTCTTGGGGAAGTTAATTGTCTAGTTGTCCCACTACTGTCTGCTCGAAATTGTGTGTATAAATGACCTATTAAGTCTCGGATGATCTCTCTTCGTCGCCTAAAAGGTAAGTAAAGCAATATCTTCCTGCGCTTCGGAGACGATTTTGGAATGACCCAAAACGCCATTCCATTTGCAACATGCACTGTTTCGTATCCGTTCGTAACCTGACATTGCCCAAGTTGGGCATCTAGTGCGAGTCTGAGCACTCCACAGCTTAGCTCGCGTTGCAGTCTTTTTCGGTTCAGATCCATACATTAGTGACTTTTGGCATGGTAATAAGTACTTTAAAATTATGACTGAAATAAAGGGTAAACATTTAAACAGGAATAAGCTTTTAAAACTCGAAAAGTTAATCAAAATCAGTTAAGTTCGTTTGGAATTATGAACATTTAAATATAGCTATAAAATACCGAGATATTATTTGTATTTAAAATTTCCATTTATATGAAATGGCAATTTATATGAAAATAGCATATATTTTATAAAATAAACTATTTAATATTACCTTTTGGTCAACAACGGTCTCCGTTAAATTGAGTACCTCTAAGGGCACTTCGGGTACATCCAGTAGGGATAAGGAACCTAACGTGAGTTCCCAGGATAAAGATGGTTTGGGATTACCTTCATCTACTACACAGGATACAGTTAAATCTGCATTTTCTTTTACGGGGATAAATGGATTGCCCGGATCCAGAATTCTGTTGTCAATCATAAGGTAGGCTTTCTTTGGGGAGTCTGTAAAGAAAAAAAATAAATTAGTTAAAGTAAGGTTGCAAGTAATATTAAAATTTTTGGCGTGGATTCAAATAGAATAATGGAAATGTTAGCTAACCTGAATTAACTTGAGTTTTTCAGAAGTAAATGTTGTGCCAGACCCAATTTTTGCCTAGTGCACACGTGCTGCAGGGAAATTCCTAATGTGTTACAGGAACGACACATGTACGGAAAAAGCGATTCACATTCACACGTCACATTGTGTAGTACCAAATGGGGCTCGGATCTTCCCACACTTATTAAATTATACAAATCATTAATTTTACCTAAACTAAGTTATGGAGATTTTCTATATGATTCGGCACCTCAAGGAATAAATAGATCTCTAAACCCTATTCAAAATCAGGCCCTGAGACTGGCTACAGGCGCATTCCGAACATCACCCATAGCAAGTTTACAATGTATAACATCAATTCCTCCACTCTACCTAGACAGGCAATTCTTCTTGATGAAATTTTACGCATCCTCACTCCAGAAATCCTATACAAAAAATACAATGAACTTCTCAAATTCTCATCGCCCCAACATGATAGCACCCAAAGATTCAATCCACTACAGAATAAACAAATTCATGTTACTGGATAACCTCTCTCCACCAAAATTTGATTACCCTCTCTGGAAAAACTTCCCACCTTGGATCTCCCCAACCTCAAAGGTAGATCTTCATCTCCATTCCAACAATATAAAAGATAATAACCAAACAGAAGCTAGGTCAGCATTTCTTGAAGGAATCCATTCTAAATACCCTGATCACTCTATAATATTCACCGATGGCTCAAATCAGATCAGGGAGTGGGTGCAGCTTACGTCCATGACAGAATCATTAAACGCCTTAAACTACATCCATACAACCCCATCTTCACAGCAGAATTACTTGCCATCAAGGAAGCTCTCAAGTCTTCAATTACCCCAACCCACGGGACAAAAAAATTTCTCATAGCTTCTGATTCTTTGAGTTCGCTGAAATACATTATCTCCAACAAAGACAACAGAATTTACTTAAGTCAGATCAGCGATCTCTTATATATGGTTAAATCGAGAGGAATTGAAATTTCATTCATGTGGATCCCAGGTCACATGAACATTAAAGGAAATGACAAAGCAGACAGA
The DNA here is from genome assembly GCA_019049505.1 of Pachyrhynchus sulphureomaculatus. Classification (NCBI taxonomy): domain Eukaryota; kingdom Metazoa; phylum Arthropoda; class Insecta; order Coleoptera; family Curculionidae; genus Pachyrhynchus; species Pachyrhynchus sulphureomaculatus. The sequence goes on from CM032453.1 coordinate 130,402,615, forward strand.
GAGGCTAAACGAGCGGTAACAAACGGAACGCTCTCCATGGGAGAAAACAACAGTCATGATTATATTAAAATGCTAAGCTCAATAAAAAGAGACTTATTCCAGCTGGAGTGGGACTTGGAGCATAATGAAAATAAACTATGGACAATAAAACCTTAAGTATTCCCGCTTCTTCATAACCCAAATGAGAACGGCCATAGGCCATACCTACCACAGTCCTGGATTAGTTATTCCAAAGGGAAGAGGTTCTTCATATAAAAGACTACTTGAAAAGGGTTTTACGATGATTAACAAGCTGAACCTCATATGGATATGAAACATTAGCCCAACGAGTATTTCTAGCATGCACCGTTCTGGAAGAAATTAAGCGGGCTACATTCATCGAACACTTTCCATGAAAATACTGGTAGAATAGACACACAATAAATGGAGGTTGATGGTCAGTTTTGTATCTCCAATCAGGGGAACAGCTCTCCTCTGAACAGAGTTCAACAAATGCAGTGTACGTTTGGGAGCAGAGCTCCAAATATGGGAGCAGTATTCCATCGTTGGTCGAATTTGGACTTTGTACAGAATTAACACTTGTCGTAGAGAGTAAAGCTGTTCAGTTAGAAATAATATTTCCAACTCTAGAGAAGCTCTCTTTGCTATGCTTGTAATATGTTCATGCCAAGAAATATTTGCTCCCAAATTAACGCCCATTGAAATGGATGGACTGCTCCGACATAACTATGTCGGGTTCAGCAACGTAAAGTTTTTTAGAAAAAACTGTCACTTGGGGTTTTGTAGCGTTAAATTCTACTGGGTTATGTCACCCCAAGATAGAATTTCTTCCAGGTCTGTGTTAGGTTGAAAGATTTCCTACTGTCTATGGATATTGGCATGAGTAGCCGATATTCGAGCGTTGATGTATATCGTAATATAAACCCGCGGATAATATATGATCATTTTCAAATTTCAAACATGCCAACAAAACTGGCTTAAATCTTTTAAAGTAATACTACATGTCTGTGTCGCAGCTCCACAATGTGCGGAGCCTTGGGGTTGATTCCCGGTATGTCAGAATACTTATTTATTTAAGTATATTTGGCTTGACCACATACTACGTCATGCTACTACCTAGCAGAGATTGATTGACCACAAAGATAGCGTATCTACCATTTCGCATTCAAGTAAGACGTAAATCTAAAGTCAGAGTGGGAAGGACTGAAAGTCGACCTCGTCAGAAACTATCGATTACCTGCTGTGAAGAACTACTTAGACCAGAAAAAAACTGACGCCCACGAAGGTCTTTTGCAATAAAAATATACTTCGCTGCAATGATACGAACACGTTCATAGGTGGGGGTTGTTTTCACGTAGAAATTAGTGATAAGAAGATCATGTTAATATAGTTAGCAAAACACTCGTCGAGTACAAAAATAAAGTGTTTGGAGTAGTGCTGATAACATTTGTGTAGTGTCAGTTTGTTAAAAGTTCGAAAACCACATCGTAGTAACTCTTTGCTTGTTACGAGCAGCATACATTACCAGTGCTGTGGGGTTTGCGACATTTTTTTTAGAGTTTACATCATTGATATTCCATTAGTCTGTGTTTTATGTAACCTCCAGTCTGAACAACATAACATGTTGGACAATTTTCGAAGGGTATTTTGTAAATCACATTACAGCGTTGGTATTAGTATGAAAAAATATTTGTTCAGTAAAGTACGTCCATACATATAGTGAAGTGACTAAACTTAATCCTTAAAGGGTAAAAACCATTAACGATAAAAAAACAATGAAATAAAATTTTATCGTTTTCTTTGGGCACTTCAGAAGCAGGTAAATCATGGACTGTACTTAAAAATATGATATCTATTCGTTTTACCTGCTTGTAAAAGAGCAAAAGCGGATCTTAAATAATTACTAATGAAAGCACCCCGCACACATCTTAGCGCGCGCCTGTGTGTGTGTGTGGTGTGTGTGTGTGGTGTGTATGTGTGTGTGTGTATGTGTTATGAAAGTTGGTTATGAAATATAATCATCCATAATATTATTGTATTACTACATTTAACTCGAAAAGTATTGGTCAGTCACCGGCATCTTGTATTAGATGCAATAGCATAATCCATGGGTATTTTACATTTCCATATCGCGCGTAACCTAAATACCACAAAATGCTGGTGAGGGTTCGAGCACCAACTTTGCACGTACAATAATATCCACGTATCGGTTCATTATGTATTCGATTTTGATCTGATTCGTATTTAATCCACAGCTGTTGCTTAGTGGCATTTCTAAATCTCGAATAAATTCTAAGTCTTAGTAATCCGGGTTCTGTTATGAGTTGATCTAATTGGAGTTGTTCAACTTCATCTCTTTGCAACTCATCTTGAATTTAAGACGGTGTCAACTCTATTTGATACGTGCCTACAGTCAAATTCTTTAAATAATCTGTCAGTCGTGGAAACTCAGGTATGTCATTTTCGTCGATCAAAACCCATTGACCGTTTCTCCTCTTCAAATCGTCAGCTTCAACGCGTGCTTGAAGCTCATTTCTTGTCCATGTCTTTACTAGCATGGCTTGCGCCGTTTCTATGGTGGCATTTTGCATTTCTATTAGAGCATGGTATCTATTTCTGACAGTTCCATCTCGTCTTAGTGATTAAACGGGATTGATTGACTTCTTCTGTTGTTAATTGATTTTTATTAGGTCCTAATAAAGCAGGCATTTTATACGTAAAATCATTTCGTTCAAATAAAGGAATAGAATCGCGATATCCTCTATCAACAACAAAAATGTCGCCACCTTAATACCATTGTGTCATTTCGGAATTGTCTCGCTCGTATTTGCGACGAAGCATCTGCGCATCATTATTCCGAGAATCGGAAAAATACGGTCCCTGAATGTCAAGAATGTAACCATCTGCGGATACAACTAGTGCAGGTTTGAAAAGATGACGACCTTTATACACGCAGTATGATTGCCTTAAAACTCGAAAGTTGGTACTTTTTGGAATCATTATATAAGAACCATCAATGTACGATATAGCTTTTGGATTTTCAGAGGTCGGATTGTATAATTCGTTCGCAAATGCAGGTACATGACTTTCTATAAATTCTGCTCTGGTTATTGCATTGAACTTTATATTTTGCGGAACGAATCGTTGCATCAATGACTTACGAATCTTTGCAGTTGCAAGACTTGTGCTCTGCCTTGTATTACATTTAAAAATAATTGTTAAAAATTCGTTAGATAATCCTTGATCCATTTTACAAAGAAACGCTAAGAGATCTTTTTTGCTGACATGTCTCGAAGTACCATATCCAGTAAGTACTGGGTCTCAATACGTGAAGAGCTGGCAGAATTGATCTTTAGTGACAGAAGTCATTACTTTAAATTCCTCTTCACTAAACTTATTTTCATCACTGAATCTATTTTCGTAATTATCATTAGCTACTAGGCGTAGATTCTTCAAGAAACCCAATAATTCTTGATCTTTTAAGACATAAATACATATTAATGTATCTCAATCCTTCAAGCAAATTCGGTAAAATGTATCCTTGTTCATTTAAACGTAATGGATAGCATCTAACATTATTTGGTATATAAATATCTTTCTTTATATAAGCATTTGTCCTGCTTTGAATAGTACATTATTTGGTGAATTACATGTAAGACATGAACAACATGCTGTTTGCGTTAAAACATTAAGTTTGATGCATGTGGGATCTCTTTCCACATCGCGCATTTCTGCATTGATAGACAAGTTACAGTTAAAACATATTCGTGTATCTATGGCTATCTCGAGTGGTAGATAATTTCCTACTTCACAACGCCAAATAGCGATTTCGCATTTGCCTTCATTCTGTTCACTAAGAAGATTTATCATTTGCCTAAAATTATAAAGTCGATTACAGACATAGCAAAGACGTTTTCTAGCACGGACTGCATTCATCATTACTACAAAATACTAAGATATAAGATATTTTATATATTTTAATTACACTCAACTGAATATTGGAGGAAGTGCATACAGTTCTTTTAACTAAATATTGATAATTTGTATGAGCCAAGTCTATGATATTTGGTACAAGAAACAAATCATCTTTGATCATATGTGATTTTATACTAACGAACAACACGATAAAAAATGAAATAATATTTATTTCGAAAAAATAGTTTATATCAGAAGATCTACCAGAGGTATTGAAGTTCAGGTACTATTAATGCAAAATACGTTTAATATTCTCAATTACAAAATATTCTGAATCGAATTATTCCATTCGAACCTTGCACATCCTTTAGAGCAAAAAGTTTTACTGTATCATTATATACCCCAAAGAGGGGATAGCCTGACGCCCTACTCGACACAATGCTTCCAACCTGAGGACGCGACTCGCGGAGAGGCTGATAGTGGGAGAAGAGCGTGGGTCACATTTATACACATACAGTACTACACTATTATACTGTTACACTTCACGTGAAAAAGGTTAAAGAGTTAGTAAAAAAGTAGGTACAAATAGTAAAAATAGTTTCACAAACGTATACGATTGAGCTATTATTACCAATAGTTGAAACTTTATAGAGCAAAAACGGCTCGTTAGATCATGTTGTGACCCTGGGAACTTTTGTTCAGAATAACAAAAACTAGAAGATAGCAAAGTTTGAGGGAATTTAACCGAGAGCCATTTTCCATAAGATATGTGCGGGGTCCTTTCAATATGATTTTAAAGGTGGTTATAAAACATGGCATTTACCCGAAAATAACTTGCATAATTAATATTGGCACTTACTGTCTAGTAATATAAATACAGTTTCAGTTACATACACTTAGTTTAAGCTTTGTAATTATTCTACTCAGTATATATCACCACTACACCAAACACTTTATTTTTGCACTCGACGCGCGTTTTGCTAACCATGTTAGCTTCATCAGGAGCGATGACTGACTAAAGCTAAACTACAAATCTACCCTATTTATACTTAGCCTAACCCTTGAATTACTCAAGCGGAACTAATGACATAGGCAAGGCCATCAGTTCCGGTCAAGTAACCAGTAGAGGGAACTATAAGGAATAGGCCCTCTGTCTTTATTTAAACTACTTTTACATTTTATGATTTCCATACTTTCGTATGCGTTCAACAATCTCCTATCAGATACATTTTTTATTAATCTTAGATTATCTAATGTTACAGTATGATCAGCTTCAAGGGCATGTTCGGCAATGCTAGACTTTTCTGTTCTATTGTATTTTAAGTGTGCTAAGTGTTCTTTAAATCTTGTTTTAATTGACCTTTTAGTTTGCCCAACATACTTTTTGTCACGATCATTACAACTAATTTCATAAATTCCACTTTTCTCACAATTAGGAATCTTATCTTTGGGATTTCCTAAGATATTCCTCAGATTGTCTGATGACTTATAGACTAAGGTGAGGCTTACCTTGTTAAATACCTTATTGAGTCCCTTGCTATATTTCGGATTATATGGTATGGACGCATACTAATAACATAAATTGGCTATGAATGGCTATTCATGAGTAAGTTTGAAATCGAAGCCAGTCAAGAATTCGAATATTTCCCAAGGGTATGGTATAGGTATGTGGATGATATTTTCGCGATTTTTGATACAAAGGAAGCAAATATTGATGATTTTGTTTTTAAATTAAATAGCCGGTATGATTCTATTAAATTCACTGACGAAGTTGAGAACAAAGGACAATTGCCTTTTCTAGATATTTTAATTATTAAAAATAATAATAGATTAGAATTTGATATCTATAGGAAGGACACAGTAACAGATAGATATATTTCTAATGATTCATTTCATTGCAAACAACATAAATTAGCCACATTACATTTTTTAGCTCATCGTTTGGTCACTTTCTCTCTGAATAGAGTAAACTTTAATAAAGAAAGGAATCGTATGGAAAAATCGTAAGGAAAGTATGTTGGGCAAACTAAAAGGTCAATTAAAACAAGATTTAAAGAACACTTAGCACACTTAAAATACAATAGAACAGAAAAGTCTAGCATTGCCGAACATGCCCTTGAAGCTGATCATACTGTATCATTAGATAATCTAAGATTAATAAAAAATGTAACTGATAGGAGATTGTTGAACGCATACGAAAGTATGGAAATCATAAAATGTAAAAGTAGTTTAAATAAAGACAGAGGGCCTATTTCTTATAGTTTCCTCTACTGGTTACTTGACCGGAACTGATAGCCTTGCCTATGTCATTAGTTCCGCTTGAGTAATTCAAGGGTTAGGCTAAGTATAAATATGGTAGATTTGTAGTTTAGCTTTAGTCAGTCATCGCTCCTGATGAAGCTAACATGGTTAGCGAAACGCGCGTCAAGTGCAAAAATAAAGTTTTTGATTTAGTGGTGATATATACTGAGTAGTATCATTGTGCCAAAGATTCCACATTCCCAACTTAGTTTGTAATTATTGTTACTTCGTGTGCGATAGAGCAGCTTAGTCACGGAAAATATTTGCAAATCAAGTGTATCTCAACAGGTTACCCCGTGCAAAAGTAGAAAACATTTATCTACTGATGCCAAGGAAATTGTAAAGAATGTTTATTCAACCCTGATGGAATGTGGTAAGGTTAGCAAGCAAGCAGCGCTAGAACAAACGGCCACATTAACGAACATTCCAACATCAACGGTATGGAAAATTGTAAATAACCCTATTATAGTGAGGAAGAAAAGGAGTGATGCTGGCATTTTCTCAAGAATAGATGGAAGTGATCAAGATATAATACGGCGTAAAATTTACAAGACATACGAGGAACAAAGTGTGCCCACATTGGATAATTTAATGAAAAAGCTTGAAAGAGATGAAACCGTGATTAAATGTAGTAGGACAACATTATGAAAGTGTATTCAACACATGGGTTTCAAATTTAAAAAACTTAATAAAAGACAAGTTTTAATGGAGTCCAAGAGAATTCAGGAATGGCGACTGGAATATTTAGAAAAAATAATGTTTTACAGAGTCGAGCAAAGGCCAATTATTTACTTGGATGAAACATGGTCCGACACATACGATACTCCGGAAAGGGGTTGGGTTGACTCAAGTGATAACTGTAAAACAAAAGCACCATCAAACAGAGGTAAAGGGATTACGATTTTGTATGCTGGATCTACAGACGGATGGATTCCGAATGCACTCTCCCTGCAAAGATCAGAAAAGATTCTTCTCTCGATTACCAGGAGGACACCACTGCCGAATTATTTGAAAATTGGTTCAAAAACAAGCTAATGCCGAACATATCTCCAAATAGTGTAATTGTGATGGACAATGCAAGCTATCATAGTAGGCAGTTAATCAAAGCTCCCTGCTCAAACGATACAAAAGCAACAATTCAAAACTACATGTGACATTTACTTCCATGAAGATTATAACAAACAGCAAATGATATAAGTTTTGAAGAGCTTAAATATAAAAAAGGAATATGTCTGTGTCAATTATGCAAAGGATATAGGGCATACAGTTTTAAAGATTCCACCATACCATTGTATATTTAATCCTATAGAGCATATTTAGCATCAATTGAAATCTGCCATTCGTAGTAATAATATTTGCCCCACTGTTAATTTCAGTGTACTGAAACTTATGGAAACCGAAGTTTTTAATATACTTCTACAAAGTTGGGCGAACTCTATCATACATGTTGAAAAAATCATGTATCCATATTGCAAATAATATAGAAAAACTACTGATTGGAACCAATGATAATGATAGCGTTAGTGATATTATTTCAAGTGCATAATATGATTAATTTTAATGAGTGAAGTAATAATTTGTATTTGTAATAAAAATAATTGGTAATAAACATAAATAAAATATAGTATAAACATTGTTTAATGTCCAAAATCAAATAATTAAATACTAAGCAAAGAAAAAACCAAAATAATTTAATTCTAAGCAAAGTACGGACGTGTTCAATCATATTTGAATTTTACAGCTTCCATCAATAGGAATCAGTTAGTCACTTTACGATATGTATGGACAGACTTTACTATATTTTTATTTCTGAAAGCGATTTTGTTTTGCACGTTCCTGGAAATATTTCTGATTTATTCTGAGACAGTTTGGACATAGAAAATTTGATTTGTATTTTACTTATAGACTACTATTAGATCTATTATATTATGTATGATAAATATGTCGCTTAATGACGTCATGCACACAGCGGAGGACCGTGAGGAGTGGAGGAGAGTGGCAAGCACGGTTGCAGGAGAGGTCACGACGTTCGGAATCGAACTGCGATTAGGACGGACCATATATTACTTCATCTCTATTATTGCTTGTAAAGAGGATCATTTTTACTAGGTGTATGGGATAGTTGTTTTTGAATAATTGAGTAAGAATTAATTTAAGGTTTTTATGGTGAATTTCTGGTTTAGATGATGTTATTGCTCTAATTTTAAGTTTTGGATAATGTTTAGTTTATAAGTTATAAGGCGTTTGAAATGGAATATTTAAATTTTATGCTAACTTGAGACTATAAAAGATGAAAGATATAATAATGATGTGTCCCATAATAAATATCAAAGATTGTACTTCTATATATATATATATATATATATATATATATATATATATATATATATATATATATATATATATATATATATATATATTAGCCGTGCCCACGGCTTCGCTCGGGTGGTCTTGATTCACTATTACCGTCACTGCATATTCTTATGTTACCTTATGTAATAAAATACATCCTATAACTTGGCCAGAGGACAGGTATTTTATTAAAACACGCAAATCGGATATGTGGTTCTTGAGTGCTAAACGCACTAACGGACAGACAGACGTTGCGTTTTATATATATTATAGATTTTTTTGATAAATATTAAGTTAAGAATTGAAAAAAACACGTAAATCGTGGTTCTCGAATGATAAGCATACTAACGAACAGACAGAGATACCTTGCGTTTTATATATTATTATACAGATTGTTATTAATATTATATAATCTGGCATGTATGAATTAAGAAAAAAAAACACTTAAATCGGATAAGTGGTTTTCAAGTGATAAGCGCACTAACGGACAGACAGACAGACAGAGAGACATCGCATTGTATATATATATATATATATATATATATATATATATATATATATATATATATTGTATTCTTTGTTACATGATATTGTTCCATATTTAACGGTTTAGGTAGCGTATTGCAAGAGAGTACGCTAGCGGCAAACTTTTTTTCAACTTGATTCGCTATTATCGTCACTGCTTATTTCTTATATTACCTAACGTAATAAAATATATCGTATAACCTGGCCAGAGAACATATGTATGAATCTAAAAAGAAAACGTAAATCGGATAAGACATACAAACAGACATATATACAGACAGACAGATATACAGACATACAGACAGCTGTTGTATTTTATATATTATAGAAGATTATAGATAACCTGACCAGAGAACAAATGTATGAATTAAAAAAAAAAACCTGTAAATCGAATAAGTGGTTCTCAATTCATAAGCGTACTAACGGACAGACAGACAGAGAGACGTGGCATATTATATGTATTATATTCTTTGCTACATGATATTGTTCCATATTTAATGGTTTATGCAGTGTATTGCAAGAGAATGCGCTAGCGGCAAACTTTTTTCCGACTTGATTCACCATTATCGTCACTGCTTATTCCCTATGTTAACTAACGTAATAAAATATATCCTGTAACCTGGCCAGAGAACATATGTATGTTCTTTTAAAAAAAGTACGTAAAGCGGATAAGTGGTTCTCGAGTGATAAGCGTACTAACGGACAGACAGACAGATAGACAAAGAGACGTTGCATTTTATACATATTATAGATATATATTTTTATTATTATATAACTTGGCCAAAGAACATATGTATGAATTAACAAAAAAAACGCAGTAAATCGGCTAAGTGGTTCTCGCGTTATAAGCGCACTAACGGACAGAGAGACGTTACATTTTATATATATTATATTCTTTGCTACATGATATTGTTCCATATCCATATTTAACAGTTTAGGCAGCGTATTGCAAGAAGGCGCACTGGCGACAACCTTTTTTCTGACTTGATTCACTATTATCGTCAATACCTATTTCTTATGTTACCTAATGTAATAAAATATATATCTATAACCTGGTCAGAGAACATATGTATGAATTTAAAAAAATCATGTAAATCGGGTAAGTGGTTCTCGAGGGATAAGCGCACTAACAGACAGACAGAGAGACGTTGCATTTTGTATATATTATAGATATAGATTATTATTATTATTATTATTATATAACCTGGCCAAAGAATATATGTATGAATTTAAAAAAAGACACGTAAATCGGATAAGGGGTTCTCGCGTGATAAATGCACTAATGGACAGATAGACAGACAGAGAGACATTGCATTTTTTATATATATTATAGATTATAGATATTCTCTTCTACATAATATTGTTCCATATTGATATTTTGGAAATCTATAATAGAGAGAAACTTAGTGTTAGAGTTTTGGCCAAACGTTTTAAAATAGGAAAGACACAGGCAGCTGGAATTATTAAAAATAAAGGCGAGTTATTAAAAAATTTCACTCCAATGTTAATTCAAGTGGAAAACGAAGTTTTTTAAAGCCAGTGGAATTACAAATTGACGAAATTTGCTATGATTGGTTCACAAAGGCAAGAAATAAAGGAATTTCGGAAAAGGCATAACATCGCTTTTAAAGCCATATCTGGAGAAGCTGGAAGTGTTGTTATGGAAGATGTGGACAACTTTAAACAAAAAATATCTTCATTGGTAAAAGGTTATTTGCCAAAAAATATTTTTAACGTGGACGAGACAGGTTTATTTTTTCGAGCTTTACCTGACAAGACGTTAGCACTTAAACTTGAGAAATGTGTGGGCGGAAAATTATCCAAAGAAAGACTCACCATTATGCATTGCGTAAATCTGGCAGGAGATAAAGGAAAATTATTGGTTATTGGTAAGTCAAAACATCCAAGGGCATTTAAAAACATTAGTGTGAATCAGCTGCCTGTTATGTGGAAAAGTAATAAGAAGGCTTGGATGACATCTGCTATAATGGAAGAATGGTTGCAAGATTTTGATTTAAGAATGGGTAAAGAAAACAGAAAAATTTTGCTATTTTTGGATAATGCTGCCTCTCATCCTAAAGACATTCAGTTAAAAAATATTCAACTTATTTTTCTACCGCCCAATTGCACATCAGTTATTTAACCGCTAGACCAAGGCATAATACAAAATTTTAAAACATTTTACAGCAGCATTTTAATTAAGGATTTGTTATCGAAAATAGATTCTGTTGATAACCTTCAAGGTCTTACTAAAGCAGTTAATGTTCTAGATGCTATTTATTTCATAAATGCTGCATGTAAGAAAGTTATGGAAACAGCAATAAAAAATTGCTTTCAAAAGGCAGGAATTACGTTAAATGATGGTGATAACCATAATCTGGAAAATGATGACTTTGCAGGAGAAGATGATTTACCTTTGTCAGTTTTATCCGAAATATGGCGAAATGCAGAAGCAATAGTCCTTAAAAAAATGATTTAAGTGAATTCATTACCAACAATAATAACTTATTAGTAGAAGATGATATAGACGACACCTCTTTTAACAAAATTATAAAAAAAGGCGACAACGTGACTTTGGTTGAGTCTGACGAATCCGATGAAGAAATAACTATAACCGATCAATCCAATATTATTATAAGTTATCAGCAGGCCATTGATATGGTGAAAACGATTCAAGGATTTGCCAAAATTAAAGGAGATTCAACAGCAATGCAGATGTTATCTGACTTGGAATTACATTTTCAAGACAACATACTTAAAACTAACACGCGTCAAACTACTATAATATGTTTTTTCAAGCCTACTTAAATTATATTTTTTATGGGTTTAATTTTTTGATTTATAACTACATACTTATTATTATATTACTATTATGTATTATGTAAATAAAAAATATGTATGTATTTTTTTCATTTTTCCCATACGCGGACACCTCCCTTAGGCGGACATATTTTAATAGTCCCAAAGGTGTCCGCTCAAGAGAGCTTTCACTGTATATATATATAATTTATTTATTTAAACAATGAACAGGTATCGTTTTATTTACATGCAAAGTATCAACACGACACCCTTTCATTTATTTTATTATGCTTAGAATAAATATTTTATTCAAATAACTGCACCATTACTGAGTTTTATACAGTATATATCTACAAATAGTAGCCATCCAACTGCATCACGAACGTTTATTTTTATTTCGGAATATGTTCCTTTCCGGCTGTTTCCAATAGATTTAACGAATTTGTTTTGAATATGTTCAGTTGAACAACAGAATCGACTGTATTCAAGTGAAATAAACGCATTTAAATGACTCTAGCATTGTTTAAAGTCACAAAAATGGATGCCTACGTTCGTCATTCCATCGAATGTTTAAAATAAATATTCAGCTCTACAAGATGTTTCCGAAAAAATACCATTTTAATAATTTCTCCTGTAAAACAGCGAAAGAATAATTATCATCTATAATATATATAAAATGCAACGTCTCTCTGTCTGTCTGTCTGTCTGTCGGTCCGTTAGTGCGCCTATCACTGAAGAACCACTTATCCGATTTACGTACTTTTTTTTTTAAAACATACATATGTTCTCTGGCCAGGTTATAGGCTATATTTTATTACGATAGGTAGCATAAGGAATGAGCAGTGACGGAAAATAGTGAATGATGTCGGAAATAAGTTTGCCGCTAGCGCGTGCCTTTGCAATACACAGACTAAACTATTAAATATGGAACAATATTATGTAGCAAATAATATCTGTAATGTATAATCTATAATATATATAAAATGCAATGTCTCTCTGTTTGTCTGTCTGTCCATTAGTGCGTTTATCACGCGGGAACCACTTATCCGATTTACCTGCCTTTTTTTAAATTCATACATATATTCTTTGACCAGGTTATATAATAATAATAATCTATCTCTATAATATACATAAAATGCAATGTTTGTCTGTCTGTCCGTTAATGCGCTTATCCCTCAAGAACCACTTATCCGATTTACGTGATTTTTTAAATTCATACATATATTCTCTTACCAGGTTATAGGTATATATTTTATTACATCTATAATATATATAAAATGCAACGTATCTCTGTCTGTCTGTCCGTTAGTACGCTTATCACTGGAGAACCACTTATCCGATTTTCGTGCTTTTTTTTTTTAAAACATACATATGTTCTCCGGCCAGGTTATAGGCTATATTTTATTACGATAGGTAGCATAAGGAATGAGCAATGACAATAATAGTGAATGAAGTCGGACAAAGTTTGCCGCTAGCGCGTTCTCTTGCAATACACAGTCCAAACCATTAAATATGGAACAATATTATGTAGCAGAGAATATCTCTGTAATATATATAAAATGCAATGTCTCTCTGTCCTGTCTGTCTGTCTGTCCGTCCGTTAGTGTGTTTATCATTGGAGAACCACTTCTCCGATTTACGTGCTTTTTTTTAAACATACGTATGTTCTCTGGCCAGATTATAGGATATATTTTATTAGGTGACATAAGGAATAAGCAGTGACGATAATAGTGAATCAAGTCGGAGAAAAGTTTGCCGCTAGCGCGTTCTCTTGCAATACACTCCCTAAAGCATTAAATATGAAACAATATCATGTAACAAAGAATACAATATATATAAGATGCAACGTCTCTCTGTCTGTCTGTCTGTCCGTTAGTGCGCTTATCACTCGAGAACCGATTTACGTGTTGATAATGGGAGATAAGCTGAGATAAGGAGAAATAAAGGGAGATAAGTCGAGATAAGCCTCGATAATGGAAGATAAGGTGAGATAATGGGAGATAAGTATAAATAATGGGAGATAAGGAGAGATAATGGGAGATAAGCAGAGATAAGTCTAGATAATAGGAGTTATGGTGGGATAATGGGAGATAAGGAGAAATAATGGGAGATAAGTCGAGATAAGCCTAGATAATGGGAAATAAGGTGAGATAATGGGAGATAAGGAGAAATAATGGGAGATAAGGAGAAATAATGGGAGACGAGCAGAAATAAGCCTAGATAATGGAAATTATGTAGAGATAATGGGAAATAAGGAGAAATATTGGGAGATAAGGATAAATAATGGGAGATATTTTATTACGTTGGGTAACATAAGGAATAAACAGTGACGATAGTAGTGAATCAAGTCCACGCGAGCGGAGCCGCGTGCCCGGCTAGTGTTTATCATAAAACAGAGAAAACCGTGGCAAGAAATAAAGAACTTTTTAAAGTAGAGAAGGAAACTCATATCCGAAAATAAAAAGAATACCAATGAATATCATAGATTAAACAGGTAAATACGAGAGGAGATGAAAACAGAGAATATTAGACAGCGAGAGGAGAGGATAGAAGAAGTAGTGAAACCACATAAAGCTTTGAAAAGCATAAAATTCATATTAGGGAGAAAAGATGAATGGATGGATGGATGGATGGATGGATGGATGTTATGGGGATAGGGTGCATCGACAACTAAGGTCATTTAGCACCTAGAATATGATAGGTTGCAGATTGCAAAATTGATTTTCCTTATATTAAATGATGGTATTCGTTTTCCTTTAGATATTCCTCGATATTATTTATATGAGATAGTATTTGATCTGGATTTAGAATTTGTTTCATGTTCGGAAGCAAGTGATGCTTTTCTCTAGATTGTGAGAAGTGAGAGGATTCAAAAATATGTACTGTAAGCGTGGACTGACATATAGAGCAGATGGGAGCATCATCCTTTTTTAGTAGGTAGGAGTGGGTTAGGAATGTATGGCCTATAGCTAGTCGTCTCCAGATTGTGTTTTGTCTTCTTGTGAGTAATTGTAAATGATAAGGGGGGTGGACCATAGGTTTTAGGATCCATAGCTTATTGGAAGATTCCTCCAAATCTCACTGTAGTTGAAAAAGATCCCTATAAATGAGTTTGATGCGATTAAAGTAATCTTTAGGATGGTTGTCTTCTCTTATAAGAGGGCCGTGAAGAACTGCCTTTTTTGCATGTAGATCTGCTTTGTCGTTGCCCACTATCCCAGTGTGTGAAAAAATTCAGAGAAAGATTACATGGATATTGCGGTGATTGGCTATATATAAGAGATCGGAGATTTGATTTAAGAAAGCAAATTTAGTATTCCCATTCTTTATGGATTCTAAGGCACTCATTGAGTCAGACAATTAATAATCTTTTGAATTTCCCTGCATTTATTGCGAATCGTAGACTTTCTTTGATTGCGTACAGCTCCGCGGTGAAGATCGAAAAGTGGGATGGGAATTTGAATAATTTAATGGTGTGATTGTGGATAAAGGCAGCGCCCGTCCCTTGAAGGGACTTAGAGCCGTCAGTGAAAATGATTGAATAATCTAATTTGTACTTGTTTATTCTTTCAAGTGACTGAGCATATAGAATTCACTTTAGTGAGAGAGATTTGTTAGTTTTGTTTAGGGTAAGGTCTACTACAGGTTTTGGAGAGCGCCAGGGAGGAAAAGAAGTGAAAGAAGAATATTTGAATGATGGAGGAATAAGTTCGTGAGTGGAAAGAATGTGTTTAATTCTAGATGGTGTAGATAGAGGGGGAAAAAACTTTATGTTTCTGTTATGAATGTTGGTGAGATCAAGTGAAAGTCTGTTAGAGAATCTATGTAATGATGATAGATAATATTTCATCAACGATAGTTGTCTGATTAGATGTAGGGGAGGAGTAAACGAAATACATTGGAGACTGGAAATAGGAGAGATTCTGAAAGCACCTGTGGCAAGTCTGATGGCTTGATTCTGACTTGGGTTAGGTTTTTTCTTAATATTTGAACTAGCAGAATCATAAATGAAATCACCATAGCTCAATTTAGACAGGATAAGGGATTTGTAAATATGCATAAGGGATGAGAAGTCTGAACCCCACTTGAAACTGGAAAGAGATCTCATAATATTCAGATCTTGGGCAGTGCGTGCTTTAAGAGATTTTATGTGGGAACTCCAGTTCAGTCTGTTGTCAAAGTCCCAATATGCTGTGAGAAACAACAATTAGAATTGGAGAGCCATTTATTGTTAAGAGATTTATTTTGGAACAGGATCTGGATTTTCAAAAGTGAATTTGTGAGGATTTGGTTGGTGAAAAGGAGAATCCATTTTTGATAGTCCATTTTTCGAGAGCCGAGAGAGTACTGTTAAGAACAGAGGTTACAGTACCGGAAGATTGGGAAGAGTAGTAGATTACTACATGATCGGCAAATATTTTGAATTTGACATGAGATGGAATTTCCCTTATCATAGATATTATAGCTAAGTTAAAGAGTGTAGGGCTGAGTACAGATCCTTGAGGTACCCCAAGAGATACCGAGTAAGATTCAGATAAATTTCCGTTTGCTTTTACTTGAAATTTGCGAGATGTTAAGAAATTGCGAATGAAGATCGGTAGAGCGCCAACGAATTCTATTTCCTCTAGTTGTTTGAGTATAAGATGTCTGTTTGTTTTATCGAAAGCGTTTGCTAAATCTAAGAAGAGTAGTAATAAGTGCTCTCGTCTGTGGAGTACCCATCGTATGTCAGTTTCAAGTGAGGCCAAATGATCCATGGTTGATCTAAATTTTCTAAATCCAAATTGGTGGGGCGATAGGAGATTGGATGTCTCCAAAACCCATGACAGACGTTGATTGACCATCCTCTTCATGACCTTACAAATGTGGTTCGTCAGAGAAATGGGACGATAACTGCTTGGGGAAGATCTATGCTTTCCTGTTTTGTGGATACATAAAATTTAAATACTTAAAACTAAGGATAGGCGAGTAATCCATGATAGACAGGAAATATTGAAAATAACTGAAGAATTTTACAAAAGAATTGTATGAATCTAAAATTTAACACTAACCTGATAAACAACCAACAGGTACGAATAGCATTACAAACGTGGAGTCTGAAGACATTGAATGTTAGCAAGCAATACAACAAATGCAAACAAACAAAAAACTCCTTGAAAGATGGAATGATTATAAAAATGATACAAAATGGAGGCTCTAAGTTAATTGAAGTCATAACATCTATTCTTAATATGTTACTATACAAAGCAAAAACTTCCAACAATTGGAACGATTCACTAGTAATACTACTTCATAAAAAGGGTGACCATAATAAACTGTTTGTGTTTTATAAACTCCTAACCTAAACCATGGCTGGGTATCAATCAGAAGAGCAAGCAGGCTTTAGAAAGCAATATTGGACACAAGATCACTTAGTCACTATGAAGCTTATGATAGAAAAAGCAAACGAATACGAAATCCCGCTTTGACTTGCTTTTATCGATTCTGAAAAGCCATTTCATACAGTTGAATTGCGGGTGTTAGTAACGGCACTAAACAACTGCAGAATAAATTAATGATATACCTTATTAGGTACATAAGTCGGAAAGCCTCAGCAACATACAGACTGCACGAGGATACGAGGCCGGTCCCAATTAGAAGAGGAGTGTGTGATGGTCCGATTTAGCTCTGGAGAACATTCGATCTATTTTATCATTATCTTCGAAGCATATTCTGTTCTACATGGAGATTAATTGTCATTTAATTAAATTATATATTAAATTGATTTTAGTCCCTTAACTAAGGCATAAACTGAAATAACTTATTTTCCTTTTAAATATGATATATTTAATTAATGAAAATTAATTTTATCTGATTTTGTTTACTTCAATACATAACCTGCCAAATATTTTTATAGATTTTCCTGACAAAATGTATGAGTTAGCTTGTAGTTTCTCTCGTTTTCCCAGTTGATGAATAGATGAGAAAACTTAACTTTCTTGGATAAAGTAATAAATTGAATCCTATTTGTTTATTTACCAATAAAGGGAAATGTCAAATGTCTGACGGTCAAGAAATCATGCGAGTGCGCAAAGAATTTGCGTTGTTGGATATTTTGATAATTTGGTTGTAAAGGACCGGTGGTCGTAGATTGCCTGCTTTCACTTCATCCAGAGATTTGGTATGAATAAGATAGGAGGTATATCCACAAAGTAAGTTCCGTTTGGTTATATAAAAAAAAAAAGTGTACAGATACAGAAAAAAATATTTATTGTACAAAAATCTACAACTTTTAAACTAATTTTCTACATAGCTTCCGAAATTTTGTAGGCACTTGTCATAGCGTGGCACAAGTTTTTGTAGGCTTTCTTCATAGAAGGTTGCCTGTGTTTTCAACCATGTGGTAACATGTTCTTTCAGCTCGTCATCATCGATGAAGTGTCGACCACCAAGGAAAGATTTTAGGTGTAAGAAGAGATGAAAGTCGCTAGGAGCGAGGTCCAGGCTGTACGGAGGATGATCAAACACGTCCCAGTCAAATTCCTGTAGGAGTTCTTTTGTCACGTTTGCAGTGTGAGGTCGGGCATTATCGTGGAAAAAAAACACCTTTCGACAGTAATCCTCGGCGCTTGTTCTGTATTGCGCGGTGCAATTTCTTAATGGTCTCGCAGTAAACATGTGCATTGATTGTTTGGCCTCGTGGTAAGAAATCAATCAGCAAAATGCCTTTTCTGTCCCAAAAAACGGTGCACATGAGTTTTCGAGGTGTCAAGATGTGCTTAGGCTTAACTTTCGTTTTGGACGAAGTGTGCCTCCATTCCATTGATTGCCGTTTAGTTTCTGGGATGTCGTAAGATACCCAAGTTTCATCCCCCGTGACTATCCGAGAAAGAAAATCATCACCGTCTTCATTGTAGCGTGTCAAAAACTGAAGTGCACTGCCCATCCGTTGTTTTTTGTGTTGTTCAGTAAGAATTTTGGGTACCCAACGTGACCAAAGTTTTCGAAATTTCAGTTTTTCATTAACAATTTCATGAATTAGTGATCGTGAGATTTGCGGAAATTCCATAGCAAGAGCACTAATTGTAAACTTACGGTTTTGCTTAAGCTTCTCTTCAATTGCATGAACCAGTTCATCAGTAACCAAAGACGGGCGTCCACATCGTTCTTCATCGTGCACTTGATCACGTCCTTCATTGAACTGTCTGACCCATCTTCTAACCATTGAATCACTCATAGCAGTTTGTCCGTAAACCACGCAGATTTGCCGATAAATTTCACTTGGTTTAACTTTCTTTGCATTTAGAAAACGAATCACAGATCTGATTTCACAAGCGGCGGCATTTTCAATTAAGGCTGACATCATAAAGAAGCACTGCAAAGAACACGTCGGCAGCAGCGATCTAAAAATGGCGTATATTTCCTCTGCTTGAGTCAGAGTAACTGCCACGCATGCTCGGAACTGCGATCGCAGCGCTGTCGCGGATAGAAATAGAAACGGAACTTACTTTGTGGATATACCTCGTATAACCCTCGAGTTAGAGACAGTTATGTATCAAGTTAGTTTTAGAATTTTAGTTGTGACATGCAGCAACGTTTGAAATCACCTTGTAATTAAGATAGTAATATTTGGTTTTAACGTATATATGGATTGTATGCCTGGCGAAGGAATGCAATATTTTTTTCATAGTACGAGAGGATATCAATATGAAAATTTACGTTTGGCAGGCCACAGCTTCCGTAACTAAGTATTAAGAAGATATGTTGGTTTTCCTGTGAAGTTTTAAAGGGCAAACGTGCCGATTATTGAAAACCACACATTGATACTGAAAGGGCGTTAGAAAAGTACTTGAGGTGAGTAGCCATTTTATGGAATTTTTTTGCCTAAATCATAAGTTTCTGAGTCTGATCTTTAACGATCAGGACATTACAGGAATTGTAATATCCTAAATAAGGATGTTTCTTTTATATCAGAGTTTTTTTTTTTATACAGTTGGTATTGAATTGGGTTTTTCACGTGTAAGGGACTTGCCTCAGTCTAAGTAGGCGTTATTCTTGAACCATGTGCCCAAAGAAATATGATGTGTGTTCCTTTTCTTCAGTGTCCACCTCAGCTTTTGGTAGGATTTACCTTTCCACCCAGTCGATGGCTTGGTACACCTTTGTTTGTGACTACTTCACTTCCGCGGCCACCTCCTCGTCTACCTTCAGTCTGAAAATAATCCGTAGGCAACCAGGCATGTTTTTAAGATTGTCAGACATCTGACATTTTCCTTTATTTGTAAATTAGCAAATAGGATTCAAATATTTTTCTACCATTTTAATTCTAGTCTAATTTTTGCAAACTTGCTAATTGTACTAAACCACTTAACTCTAGAAATAAAGTATTCACTAAATAGTTAAAAGAAAGGGAGTAGTCGTCCCATATACACTTTAAAACCAAAAATTACTATCTTAATTTCAGGGTGATTTCAGAAGCTGCTGTACGTCACAACTAAAACTCTAAAACTAACTTGATACATAACTCTCTCTAACTCGAAGGTTCATACCGAATCCTTAGATAAAATGAGACCAGGCGAATCTACGACTGCCGGTTCTTTGCAACCAAATTATCAAAATATCCTACAATGGTATTAATTTAGCCTCTAAAGATTCTTTGCGCACTAGCATGATTTCTTGATCGTTAGACATTTGACATTTCCCTTTATTTGTAAATAAATAAAAATAATTCAATTTGTTACTTTATCCAAGGAAATTAAGTTTTCCCATCAATTGGGAAACACGAGAAATAAGCTGCAGTACATTTTGTCAGGAAAAAATATTTGCCAAAAAATCAAAGGTTATGTATTTGAAGTAAACAAAACGAGATAAAAATAAATTTCATTAACCAAAAATATCATATTTAAAACGAAAGGGCCAAAATCAATTTAACATCTACTTTAATCTTATCTCTATGAAGAAAAAAAATTGCCTTCATTGAATGTTTTTATACACACACATATTTTGATTTATGATATATAATCATACATCACCAAAATTCTACGGGCTCCCCAAAATTCATAAACCTCAGTTAGCTATGAGACCCATTATTTTATCCCTCAGTGCCCCTAATAGCAAATTGTCAACGTCTCTTTCTAAAGAAAATGATTACTATGTAACTGACTCCTTTGAATTTACTAACTTTATAACGAGCAAGAAATTCCCTCCGGGTTTCGTAGTGATTAGCTTGGATGCTGTCTTTTTATATAGCAATATCTCTCTTCAATCAGTAATCAAAAGCATCAGAAAGCACTGGACTGATATTCGGATATACTAAATTAACACTTAACAATTTTCTTGAAATTTTGGAGTTTGTTTTTCAGTAAATTTAATCAGCATTTTTACAAACAAATAAGTACTGCAATGGGGGCTACTCTTTCTCCAATTATATCACGATATGTAATGGATGACCTTCTGGAAGAATTCATACCTAAACTTGCTTTTAACCTACGTATTTTTAAAAAAATATGATGATGATATCACCTCAATACCACATAATGGATTAAATGAAATCCTTAGAATATTCAATGGCTTTCATTCCAAACTTCGATCGAGGAGGAAACAAACAATAGTGTCCCTTTCTTAGACATTTTATTAATTAGAAAAGATGATAACTCCATCATCGTAGATTGGTATACTAAACCAATTTATTCAGGAAAGTATATCAACTTCCATTCCTCAGACACCACGAAAATCAAAATAAATACGATTTTGGGGTTGAAATCCAGGATAGAGAGGATCTCTCATCCCTCTTTCAGACTTAAGAGCTTAAATAAACTTTGAGATATTTTGCTGACTAACTCCTATGCAATAGAGATGTTGAACAAACTATTATTTTACTCAATATCACCTATCTCTCAACAAGAAAATAATCTTATTCCTGATATCAGTGCCTTTCTTTCTGAAAACCGAATCATTTATCACTACTCCTTCCCTTATCTAAAAGAAGTTTTCACTAAAATTAATAAACTTTTTAAAAAATCACGCTAATTTAAAAATTGCCTTCAAACACAAATAATTAATAATATTTTTACCAATTTAAAAGATAAGGATGAAACTATAAAAGTCTCGGAAGTACTCGTAGTATACAGCATCCCTTGCACTCAGTGTTAAAAAGTTTACATAGGACAAACATCAAGGGTCCTAAAAGACTCTCATAAAAGTGACTGCAGACTTAAGAAAAAACTCTTGCGCACTTGCTTCACACAGTAATCAATTCTTACATAAATTTAATTTTAACTAAAATCATGTGCAGGGAAGAAAATTTCTACAAGAGAATCTTAAGGGAAATGGTAGAAATCCACCTTAAACTGAATTCTGTTAATAAAAAAACGGACATTGATGATTTAAGCTCAATTTTCTCGAACCTATTGCAGATGGGTTGGCAAAATGAAAATTCACAAAATATATCGGACATATCTCTATAATAATAACCTAATGTCAAATTGTACAAATTTAACAAACTTTGGAAAAATTAAACGAAATGTCAGCGTAATTGTCTTCTCTAGTATAAATAAACCACGGCTTGACCAGAAGATAAAAAGACGTTGGCCTTACAAAAGAAATGAAAAATATATAAAAAATTTTTAAAATAAAATCACCTTGTAAACATACAATTGTTCGTACCATATACGAGGCTGGTTTGAAAAGTCCGTGCAAAAATAAAAACTACTTATGTGTTTGGGGTAAACCTTTTTTATTTTTCGACATAGTCTCCTTTTAGGCTTATACACTTCGTCCAACGATGTTCTAGTTTGTCGATCCCTTCCGAATAATAGGATTTGTCCAAGTCTGCAAAATATCCATTAGTGTCTGCAATCACCTCCTCGTTTGAATAAAATCTTTGTCCCGCCAGCTATTTCTTCAAATTGGGGAACAAATAGTAGTCCGAGGGAGCCAAGTCTGGAGAATAGGGGGGATGTGAAACGAGTTGGAATCCTATTTCCATTAATTTTGCGACCACAACTGCTGGTGCGTTGTCGTGATGGAAAAAGACTTTCTTGTGGGCCAATCGCGGGCGTTTTTCTTGCAGCTCGGTTTTCAAACGGTCCAATAACGATGAATAATATTCACCTGTAATAGTTTTACCTTTTCCAGATAGTCGATGAGGATTATCCCTTGCGAATCCCAAAAGACAGTCGCCATAACCTTTCCGGCCGAAGGAACGGTCTTCACCTTTTTTGGTGCAGATTCCCCCTTGGTAACCCATTGTTTAGATTGTTGTTTGGTCTCAGGAGTATAGTAATGTATCCATGTTTCATCCACAGTGACGAAACGACGCTTAAAGCCCTCCGGATTCTTCTGAAACAGCTGCAAACTATCCTTGCAACACTTCACACGATTCCGTTTTTGGTCAAGCGTGAGCAATCGCGGCACCCATCTTACGGATAGCTTTCTCATGTCCAAATGTTTATGCAAAATATTATGTACCCGTTCAGTCGAGATGCCCACAGCACTAGCAATCTCACTCACCTTAACTCTTCTGTCATTCATCACCATATCAT
The DNA here is from genome assembly GCA_019049505.1 of Pachyrhynchus sulphureomaculatus. Taxonomy (NCBI): domain Eukaryota; kingdom Metazoa; phylum Arthropoda; class Insecta; order Coleoptera; family Curculionidae; genus Pachyrhynchus; species Pachyrhynchus sulphureomaculatus. The sequence goes on from CM032453.1 coordinate 130,426,029, forward strand.
GGATTTGATCAATGATTTCTGGAGTCGTAACTTCCACAGGCCGTCCAGAACGTTCAGCGTCACTTGTGCCCATATGGCCAGTCCGAAAATTTTGAAACCACTTATAAACTGTTCTAATCGAAGGTGCAGAGTCACCATAATGTTTATCAAGCTTCTCTTTAGTCTCCTGAGGCGTTTTGCCTTTCATAAAGTAATGTTTAATCACCACACGAAATTCTTTTTCGTCCATTTCTTGAAAATCACTCGACTTCCTTGATTCACACGAATGCCAAACACAAAGAAATAGACCAATATGGCTGAAACTTGGTGTGCGTTCATTCAAGAGATGCAACTAACTAAACATGACCTCGATACGCGCCGGTGGTGCCATCTCTCGGACTTTGCACGGACTTTTCAAACCAGCATCGTATAACAAAATGGAGTAAACGATTTTTGTCGAAATTTTGTTTTCCTAATTATTATTAACAGTAATGTGGTTTTTTGTTGACAGGTTTTTTTTTTTTTTGTGGGTCTAGCACACGTGCTGCAGGGAAGTCCCTAAAGCGCTCCAGGAGCGGCACGAGTGCGGAAATAAAAAAAAAAAAGCGATTCACGTTGTTCTTGAATCGCTGTAAATTGTACTCGGTGGGAAACACAGCGCTGGGCAAATTATTCCAAAGCGATGACGTTCTCCATATAAAAGATTGCTTGAAAAGCGTTGTACGCGGAGTGACAAGCTGAACCTCATACGGATGCGAAGCACCAGCGCGACGTGTATTTCTAACATGCACCGCTTTGGGAGGAATTAAGCGGGCTACATCCTTCGAACACTTTCCATGAAAATACTTGTAGAACAGACTCAAGTCGCCAACCGTTCTTCGATGTTCCAGCAAATCAAGGCCGCCGGTCAATTCCGGGTCCCCAATCAGACGGACCGCTCTTCTCTGAACAGAATCCAACAAATGCAGTGTATGTTTGGGAGCGGACCCCAAACGTGGGAGCAGTATACCATAGTTGGTCGAATTTGGGCTTTGTAAAGAATTAACAGCTGCTGTGGGGTGTAAAGCTTTCTGGTTCTAAATAATATTCCCAACTTTTGAGAAGCTCTCCTTGCTATGCCTGCAACATGTTCATGCCAAGACATATGTGCTCCCAAACTAACGCCCAACAAATTGAGCGACGATGCTAGGGGAATGGAGTGCCCCGACATAACTATGTCGGGTTCAGCAACGTTAACTTTTTTAAAAAAAACTGCCGCTTGGGTTTCTGTAGCGTTAAATTCCACTTGGTTACTGTCACCCCAAGATAGAATTTCTTCCAGGTCTTTGTTAAGTTGAACGACTCCTGCTGTCTGCGGATATTCGCCTGAGCAGTCGATGTCCGAGCGTTCAAGGTGAATGAAGAGACAGCATACTGTCATCTGCAAAGCTATAGATTGGATTCCCGGTCTTTTCGAGCAGATCGTTAATGTAAATGAGAAAGAGAGTAGGAGACAGTATGGAGCCCTGGGCACACCGGCGTTGATAGTGAGGGTGTTAGAAAGAAATCCGTCGACCGCCACTCGTAAAGAACGCTCTCTGAGGAAACATGAGAGCCACAAACAGAACCTTTCAGACATACCGTAAGAGCATAACTTAGCCAACAGTCCATCGTGCCAAACACGGTCGAATGCCTTGGATATGTCAAGAGCAACCGCTCGAGATTCTCCAAAGTGTTCAATTGCGTTGTTCCAAACATGTGTTACATAAGTCAGAAGATCTCCTGTTGATCTATGTTTACGAAAACCATATTGGTGATCGCTAATAATATTGAATCGATCAAGATATTTTAGAAGATGCTCATTGATAACCTTTTCCATGACTTTCGATATTATTGAAAGCAGTGCAACTGGTCGGTAGTTATTTGGCAAGGTCTTCTTACCTTTTTTAGGTATCGGCTGAACCGTGGCACATTTCTAGCAGGACGGAAATATTCCCTTTCTGTAGGATAGGTTAAAAAGTCTACAGAAAACTGGTGTTAGTTCCCTTGCACAGTTTTTGAGAACTATGGCAGGTATTCCGTCAGCGCCAGAAGCCTTCTTGGTGTCTAGCTTCATTAAAATACGCTTTATGATGCGCTGTCTGAAGACAACATCGGGCATCCTTGACTGCAATATGGGAATAGTAGGTGGTGTTTTTCCTTGGAAATCGACAGTAGAATGTGAAGCAAAGAGTTCAGCCAACAAGTTCGCTCTCTCAACAGATGTGGTTGCAATGGAATTATCTGGCCGTGTGAGTGGTGGTATGGTGGATTTGGTAAAATTTTGACTAACTGCCTTAGCGACTGCCCAACAGGACCTGGAATTGTTGGGACAAGCGAGAAGTTTGTTTCTAATTCGTTGATTGTGTGCCTCCTTGGTTTCGTCGATAATTCCCTTGCATCTGTTCCGGGCATGAACAAAGATGTTACGATTTACGGTGTTAGGATTTTCACGCCATTGTCGATAGGCAATATGTTTAGAAGCAACAGCTTCTTTGCATTTTCGGTCGAACCAAGGTTTGCCGTTGGAGGAGCATTTCTTCGAAAAGGGGATGTAAGCTTCCATACCAGCCAAAATAACTCGGAGACCTCCCTGGCGCAGTCAGATGGGTTATCGGATCGAAAACAAATGTCCATCCAAGGGAAAGTTCGAAAGTATTCCATGAGATCTTCCCATTTAGCAGATTTGTAGTGCCAAATCTTGCGCGGCCTAGGGGCCTCTCTGTCACTGATTGGCAGGATACTCGATGTCGAAAGCAGTTTATGGTCGGAAGCACCTAACGGCGGATTTACGGTGACCGTGTAAATCTCCGGATTGGTGGTTAAAAACAGATCAAGAAGACTGGCGAAGACTGGCGTTGACAGGTATTATCCAAAAAGCACCACTTAGCAGTAAGTAGTTTGATGTTAATAATTTTGGGTTGCTTTCCTGTTGAAAACCTTAGAATACAGATAATCTATTGTATTTGTAGCCCTGAAGAAGAAAATAAAGTATTCTCGAAAGCTTGGAGTAGCTAAAAAGGTGTTAAAAACCTTTTAGCCCTATTCCCATGACCGCTTACCCTAAGAATTTTAAGTTTGCTATATATATATATATATATATATATATATATATATATATATATATATATATAGTAAGAGGAGTAGCGACTCGCTAGTGAGGAAACAAATTTCAAAACTAGTAGGGATGGAGTCAGGTTTTGGACCAAATTAAAACTCTTTTGCTTTTTACCAAGCTTTCGAAATACTTTTATTTCTTTGTCAAGGCATCTAAAAATTGATCATACGAATTAATTGTAGATCTCATAAAAATTCAAAAGTGAACTTACAAACTTGAGTAGAAATTCCTTATTTAAATTACACATCGCTGTAAAAATATTAAGTTACGAAACATATCATTTCTTTTGTAATAGAAAATGAAAAACTATCTGTACCACATGTTAGTTGGTGTTTGACAGGTGAAGTAAGAATTTTGCGTGAAAATTATTGTCGCGAAAAGTCGATAGACAATCGAAAAAGTAAATCGGAAAAAGAGGAATAATATGCATTATGTGTTGCCTAAAGTGGCCTCAGGTATATACAGCGTGTTTGAGTAACGAAGAAGAGCTTTTATTTAAAATTTCTTCAGGAACATTATTTATTTGTTAGAGAATTATGATAAAGTGTATCCTAAAGGTGACCAAAAACAGGAAAAAAAGGGGGTTAGTAGAAAAAATAATGTATAAAATTACAAATAGGGTGTAAAGGTTATAAAACATGTTGTAAAAAAAATTTTAATATAATAAATATAGTGTAGACAAGTGGAATCCAATGCCAAAACAAACCAGAGAATTTAATTGTTAATGTGAATTCTAATTGGTAGACAGGGAGGATTCTTGTACTAGATTATTTTTTGTAGTAATATCTTTTTTGAGTTTCACTATATACAAATATACTGAACTAAGATCCCCTATGTCTGATCTTTTGTTCATTGTATGTGTATTGTCATTGACTGCCACCATTTCTAAAAACTTTCTTTTATAATATTGTGGTTCTTTATATAAAATGGTAGCGTTATTGTAATCTATTTGATGATCAAACTCTTTGACATGTTGATGCACACGAGCCTTTCTGCAATCTGGCATCACTTTTATGTGAAATAATACGGTTTTTCAAAAGACGTGAAGTTTGTTTGAATTTTATGAGATCTACAATTAATTCGTATGATCAATTTTTAGATGCCTTGACAAAGAAATAAAAGTATTTTGAAAGCTTGGTAAAAAGCAAAAGAGTTTTAATTTGGTCCAAAACCTGACTCCAACCCTACTAGTTTTGAAATTTATATATATATATATATATATATATATATATATATATATATATATATATAATATATATTTGGGTCAAACATTTCGCTTTGACAGAGATAGACAACAGGCTCAGATAACAAGAAGAACTAAATTGGGATGGTCGGCCATTGGAAGCCTCAGTTTTATATGACATCAAAGAGCATTGCCCATCACCTAAAGAAGAAAGGTGTTCAGTAAGTGTGTTGTGCCATTCTTCACTGGATGTTGCTTACTATCTGTACAGTATAGGCTTATATATTTCAACACTTGAAATTTCTGTGGCGTCATTCTTGATAAATATAAAATTTTAATTAACTAAAAAGTCATTTGTTGCACAAATTAATTACACTCTACTTAAAACCGCATTATTCCAGAAATACTTTTACCTTTTAGAAAAAACCTGCTATGAGTTACACTTAAACTAATTAAAACCTCGAGGTGACAAACACGAAACAATTTCAAATGAGAGTTGTTTACTGAAGCAACAAACAAAAAGAGCGGCGAAAATAAAGCTTTTGTTAGGGTTGCCAAGAATATCCTGATATTATAGTAGAAAGCACTTCGGTTACGCTGCGGCATACATCGCATCGTCGACGAGGTGTGTGCGCTTTGCTCAGCTTTTAACTAAAATGCAAGACATAATAGCACTGTATTTGGATTACATGTCAAATATGCTGGAGGCTCACATCTTGCTTTACTCTTTTGTATTATTAAGGGAATATATGCAGAAAAGGATTATTATTACTACTGTAAAATATTGTTATAAGTAATAAGCATACCTGTTCTCTATTAAAGGACATCAAGTGCATGTCACAAATTAATGGAAGGATTTTAGTAAAGATGCATTTCGCAGCTACAATTGCTAAAATAATTGCTTGGCATAGCCACATATGGAAGTGGATAGGTATGCTATTAATATTGGGGACATAAACTAGCTATACAACTTATTGTATCTTACTGTTGTATTACGCGATGGCGGCGATTTAGAACATATTATTTTCTCTTCTTTTTGCCGAATCTAGGTCGATTGAAGAACAATAAACTGATAATTACTGAAATATTGAATGTTTCGTTTAGGTAGTTCTTAGTTATTATTGTCGCTATAACTCACAAGTTGATTAATTACATCCCTAAATATAGTATTGTCCAACTATAAGTCATACATTATCCAGCAAATGCTCTGGAAAAAGCTTCATTTTAGATTTATCTAAAAAACGTGTTAATAACGTTAACTGAAAACTTTTTTAGAAAATGAAATACCAACAAGATATGTAACTAAGATGCAAAATGTTACAGAACTGTTTTATATTACATTTGAAACATACTCAAGGCCTAAATATTCTTTCTCTTTTGTACTTTGAATTATTGTGGCTGTTAGTTGATGGAACTTCGTAACAGACGTAATTAAACCCTATTCTTTTTATACTTGATGCATGAGGCGTTTTGTTACACAGTAACTTCGTCCGATGTGTGCAGTATCTGACTAAATATTGACGGACGAAGTTACTGTGCAACGAAACCCGCCTCGCATCAAGTTTGAAACAAAATGGAAATCTCATCTCATCAGCTTTATTCTTCGGTCCATTTCTGGACATAGGCCTTCCTCATTCCTTGCTATTTGTTTTGATCTTGCGCCTCTCGTATTCACGTCAATCCAGCAGATCTTTTTAGATCGTCCGTCCAACGCATTGGGGGGCGTCCCCTAGATCTCTTTCTCAAGTAGGGCCTCCGTTTCAGAATTGTGTTGGTCCATCTTTCATCCTTACATCTTGAAACATGGCTTACGTAGTTCCACTTCAGTTCCGCTACTGCTTCGGCGACGTCTATTATTTTTGTTTGCCCCTTATCCAGGAATTTGTTCTGTGGTCTTTAAGTGTTATGCTCAACATTTGACGCTCCATTACTCTCTGTGTCAACTTAGTTTGTTCATTGATTATTTTGATTATATGCCAAAACTGGTAAGACACATTGGTCAAATAGTCTAGAACGTAGATGCATCAGTATATTTTTATTTTTTAGCGTCTTACTTAATTTCCCAAAGGCAGCCCAGGTCAGTCTTCTTCTTCTGTAAATTTCTATTTTTTGATTTTCCCTTCCAAGTTTTATCATATTTCCTAAATAAACATAATTGTCCAGTTCTTGGTTTTTAATTTTTATTTTCTGTTCTAGGGATCTATTATTTATATATATATATATATATATATATATATATATATATATATATATATATATATATATATATATATATATCAGGTTTTAGACCAATTTCATTTAATACTTTGTGCAGCTTCGTTGACATAATCTGTAGTTGTTCAGAGGTTTCTGCGATAAGAAGGATATCATCAACAAATCTGAGGTTTTTCCATTTATTAGGATGCCCTTATTGTCTTGTCAATTTAGTTGTTTGAAAACATCTTCTAGAGCATTCGTAAATAATTTTGGCGAGAGAGTATCTCCTTCTCTTATATCTCTTTTTATACTAACTAGTTTGGTGTTTTCATGCAGATGTAGCGTAGCGTAGTGGATGTAGCGTTCTTATATATATTTTCAAGTAGCCTTATATAATGATGTACTATTCTGGCGTTTTTTAAAGACTTTGTAATTGCCCAGTGTTCTACTGTGTCGAAGGCTTTTTGAAAGTCGACAAATGCCAGGTTTAGTTCAAAGTTGTACTCAAATGATTTTTTGATTAGCTTGCTCATTGTTATTAGGTGTTCACTTGTACTATAGTCGCTTCTAAAACCGGCTTGTTCGATTGGTTGGCATTCTTCAAGTTTTTTAGTTACGCGATTTGTAATAACTTTAGTGAATATTTTATATAATTGTGATAAAAGGCTTATCGGTCTGTAATTCTCGAGGTTGGTCTGATCACCCTTTTTATGTAATAATATCATGCTTGCGTTATTCCAGTCCTTGGGAATTTCTCCTTTTGCTAGGCATATGTTGAAAAGGTCACGTCTATTTATTAAAATTTCTTCTTCTCCTTCTTTTATCATTTCAATCACTATTCCATCTTCTCCTGGCGCTCTATTATTCTTCATTTGTTTCAATGCGTATCTTACTTCTTCTGTTGTTATATCCGGTTTTTTTTCTGAACCTATGTTGATTATCTTTCTCTGAATGGTTATACTGTTGTATTGTTGTTGAGTTTTTATGTCATATAGGTTTGTATAGACTCTTTCTGTTTTTTTTTTATAATCCCCTCCAAGTTTCTTACCTCTCTTCCATTTTCGCCTGTTACTGTTCTAATGTGTCTTTTTTCCGTTTCGTCTAAGACATTTTATTTCCTTTTTTTTTCCTCTATTAATTTTTCCACTTCAATTTCATAATAGTTTTGTAGATCTTTTCTTATCATCCTTCCAGCTTCCTTTGCCATTTGTCTAAATTCTTCATACCTACCGTCTCCGAATAATTGCCTTTTTTCTATTATTTTATTTTTAGTATGTTGACTTAGGTTTTCTATCTTGGAGTTTTTCATTTTAGCAACTTTTTTTTCAGCTTGCATCATTGGAAATGGAAATTAGTGGCAAATAAAATTGTATTACTTTCTCTTTTATGTTATTAGTTAGTTAGTTACTGTGTTATGAAAAATAAATATTGTTACCACAGTTAACTTACGGTTTTTCTTTAAATCTTTATATAATATTTTTTATATATTATTTTATATATATTTATAAACAACAAAGTCAGCAATATAGTTTTGAGGCAAATTTTTTTCCTTAAAAATTTACTCTATTATAAATACTTGTACAGATGCGCTTTGAAAAATGTTATTGAGGTTATGTTTAGAATAAATATAAAAATTAAAATATTAACAGTAAATAGAAATTAATAGAGTAATTTATCCATTACTTTGTCGCAGTTAGTTTTTGCTGAAGCTCCTCTTTTTGGAGAACATGGTCTCAAGCGGCAGAGACTGGATTCCAGGTACTTAAACAGCTGCTGAGTATTTTTTTCTATAATTTTAGCACCAACTATTTAATATGTAATAACTGAACCTCTCTAGCGTAAAGACAGGAAACGCTAGAATAGGAGAAAGAACAAAAAAGCCAAAAACAGGAATCGCGAAAAAGAACTATGGCAATGATAGATAAAATAAAATTACAATAAAAACTGTTGTCAACTTTGCAACTCATCGTCAGGGTGATTTGAAAAAAAAAAATCAGCACAGTTATGGCGTCGTTTTGCCTGACAAACGTGAGTTGTCTATCTAAAACTACAAAAAAAGATTTGATCTTTGGCGTAGCATCCCACAAAAAAAAACAGATGAACACTTTGCACTCTGATTTAGGCATTGACCACTGGAAAACTTTGTTCCTGCCACCCGATCAATCTAATGCTCCTGAAAGAAAGACATCTACCTGGCCTTGGACAATGTGACTATACGTTCTTTGAAAATAACTGAAGATTACGAGGGTATCTCTTACAGTATTCTTGAAAACAGAAATAAAGTTCAAATGTTAAAAAGAAATGGATGCACTGAACAACTTGTGAACCACAAAAGCATATTACACCTGACTATATAATACAAAAAACAAAAAAAAATTGTAGTGTAAATATATTACAGTAGATATCTGATCGAATTAGAGGTAAACTTGTTGATACGAAATTAGTTTTACTAATATCATATATCGCCATGCAAAGAAGACGTATAATAAAATAACCGGTCAAGTGCAAGTTGAACTTGCGCAGTTAGTGTTCCGTACGTTGCTTCTAAAATAAAAAGAAATGTAACGAAGGTATAAAATGATCAGTGACTTAAGAAACCCCACCCCAAATGAGTTTTCAACAAAATTTGTTTCCGATCTTTAGTGAAAATTGATGACCATGAATTTTTGTTTTTTTTATATACCAGATAAATTATCAAAGGTGATCAATTATCAACTCGTGATAATTTTCGTTCAATCTATACTCCGTGGAGAATATTCCAGAATTTTTTGATTAGTACTTTTCGAGATACAGAGGGGGACAGCAATTTTTCGCGATTTTTTAAAAATAACACAAAGAAAGGTGCACACAAGTATTACATTATATATATGTTTAAATTCGTGTTTTTACAAGCTTTCATTTGACATCCCACTCGATGACCTAGTAAAAAAAAAGTATTCACTTCCGATTTCACCTCCCAAAACTAACTCCATAAGTCAAAATTTAATTTTCAAAACTACACGGCTGTGATGAGACCATCAATTCCTATATTAGTACCAAATTTCAACTTTCTTTGCAAAAATAGTTTTGGAGAAAATTGAGAGTGACAGACGGACAGACACTAAAAATTAACCGTTTAATTTTCCTAGCAAACGTCGAGTGCTAAAATTAACATTAAATATTTGGCTTTCTAACAAGGACGAAAAACCTAATTCAAGCATTACAACTAGATATTTTATGTAATAGGTGCTTTCAATTTGATGCTAATGAAAAATAGTTAAGCAGAACCCTAAAACGGACGTTTATTACGATATACATGCTATCAAGCCTCTCTAGCCCCTTTTTCTATCCCTTTAACTTCATATATCTAAAAATAATTATGCTAAAATTTTATCGAATATCCCAACTCAAAAGCTAGAAAAAATCTCATAGTACTATTGAAATTAATCATACAAGTTGTCGCAGGCCAAATCGCGAGAGCCAACAAGTAAAAAATAAAATTAAAATCGTCAAATGTAATATCCTATATTTTAAGCTTACACAGTATTTCAAAATCGTGTTCCAGAATAATCTAGAAGACAATATATTTTTTTCAAACCATATTTCTCGTAGAAAACAACGAGAGGCACATGCCTCGGTTAGCGAAAATTTATATTTTCCTGGAAAAACACATTCGTAAAATATTTACGCCGTCCGGCACTTTTACAACAATAATATAACATTTTTGTTACACATAACTGTTTTCATATCCAGATCAAATGGTTTTTAGGTTTTGTAAAATTATGGCGTGGAATAATTGCAGAGTAACATTTTCTTTGTTTTAGGGGTGCTCATCGGGAAAACTCGTTCAAGTGGAAGTAGCAAGATTGTGTCATTTACTTGTGTATAAACTAGAACTAAAATAAATAATGCAGCAACGCTGCGGATTGTATGGAAAATTTATTAAGGTGATAAATTTTATTTAGATTTAAGGTTATTTTTAACACATAGGTGTTTATGCTATCAAAAAGATCATTTGAAAATAGTATGTCTCCATTTGATAATAGGAAGAAAATTTTGTTTTTTCTTTTTATCTCTGGTCAATAACGGGATTAAACATATGGATATGGTGTGCTCCTGAATACAATAGTTACGTTATTATTTTCTTAAGAAAATCTGTAGAAAAATAAAAAAAAAATCTACTTTATGTTTATTATGAGTTTGTTGGTTCAGCATTGTCCTTTACTATAATAAATTAGAACGAAGTAGATGACATCTTTTAGGTATTTGGCATTTAAAGATGAATAATTGAGTTGATATTTGATCTACTGTATATTTTTATGCACGCACAAGAGAATATTTTAATGTACATTTTATAACAACTTATATATGTTATGGTTCCATTTTTTTCGATATACCGTTAGTACTCGATAGTTATCGATATATCGAATAATAATAGATTCAAAAATTATACTAGAATATCGATAGCTATCGATATATTGGCAGTTATTCATACATAGTTAGTTGAAGTTAGTAAAACATTACTTGTCTCCACACCTGATCGTTAGAAGATGATAAAATTGTTTTAGAAGAGATGTTTCTTTTTTCGAAGCTTACTCCGACTCGATTATCAATATTTGATTAGTAATTATTGATGGATAGTTATCAACATATCGATCACTATGGATAGTTAGCGATATATCAATAATTATACATAATCAGTAGTAACCCATATTAATATATAACAACTCATATATCAATAAGTTAAAATCATCGAATCATCAAAATTTAATAGTATAGTCAATGCAACCATAATATAGTCTCCTTTTATATATATATATATATAGAATATATATATATATATATATATATATATATATATATATATGTGTGCTGTGTGCGTTTGTCGTGATGGAAAAAGGACTTTCTTGTGGGCCAATCGCGGGCCTTTTTTTTTGCAGCTCGGTTTTCAAAACGGTCCAATAACGATGAATAATAATTCACCTGTAATAGTTTTTACCCTTTCCAGATAGTCGATGAGGATTATCCCTTGCGAATCCCAAAAGACAGTCGCCATAACCTTTCCGGCCGAAGGAACGGTCTTCTTCGCCTTTTTTGGTGCAGATTACCCCCTTGGTAACCCATTGTTTAGATTATTGTTTGGTCTCAGGAGTATAGTAATGTATCCATGTTTCATCCACAGTGACGAAACGATGCTCTTAACAGCTGCAAAACCATCCTTGCAACACTTCACACGATCCGTTTTTGGTCAAGCGTGAGCAATCGCGGCACCATCTTGCGGATTAGCTTTCTTATGTCCAAATGTTTATGCAAAATATTATGTACCCGTTCAGTCGAAATTGCCCACAGCACTAGCAATCTCACGCACCTTAACTCTTCTGTCATCCATCACATCCATATCATGGATTTGATCAATGATTTCTGGAGTCGTAACCTCCACAGGGGTGGGGCCGTCCAGAACGTTCAGCGTCACTTGCCCATATGGCCAGTCCGAAAATTTTTTGAAACCACTTATAAACTGTTCTAATCGAAGGTGCAGAGTCACCATAATGTTTATCAAGCTTCTCTTTTAGTCTTCTGAGGCGTTTTGCCTTTCATAAAGTAATGTTTAATCACCACCTACACGAATTCTTTTTCGTCCATTTCTTGAAAATCACTCGACTTCCTTGATTCACACGAATGCCAAACACAAAGAAATAGACCAATATGGCTGAAACTTGGTTGTGCGTTCATTCAAGAGATGCTACTAACTAAACATGACCTCGATACGCGCCGGCGGTGCCATCTCTCGGAGACTTTGCACGGACTTTTTCAAACCAGCCTCGCTATCCCCCCTCCCCCCCCCCCCCCACCCCCCCCATGATTTATATATATTATATATATATATATATATATATATATACATATGTGTGTGGGGTCGAAATTTTTTTTTAAAGGGTGCAAATTTTATTGAATTACAGCGACATCTATGGCTCGAATCCTAACCTCAAACAGATTTATTCTTTAAATATCGAAGAAAATCCTTAAGAAATATAAAATATTTTACATATTGTTTGTTGATTTAAAGTATATATTACATTTCTTAGTCACAGAAACTGGCTATTCATCATTTTTTATGTCATATACGTCACGTTACAGATATTAAGTAATTTTTTACTTCCTTTTTTTTAATCGTTTTTTAAGTTAAGTTTTTACGAGTTTTTAGTTTTCAAGTCTAGGTCTGTAAGAATTTTTGTAATATTTATATCATAAGCAGAATTTTATATTTTCTGAAGTTTTTCTTTAATATTTAAAGAATAAATCTATTTGAGGTTAGGGTTCGAGCCATAGATGTCACTTAAATTCAATAAAAATTTGGACCAGATGTAATTCACAAAAAATAAAAATTTACATATATATATATTATATATATATATATATATATATTTATATTATATATATATATAATATATAATATATATATATATATATATAAATATAAATAAATATATGAAAAAATTATTATACTTTTATTTTAGTATATATATATATATATATATATATATATATATATATATATATATATATATATATATATTTGTATATATATAATAAAATAAAAGTATAATAGTTTTTCATGAATAAAATACACGGTTTTAGAAGTAATATACGCCTTTATAAAACACTTTTATGAAGTCCGCAAAAAAGTAATTTATTGTAGAAGAAAGATAATACAATAGGTTACCACAAAATATTAAAACCATTATAAAAGAAATTATTTTATTATTCCTAAGGAGCAATTAAGATTGTTAAGAATAATTTTTTACGCTTTAAAAAAAGTTTACTTCTTTTATTAAGCAAGGAGTATTGTAACTTTTTTCTTTTTTGCTTAGAACTTAGTACCAGTATTTTGATACTTTACAACCGTTATTATGTAAAAATACAATATAGGATTTGTAGTCAGAACTAGTCTTTCGGTGTGTGAGCGTAATGTTGGATGTGAGTGAGTTATATACTATTGTATATTTATATTTATAACATTTTTTATAGTTACAGATTAGTTATTTTCACGAAAATTAACATGTGTTTATATTTCGATGCATTCATTTTATCAGTTATTTTTATTAAAAATTAAAAATTACTGGACCCATCGCCTATGGCAAAATGTATGAACGAGGTATCTTCAGGGTATTCTCATAATCGATTACCCTATCTATAAAAATGGCGATCTGTATAATTATTAGATTGTTTGTAAAAGTCGATTTGAGTCCCTAATTCTTACTTTTTTTTTATTATTTTTAAAACTCTATTTACAACTCTGTTTTCTTTGTTAAATAAGAAATAGTGTTTCACAAGTTTAACCAAAACAAAACTTTTAATAACTCCATAATTCACAATATTGTGACATATGATAATTAAATTGGTAATAAATCATATTCACACAATTTCTTTGCAGATGGTGTTCCAATTGTTTCCTGTCGTGTCCCGCCACGTTGTACAACTGCCATTATTTATAAGTCATGTTGATACATTTGATTTTCTCTATATATATGAAGCGGTCTGTGGTATTTGTGTATGTTTCTTGGTTGCTTGGGATTTATTAGTATAATATTCTTATATAATGCTCTAATAGAATTATTGATATTTTTTATTGTATTATACTGTTATAGTATGTTTTTTGACGAGAGTAAATATTTTTTTTTGCAAAAATATTACTAAATATACTGGAAATTGATTCTCTAATGGAAGTAAAATATAGATAAAATTATTCTTTATTGTTGGTTCTGCTATGCATCAGAATTGGTAAAATATAATAAAACATTCGACAATAAATATTTTAGATTTCCTAGTCTAAAAGATATGTAAACTTAGATTTGAGTTTGAATAACTTTTTTAATTTATATGAAATAATCTTTGTATTATTTCTCTAAAAATGTAGCGTGACCCGACAATTTTACGAATGCATTTTTGCCAGGAAGATATAAATTTTCACGAAGTCGGCATATGGCTCGCGTGTATTCTTACAAAAATATGGCTTAGAATGAAACTGTCTTCCAGAACTTTTCGAAATAATAACTTTAACATAACACATTAAGATAAATATGGTGTTATTTTTACAACGAAACATTCCCTGCTACGGATGACGAATAATGTGTGAAAAAATGATAATATCATGTTTTTGATTTTAGTGGCTGGTTTTTTGAGCAAAGATTAATTGCTATCCATACTAAAAGAAAGCGTTGTATTCGCCATTTTCCCAAATTTTTGCATTCCTTCATGTTTCGAAGTTCCCTGTCACAAAAATATTGTCTCCAATTTTTGTCGGCGTCGATTTGTCTGTCGATATTGATTTTAAATTTGTTTAACACGTAATATTTGATATAGGAATATAATTCCTTTCAAGTGAAGGTGGGTGAAAGTGAGTGTCATGATCTTCGATTCAATTAATTTATTTGTTAATCTAAATTAGTTTTTTGGATCACATTCACACGATATCACAGCAAAGCTGTGAGTGATCATAATACGGGTGAACGTTTTTTTAGGAGAGAAAAATCAGAAGAAAAAGTTTAAGACTTCTTTTTGATGGGAATTGTTGTAAATATTGTCTATAGAATGTTGGAATTCGTTATTCGACAATATAAAAAATGTAGCTTATTTAAATACATGAATTATATTTTATTACGCTTACGTGTTTACTCGCTTTACTTTTGACACCATGGTCTATAACTCGAGATACAATACTTACAAATCGCTCTTAACGTCTATTTAAAATTTCTAGTTTATTTTATTTATAAATTTAAAGTTTCTAAAATATTTCGAGTTTAGAGAGAATGTTGGTTACTATGACTGCTCCATGCAGTGGTATCATTCTAAAGTTCTATCGTTGGAATAGCGAAAACACTTTCTGATATACTCAGTATGAAAAAAAATATATTGATGTAGCAATTAATTTTACTGTTATTTTTGGCCCATGCTGATATTCAATGTTTTTCAAGGGAATTTTCGGTACAAAAATTTACTTGTTTACCGTTTTATCGAACGAATAGGTCGTTACATTTTCTATTTTCTAGAAAGTCGTGTGTGACGAAAATTTAGACTTCGCTGTTTTCCTTAAAGCAGATAAAATATGGACTGAAGAGATTGTTTATTAATATGGAGCTACAGGACTGTCATTAATTTTTAGTTTAGGTTTCGTATTTTATGGGAGTATGAAATGGGTTTTTTCTCAACCTTTTATGTTTCTTGTAACAAGATAACTTCAGCAGGAATTATCTCGGATGTGAATTATCTTACACGTAACTTAAAGAGACATAAGTAAATAAAAATATTTCAAATAGTTATATAGAATATATATTATACTGAACTAATTGAGCTGCAGTTTCACTAGAACTTCATTACAGTAACATTTTTCAAAAGTTCTATCACTGGAATAACCAAAATCATTTTCTGATATACTCAGTCTGAAAAAAAAAAATATATTGATGTAGCAATTAATTTTACTGTTTTTTTGGCCCCATGGTGATATTCAATATTTTTCAAGGGAATTTTCAGTACAAAAATTTACTTATTTTACCGTTTTATCGAACGAATAGGTCGTTATATTTTCTATTTTCTAGAATGTCGTGTGTGATGAAAATTTAGACCTCGCTGTTTTCCGTAAAGCAGGTAAATATAGACTGAAGGGATTGTTTATTAATATGGATCTACAGGACTGTCATTACTTTTTAGCTTAGGTTTCCTATTTTATGGGAATATGAATGAAACCGTCTTTTCCTCAACCTTTTATGCTCCTTGTAACAAGATAACTTCAGCAGGAATTATCTGGGATGTGAATATCTTACATGTAACGTAACAGACATAAATAAATAATAATATTTGAAGTAGTTATAGAATATTATATTATACTGAACTAATTGCAGTTTCACTAGAACGTTATTACAATAACATTTTTCAAAAGTTCTATCATTGAAATAGCGAAAATAATCTTCTGATATACTCAATCTAAAAAAAAATATATTGATTTGACAATTGTTTTTACTGTTTTTTTTTGGCCATGGTGATATTCAATGTGCTTTAAGGGAATTCTCGGCATAAAAATTTATTTATATTACCGTTTCATCGAACGAATAGGCCGTTAACTGCTCCATTTTCTTAAATGTTTAAGTGAATGAACACTATATGTGATGAAAAACTTAGACTTCGCTTAAAGCAGATAAATATAGACTGAAGAGGTTGTTTAATAGTATGGACCTATAGGACTGTCGTTACTTTTTAGTTTAAATTCCATATTTTATAAAAATATGAAATCGGGCTTGTTTTTTGTATACAGATAACTTTGTTGTTGTGTTGTGTTTCTTGTATATAGATAACTTTAGTAGGAATTATCCCGCATGTGAACAATCCTTTATGTAATCTAAAGAGGCATAAATAAATAAAATATTATTAAATAGTTACAGACTATATATTATACTGGACTAATTGAGTTGTAGCTTTACTATAACTTCATTACAATAACGTTTTTTAAATTCTGGATTACTGCCAATTTGCACTGTATTTACGTGCTACATTTGTAGCGTACGAGATTTTTCCCAGTATTGATTATAATGGCTCCTGTAATCACAAGTTTTACATTAATTTTTGTCTACAATATCAATAAAAACGGTAAAGAATTAAGAAATATTATTTTTTCATCTTTCTAACAGCGCGATGAACAAAATATTAATTCACGGTGCAATAGTAATGGAAAAGGAACTTTTGCCCATTGGGTTACTGTCCGAAGAACCAGCAAAGGCGTGAAACAAGTACTTTCGCTTGTTAGAAAATTCTTAAGAAGAGAATGGAATTAGAGGTTCTCAACAGATTATTGCTCAGCTCAGATCCCTTAATACCTAGTATAAGGTCAAAATCTAAAAAAGATCTATGTCGTTTAGTAAAGAAGCAATACAAATGCTTGTTTCTGCTGAACCTAATATTAACGACGAAAATTCTGAAGAAGAAGAGAAATTGCGGAGGAATCTGCAGAGGAAGCCGGGGAATGGAGCTCGTGTGCGGATGAAGAGACGTGATGTTTTGTAATTTTTGTTTAAGTCAATATGTTTATTTTCTCAATAAACTGTTTCTTAACATATTAAAATGTATTTTCTTCAAAATATGCCGTCCTGCAATATTTAGAAATAAAACCTGATTTGGAATATCTGAAAAAAAAAAATAATTTTGGCCCGGTAAAACACTGAAATTTCCCCATGTCGGCTTGGCAAAGGAGGTTCTTAATTCAATACATCTGTAATATTGTTGAAATCTCTGAATACATTTGTTAGTTTATTTTTTTATTTTTATTTTTTTATGGGTCTAGCACACGTGCTGCAGGGAAGTCCCTAAAGCGCTACAGGAGCGACACGTGTGCGGAAAAAGCGATTCGCGTTGTTCTTGAATCGCTGTAAATTGTACTCGGTGGGAAACACAGTCCTGGGTAAGCCATTCCAAAGGGATGATGTTCTCCATATAAAAGACTGCTTGAAAAGCGTTGTACGAGGAGTAACAAGCTAAGCCTCATACGGATGTGAAGTATCAGCGCGACGTGTACTTCTAACATGCACCGCTCTGGGAGGAATTAAGCGGGCTACATCCTTCGAACACTCTCCATGAAAAATACTTGTAGAATAGACTCAAGTCGCTAACCGTTCTTCGATGTTCCAGCGAATCAAGGCCGCCGGTCAGTTCCGGGTCTCCAATCAGACGAACAGCCCTTCTCTGAACAGAATCCAACAAATGCAGTGTATGTTTGGGAGCGGAGCCTCAAAAAACATGGGAGCAGTATTCCATAGTTGGTCGAATTTGAGCTTTGTAAAGAATTAACAGTTGTTGTGGAGTGTAAAGCTTTCTGGTTCGAAATAATATTCCTAACTTTTGAGAAGCTCTCCTTGCTATGCCTGCAATATGTTCATGCCAGGACATATTTGCTCCCAAATTAACGCCCAACAAATTGAGGGACGATGCTAGGGGAATGGAGTGCCCCGACATAACTATGTCGGGTTCAGCAACGTTAACTTTTTAGAAAAAACTGCCGCCTGGGTTTTTGTAGCGTTAAATTCCACTTGGTTACTGTGACCCCAAGATAGAATTTCTTGCAGGTCTTTGTTAAGTTGAATGACTTTCTGCTGTCTGCGGATATTTGCCTGAGCAGCCGATCTCCGAGCGTTCAAAGTGAATGAAGAGATAAGCGTACTGTCATCTGCAAAGCTGTAGATTGGATTCCCGGTATTTTCCAGCAGATCGTTAATGTAAATAAGAAAGAGAGTAGGAGACAGTATGGAGCCTTAGGGTACACCAGCGTTAACAGTAAAGGTGTTAGAAAGAAATCCGTCGACTGCGACTCATAAAGAACGCTCTCTGAGGAAACATGAGAGCCACAAACAGAACTTTCCAGACATACCATAAGAGCGTAGCTTAGCTAATAGTCTATCGTGCCAAACACGGTGGAATGCCTTGGATATGTCAAAGAGCAACCGCTCGAGATTCTCCGAAGTGTTCAATTGCGTTGTTCCAAACATGTGTTACATAAGTCAGAAGATCTTCTGTTGATCTATGTTTACGAAAGCATATTGGTGATAGCTAATCTCTTTTCAGATCACAGGTGGTTAATTAATTTTCATTTTTCGGCATCCAAGGTTTCTAATGGCATCCTTGCTGTAAATGCCATATTTTTAAATTAATATGTTAGTGAATATTGGCTGTTTTATTTCAGTGTTGGTCTTTGTTGGGACAATTGTTATTTATGGTCATTCTTGTTAGATTAATTCGCACACTGAATTTCGTGCCCTGATGAAGGTTCCCAACCTAGGACCGAGATATTGGCTAAATGATTATTGTGCGAACATCTGTTGTGCCCTTTGCCGAGTTCCCCAACTATTTTCATATCTTAGGATTATATATATATATATATATATATATATATATATATAATATAATATATATATATATATATATATATATATATTATATAGGCTAACTTATTATTTTTTATTTTTTAACTAATAATATACTGAAGTCCTTGGTAGTACAATAAATTCTTTGGTCGGTTATAGTTATAATTTTCCGTTAATAATGTTTTGCTGTTTATAACTGTAAGAGCAACATGGAAAATTTTCATCGTTTCATCGTTATCGTTATATATAACTACTAAACTGAATATCTCAAAATTGCCGCCTGTTTACCAAATTTCCGAAAGATGAGAGAATATGCTTTTTTAAACTTTGTAATGGATCTTATGCTCTTATGTTCCCTTAAATTTTAAGCATTGGCTTAAAGCATACTTATAAAAATCACCTCTGTATATTTCACGAATGATTAAATAGGTGATTCCCCAAAATAAGAAAGAAAATGCTAAAAGCGAAGCCGCTTATAGAGATGGAGTGCCAATCAACATTTGAGGAGCGCAGGGACCCAAGGGGGAGGGTGTCAATCAGCAAAAACTCTTAAAGTTGCTTTTCTTCGAACGCAGTAAACTCAAAATCGGCGACCCGGAAACAAAACTTTTTCTCAAAAAAGAACAACTTTAAAAGCTTCCCCAATAAAAAAGACCTGTGCTTAAGAGGGCAACTAGTTTCGCCAAACGTAAGGGTGGGGAGAGAAGCATTATAGGTACAGATGATCCTGTATAGAACAAGTTCGCTGGAATTTAAACGCTAACTTTATCGTAAAGAGACCGACTATAAATATGTATATATTATATATATATATATATATAATATATATATATATAATATATATATATATATATATATATATATATATATATATATATAGATAGATAGATAGATAGATAGATAATAATTTATTTGTTTTTCATGTAACAGTAGGTTACACTTATAAGCCAATAGGCATTAAACAATGTTAACTAAGTTTACAATAAACTATAATTAAATAAAAGAAAAGGAAAAAAAACAGTAAATAAGTAAAAAAACACTTTAAAAGCACAAATTACAATATAGTAACAAATACACAATGAAATAAGAGGCACAACGGAAAAGACAAGAAAACCACCTCTGCTGACAGAGTCATCAAATTCCCGTGCTAATTTCAACTGGACTTAAGAAAAATTCATTTAATGAGTAATAAGCTCCTTGAAGCAGATATTTGGTTAAAAGTCTCTTTACTTCCGTTTTACATAACGCACGTACACTCTCTGGGAAACTATTATATATCTTTAATATGACATAATTAACATTTTTCTGTATGTAGCTGTAATTACACTTTTCGGGAAGCAGATTCAATTTATGTCTAGTGGCATACCTGTGATTGTTCACATAAGTCTCAAAAATATCGCTGTTGGTGTGAACAAACATAAAACTGTCAAGATATACATAGAAATAATGGTTAAGATCTTTCTGTCTCTAAACACATTCCTACAGCTATCACGCGGCGTCATTCCAAATATACCTCTAATACATTTTTTCTGAAGAATTACAACTCTTTCAATTTCCGGTGAATTACCCCAAAAGATAAGACCGTATCTTATTCTTGACTGTATGAAGGCATGATAAGCTGACAGAGCAGCATCGACTCCAACATTTTCAGAAATAATTCTTAAAAGCATAGCAACCTTACATTCAACGCAACATTCTCAATATGCGCTCTCCAGTCCAGTCTCTGATCTATTTCCACCCCCAAGAAGGAAACACGTTCGGACGATTGGATATTTAATATTTCGATATGTAAAAGATAAAGTGTTTTCTATTCTATTGCCGAAAAATAGGCATTGTGTTTTTTGAGCGTTTATTAATAAGTCATGAGCGAAAAGTATCCATCAAGAGCTTCGCACGCTCCTTGTACACTGGTCAGCATTGCGTGCGGATTCTCCTCACTAAAGATCAATGTAGTGTCATCTGCGTAAAGTATAGTAAATTCTCCGGATATTCTACTGAGCTCATTCGTATATATAATGTATAAGAGAGGTCCTAATATTGATCCCTGAGGAACACCCCTCGACACCCCGATCTTGTGGGAAATTATAGGTCTACCAAAATCATCAATTTCCATAACCTGTTGTGTCGATTTTCCAGGTAGGCTGCTAACAAATTCAACGCATTTCCCCGAACACCATACGATTCCAGCTTGGAACATAGGGTATTATGATTGACACTATCAAACGCTTTTGACAGGTCAATGCACATTGCCATTGTGAGCTTCTTATTATTTAAAGAACTTAGTATATGAGTTAATGCTTGATAAATCGCTCTAACTGTAGATTTATTTTTTCGAAATCCATTTTGGTTGTTGGAAAATAAAGAGTTGTGTTCAAAAAAATCGATTAGCCTATTGTTTATAATTTTTTCAAATATTTTACCTACGTTTGTGAGCAGCGATATTGGCCTATAGTTTTTTTTCCTCATGTAAACCCCCTTTTTTGTGTATTGCTTTAACTAAAGCATTTTTTAGAAGTTCCGGATATGCACCTGTATCAAAACATAAATTAATGATATAGGACAAAGGCTCTGAGATAGAATCTGTAACCTCTCTAATAATACGTATTGGTAAATTATCATCCCCGACTGACTTTTTATTTTTTAGACTTTTTATTGTCCTGGACACTTCCAGAGGAGTAGTTGGTTCAGATAAATAGAGCGTACAGAACGATCAAGGGAAAGGACATAATTGTGTTTATTTGTACTTATGTTCGGACAAGAGCTTATAAAGTAGTGATTTAGGTTGTGAACTCTCTTGAACGGATCATTAAATTTATTCGAAAAATTGTTAAGTACATTGTTACTATTTCTATTTTTCCCCGTTAGGGTCTTTACAAGTTGCCAAGCAGCTTTAACTTTGTTTTCAGCAGAATTTATAAAGCTGTTATTTGATATTTTTTTGGCATGTTTTATAACTTGCTTCAGTACTTTACTATAGGTATTAAAGTATTCATTGGTTACCAGATCTTTAATTTTTTTAAAATACAGCACACGTTTATGTCTACATGAAACTCTAATACCCCGCGTAATCCACGGATTGTGTTTGTTATATGTTTGAGACATTTTTTCACTGTAAATATTGCATTAAAGATATTTAGGACTTTGTTTAAGAAGGTACTGTACGCGTCGTTTACTGAATCACATTGATAAACTGTAGACCAATCCACCGCTTCTAATTCGCTTTTGAATGAAATAATTTTATTATTGGAAAATACTCTTTTATAATAGAATTGAGGGGTAGAATCCTCACTGCCAGACGTCTCGATGTGAATAATCTGTGCGTGATGGTCAGAAAGTGCCGAATTCAATACGTAACATGAATACTTGTGATCAAAATTACAGAAAATGTTATCAAGCAAAGTAGCCGAATCTTTAGTTTCTCTAGTTGCCTTAAAATGAATTGATTAAAACAAAATCTATTAAACAAATCTGACAGTTGTTTGATTCGAATACCTTCCTATTCAAGAAAAATTTACATTGAAGTCACCTGCACAAATTACTTTGTGTTTAGGATAGTTTGTATGTATGTAGTCCAACATATGTTCAAGCCTTTCCACAAAAGTATTAAAGTTTCCAACTCCACGTCTGTACAGGCAAATTATTATTAGTTTGGAACTGGGGTATCCAACTGCAGCCAATTCGATTATTCCCTCAATGCTCATGCCGCAGATGTCGCTGAGATCATTAAACACCAAATCACTCCTACAGAAGATGCAGACTCCACCATGCTTCATCTCACTTCGCGCAAAAAAAGATATGAGTGTAAAGCCCTCGATTACCACAAGGTCAATATTATGTTTTCTCCATCCAGTGTTCACTGAAAAGCAGCACTGCCGGTTTAGACACCAAACCATCCAGGAAGCATTCTATTTCCAGAGCCTTGTATCTCAGAGACTCTATATTTTGGTGCATATGCCCAGAGATCGTTTTTCTATTGGCTTATTTTTAGAACTTGTGCTCTTGAGTTGCTATTGATCCGAGGGACAGTACTGCATTCTTAATTTTTCTTTCTCTTGTAGCTTGATGTAAGTGGGACAATTTAGGTCAAAAACTGTATGGTTGGCATCGAGCTGTAGCTTGAATTTTTTGAGGTCTGCATTAACTGGTCTTACAGTTAATGCATTGCAAATTATTGTCGACACAATCTTTCGCATCATGTTCATTGGCACCACATTTTCCACATATTTTTTGAATCTTACATTCCCTGGAGGTATGATTATATTGATTGCAGTTAAAGCACCTGACCACATTAATGTACTCGAAGCACCTACATGTTCTACATCCAAGGAAAACTTTACCCTCGCTCTGTATACGCCTGAAGGTATCCGAGTCACACTCCAAAATAGCAAAGAAAGCATTGACCATTTTTTTGCTGACAATGAGTTTCATATCAGACTGTGTCCCTATAATGTCTGGATTTTGTTGTTTGAGGTTAAGAATGAGTTCCTCTTCATTATATAAGTCTTCTATTCCTACAATCTTGATTCGTGGTCTTTTTTTAGTAGGTATTGTAGTTAGAAAGTTCTGACGTATCTTTCCAGATTTTCTTTAAGTTTTTTAGCTTCTATTTCGTTTCTACATTTAATCACCACAGCACCCTCTTTGGCACTTCTTATAGCAGTAATTCCAATACCCAGATCTGCAGGTCTGATCTGCTGTTTTACTATCTTCTTTGTTTCTAGGCTCTCACATGATTTGGTAGGCTTCACGACTACCACCCCTTCCTTCAGCGCTTTTGCATAATCATACTTTTTAGATTGCGGAACTGTACTAGTGTTACTGTTGTGTACAACACAGTTATTAGTCCGATTTTCCAGCCCCAATTTCTCCACAGCTTTTATTACTGCATTCATTTTTTCATCAATTTGCTCCATTTTTATCGTAGTCGAAAGGCTTTTGTTTACTATTCTTATACAACCATCGTAGAACCACAATAGATTTTCAGAATCCAGAACAGCCCTTGATAGGGTGTCCTTTATCCTAGCACACATATTATGATATCGCTGTCTGCAGAAACCACAATTTAGGGCTTTGTTGTTAACTACAAAGTTATCCTCACAGATAGGACAATTTTTCGGTGATCGTTCAGACATGCTGGCAGCAGTCACTTTCTGCATAGACTCGTTATTGGCGGTTGAAATCCGAGTGTGAGGTTAGGTTGGATTTACACTTTTCAGTTCACTTTTAAGTTAAACGCATGACAAAAAGTTACGTTTTTATAATTGCACACATGTATGATAAAGTTATATAACACTGGAGATAGTTCAAGATATATTTTCTTTACTTATTTTCACTAAAAAAAAAAACCTTAGAATCACTCTCACGAAAATCACAGCGTTGCCGCGCGACGAATGTGATATATAATATATATATATATATATATATATATATATATATATATATATATATATATGTATATGTATATATATATATATATATATATGGGATATATATATATATATATATATATATATATATATATATATATATATATATATAAATAAATTTGCAGAGAAAAAAATAGTGAATTACTGTAACAAAACTGTACTTCCAAATTTTGCTTAATTTTGTTTGTTTATTTATGACATTATACGTATTAGGTGAAAAATACATATTTTATTTTTAAATGAAAACAGCCCAGATTTCTTTGGTTATTTATATTTTCTTTTATAATTACTACAGTATAATGTGGCCATTGACGAAAAAATTCGCAATATAAGTAATGACTTAAACTATAAGCTTTACTAAACTTGTATTCTAATTAACGATGAAGGTTATTAAAAGTCATTTACATAATAAGAGCGACATCACTAAGTTTAGGGACTTTACTGGGTGTTTTGTCATTTTATGAAAGATACTGACACATAATGGGCGTTCCCCCAATAAGTCAACTGAAACTGCTCAGAGCCTTAATTTCGTCAATCTAAGATTTGAACACTTTTCAGCATTTATAAAAAGTTTATTCTCGGATAAGATGCATTTCTATCTTACCGGCCATATCAATAGCCAGAATTGGCGTTACTGTAGTCCGACAAATCCAATACGAGCAACATTTATGCCCCTAAAATGCTGGCTTGGGTCATAATGTCTGCAGATAAAATAATTGGTTCTTGATGATGGCAAAGGCCGCACAACAACTATTTTCGAATTTCGATTCGAAACAACATATAGAGGTAATTTAGAACTGCTTTTTTACAAAATTTTGAAGGTTACTTCCAATAACGGAAGATCTGGTTTCAGCAGCATAGGGTGGGATCACCCACTTCAAGCACATCACTGCCAGTCATTCAAAAATTGTCTAAAACAAATTGACTTGCAAAAGACGTGTCGATAAGTTGGTCTCCACGTAGCCCTGATTTGAGGCTGACGGATTTTTTTTCTTATGGGAATATCTCAAAACTGAAGTTTTTAATACGAATCCTCGCTCCATAGAACAATTCCAAGAAAATATCCTGCAAAAATTGAACTCTTTTATACGGTATCTTTTATTACGGGGATTCTTTCAGCAATTCGTGGTAAACAATTTTTTTTTTTGGTATAAATCATTTTATTGTTTTTTAAAATATTCACCTTGTAAGATTTAGACACTTTTGCATGCTTTCAAACCAATTCTCGAAACATTTTTTTCACTATGAAGTTGGTACCTCAAAAACATGGATTTGGAAGGATTCAACAGCTTCTTCAGGTGATGAAAATCGCTGTCTACGCATTCGGAAACAAAAAGAAGTCTCTAGGTGATAAAACAGGTGAATACGGGCAATGAGACATTAAGGCGACGTTTTCAGTTTTTTTTCCTAATTTCATCGATGATTTCTGGAAAGTAAATTGTTGTATACCATTTAACATTAACTGTTCTTCGATCCTTTAAAGAAATAGTTGCAACATGTGCAGTATAACCGAAGAAACAAGGGATCATTTTCTTGAAAGTGCTTCGCGAACGAACTACTTTTGTTGGATTCAGTTCATCTTGGAACATCCAAGTTGATTGTTGGCTAGTTTCCGGCTCGTAAGAATATATCAAAGTTTCGTCTCCTGCTACGATGTTGCATAAGGATTTTGCATGTCCTCGGTCGAATTTTTTTGAGCATTTCCTTATACCAGTTGAGACAAACCTGTTTTTGAGTTTCGGTCATATTATGCGGAATCCATCGGGAATAGATCTTTTTCACAGCTAAATGTTCATGCAAAATCGAATGTATTGCAGTCTTCGATATGCCTGAGGATGTTTCTATCTCACGGTTAGTCACATGCCGATCCTCTTCGATCACGTTGCACGCGGCATCGATATTTTTTGGAACAAGAACCGAAATTCTGCAAACTAATTGTAAACAGTCTCTTCTGATAGTGATTCATTACCAAAAGTTGAACGAAGCAATTCGAGGCATTGTTTTTTTTTTTAAACGCTCACTGTAAACAAACTACTCTGCCAATTTCTGAGCTGCCACTCTTTTAACACTAACAAATATCAAATTTTACAAGAATGGTAATGTCACATCTCAATAGCGCCATCTAGTTGTCGTTTGCAAAAACTTAAAAGGCGACCCTCGTAATATTGTGTAAAATTTCTATAATGGATTTTTTTCCGTATCTAATCGGGTTTCTTTTCGCAAACATTAATAAATGCTGCCCCGAGCTTTCTTCAACTGAATATAACTTTTATACTGTTTAAACTGAAAATAAATGACTTTCTTCACACGAAACAGTCCTGCAGGAATTGTAAAATAATGCTGCAATCCCACACCTGCGGTCTAAACCTGTGCGCTCGGTTAAACAGGCATATACAGCGGTGCGGATACCGTCAAATGCGGTCCCGTAAAGATTTTAAAGTAGATATCAAAGAAAAAATTTTTTAAGGGCCTAGCACAGGTGTTGCACGTAAATCCCTAAAGCGCTACAGGAGCGACGCGTTTGCGAAAAATAGCTATTCACGTTAGTCTTGAATTGGAGTAAGTTGTACTCGGTGGGAAACACATTCCTGGGCATATCATTTCAAAGGATAAGGTACTACACGAGTAGCGAATTTTCTGAATACGTTCTACTTGTAAAGAAATGGTCTTTTAGAGATCTTAAGTACTGTCCAGTTTTCTTCTAACTATTGAAAATTGTGAGAATGTTGAATATTTTAAGTAATTTAGCTCTCTTGTCTGTAATACAGTTTATGTAAGGTAAAACTGCACTAGTAACTTTTTATTGCTGTTTTGTCTGGAAGTCGAGTTTAAATGAACGTTTAATATCCGTTACTTTTTAAAACACTTGTCAGTTTATCTGTTTACAATAAGATAGAATGTGCATCGCATATTGTTAAAACTCTAACTTCTAGTGAGTTAATAACAATTTTTTTAGAAGAACGACGGTGTGAATTAGGATTTAGATTCAATTAGCTGGAGTTGTCTTTCTGTAGACCATGTGATTCGATTTCCATTTTATATTTGAAAGTCGTTGATTGATTTGACTCAAAAAGGTATTTGGTTTCTCTTCACCATGTGGTCATATAACAAATGTGACATCTAAAATTTGGGTTTTATAAACAAGTGTTCTTGAGGCACTGTTTTCATTTAGTATGTAATACTTCAGTGTTGCCATGTCATCGCTGCCGCACGTTTGATACTGCCTGGCCTACATCTAGCTGATATAATCCAATAGATTAAAATACGTTATGTCCTGGTATGAACATGTTGCAGGCATAACAAGGAGAGCTTCTCAAAAAGTTGGGAATACTATTTCGAACCAGAAAGCTTTACACTCCACAACAATTGTTAATTCTTTACAAAGCTCAAATTCGACCAATTGTGGAATACTGCTCCCATGTTTGGGGCTCCGCTCCCAAACATACACTGCATTTGTTGGATTCTGTTCAGAGAATGGTTGTTCGTCTGATTGGAGACCTGGAATTGACCGGCGGCCTTGATTCACTGGAACGAAGAACGGTTGGCGACCTGAGTCTAATTGAAGAGTATGTTCTACAAGTATTTTCATAGGAAGTGTTCGAAGGATGTAGCCCGCTTAATTCCTCCCAAGCGGTGCATGTTAGAAATACACGCCGCGCTGGTGCTTCACATCCCTATGAGGTTCAGCTTGTTACTCCGCGTACAACGCTTTTCTAGCAGTCTTTTATATGGAGAACATTATCTCTTTGGAATAATTTGCCCAGCGCTGTGTTTCCCACCGAGTACAATTTACAGCGATTCAAGAACATCGTGAATCGCTTTTTTCCGCATATATACCGCTCCTGGAGCGCTTTAGGGACTTCCCTGCAGCACGTGTCCTAGACCCCTAAAAAAACGTTCTAGATTGTTACATGGTTAGTGAAAGTGCCCAAGCAAAGTCAAGTTTCTTTTTCGCCTATATACTTTTTAATCCAATGTATTTGGATTTTATATTGGATATATTTTAATTAAAACCATTAAAACAATGTTTTAAGTTTCGGTAACTTTATTAGAGTTCCAATTTTCAAGGTGAATATGAACAATTATTTCTGTATTTAACGTTCTCATAAGATATGTAAATAAGGCTACGATCATACACCTGCACTGTGAAGCCGTTTTCTGGGTCTAATAGTAAAATTTAGAAGTACGAAAGCGTGAAATAGAATCCTTTGAGCATTTAAAAGTGGTTTTATCGAAAAAATAGCTAAAGTCTAAGTATTTATATGAGATAGTAAATTATTTATAATTTATGTTTTGTAAAAACCGAAATAATTTATTTGTTTTTTTTTATGTTGTTTTCGTTAAGAATCAACAAATACTAAATATTAAGAGATTTTTAAAAGTACAGGTTTCAAATGAAGTTAATAAACAAAACCAAATCGATTGAAAATATAAAAATAATTCATCACATTCCGGTAGAAAAGTTTCTTTTAAAAAGAATATTAGCATTTATAGTAACTTTGCAAGTTTTTGAAGTTACAATTTTAAATTTTACTGGAAAAATAAATGATGCACTAATATCATCATTCATCATCGAGTCACGAATGAAAGAATTCTTCAAAGAATGAATAAAGAAAAACAGATTTTAGTTACCGTTAAGCAACGTAAACTCCAATACATCGGCCACATTATGCGGAATGAGAACAGATTCCATCAGGTAAATTGTGTGGAGGGAGAAGTGTGGAGAGAAGAAGAATTTCGTGGCTCAAAAATCTGCGCACTTGGTCTTCAGTGACCACCACGCAGCTGTTTAGGGCCGCAGTCAACAAGGTGATGATAGAAAATATGGTTGCTAACGTTCGGAACGGATAAGTACCGAGAGAAGAAGAATCCCATCATTACGAAGGTAAATTATCAAGATTAGTATCCTTTTTCACAAATATGTTTTATTGCTTACTGCTCAAATCTTGTGGTATTTTCTTTATAAATTTTAAACTTATATTTTAAATGGTCAATCATATATATATATATATATATATATATATATATATATATATATATATATATATATATACTGTGTATCCCAATAAGTTTTGTACAAATGGAGAAAAAATTTATTCCAGATAAAAAGTTCTGCATCACATGGAAATCCATAATCAAGCATCGAAAGTTTAAAATATTTGATGGTATACGAGGAAAATAAAAAATAATGATTTAGAATGAAAAGTAAAGCGTGTTTAAATTTAAATACAGAGGAAAATTGAAAATATTAATAGGCACTAAAAAATTATGCTCACGTTTAGATTTCTAGCCTTCCAAGTTAGAAATTCAAAGAAATTCCAGTAAACACGTCAGTAATTGTCGGACTATTTATTGAATAAAGGAAAACGAAATTTATTAAAAACTAGTGCACTGATTTTGATTGTATCATATTTTTGTTAAAAATTTGATAAACTTTTTATCTGCTTTGCAACAACTACATCCGTAATAAATTTGTGATAATAGCATTTTATTTTGAAATTGCAACATTACTTAATTATTACGTACATAACATAACAACTAAACATATGGATTAATTCTAACTTTATTGCACAAGTACTTCAGTGTATCCACTGTCCCCTTCTAAACAGGTAATTGTTTTTCGAGAAAAATCTTTCATTACATCGTTAATTATGTCAGGATTTATAGCTTCACGTGTCTCCCTAATCACTCCCTCAAGATGATCGACATCTTGAAATGGCGGAGATAATCTCCAATATGTACTGTGACATGATGCACCATCATATTGGTACCGTATACGTTGTATTTCAAATATTGGTCGGCGCTGTAAATCCGCCGTTAGGTGGAACCATAAATTTCTTTCGATATCGAGTGATAGGTAGGATCACTGCCAGAGAGGCGCCTAAACTACGCAAGATTTGACACTCAAAATCTGCTAAATGAAGAACTCATGGAATATTTTAGAACTTTCCCTTAATTAGACATTTATCTTAGATCCGACGATTGATGTGACTGTATTAGGGATGTGTCCAATGTCATTTTGGCATGTATGGAAGCTTACATACCTTTTTCAAAGAAGTGTCCTTCCAACGACAAGCCTTGGTAAGACCGAAAATGCAAAGAAGCTGTTGCTTCTAAACATCCAACGTCATAAATCGTAACATCTTTGTTCGTACTCGGAACAGATCCAAAAAAATTATCGACGAAATCAAGGAGTTACATAATCAAAGAATTAAGAACAAACTTTTTTGCCTGCCCTAACAATTCTAGGTATTTTTTGGTCAGTTTCTAAGGCTGTTAGTCGAAATTTCCCTAAATCCGCTATACCACTAACACGGCCATATAATATTATTGCAACAACACCAGTTGAGAAAGTTGCCTTTTTTAGCTGAACTTTGCTTCACAGTCTACTGTCGATTTCCAAGGAAAAACAACACCAACTATTCCCACAGTGCAGTCAAGGATTCACAATATTCAGAGAGCGAATCATAAAACATATTATAATGAAGTTATACACCAAAAAAGCTTCTGATGCTGACGAAATACCTACATAGTACTTAAAAAATGCGCGAGCAAACTGAGATCAGTTTTCTGTAGATCTTTTTATTTATTCTACAGAACGGAAATATTTCTTTCCTGCAGTAAATGCTTTACAGTTCTGCCGATATCCAAAAAAAGGCAAAAAGACCTTGCTAAATAACTACCGACTTGTTGCATTGCTTTCCATAATATCGAAGGATTCAATAATACTAGCGGCCACTTTCGTAAGCAAAGATTAATAGGAAATCTTCTAACTTATGTTTGGAATAACACAATTAGACACTTTGGAGAAGCTTGAGCGGTTGCCCTTGACATAGCTAAGCCATTCAACCGTGTTTGACATAACGGATTGTTAGCTACGCTCTTATAGTATGCCTGAAAAGTTTTGTTTATGCCTCACGTATTTGCTCAGACAAAGTTCCTTACGAGTGGCAGAAAACGGATTTCTTTCTAATACTGAAGGTACGCCAGTGTGCCTCAAGGTTCCGTACTTCTCGTAATCTCTTTCTCAGATTCACACTTCTCACACTAAATCTAGAAGTAGAAGGAATATCGTGATTGTTGAGACAAGACCGTTTCAACTCGGAGTAACTTTCTGACGTTTCACCTATTATTACACAAGGCATCTTTAGTGCTCTTTAATTTTCGAGATTAGAATACTGAATGAGCTCGAAAAAGTTATGTCTGGATATCTGACCGATTTTCACCAAACCGTGACCCAGTGTAATTATCATTTTTCATTTGTGATATGAACCGTAACCAGAGCCTTTATTAATGTTGCTAGGGTGTTTGTAAATTTGAATGGATTCCCTAAACTTTCGTTTATGAAAATTGGAATGAGAAGCAAGACCCGTACTACACGAGTAGCGAATTTTATGAATACGTTCTACTTGTAAAGAAATGGTCTTTTGGAGATCTTAAGTATTGTCCAGTTTTTTCTTCTAACTATTGAAAATTGTGAGAATGTTGAATATTTTAAGTAATTTAGCTCTTTTGTCTGTAATACAGTTTATGTAAGGTAAAACTGCACTAGTAACTTTTTATTGCTGTTTTGTCTGGAAGTCGAGTTTTAAATGAACGTTTAATATCCGTTACTTTTTAAAACACTTGTCAGTTTATCTGTTTACAATAAGATAGAATGTGCATCGCATATTGTTAAAACTCTAACTTCTAGTGAGTTAATAACAATTTTTTTAGAAGAACGACGGTGTGAATTAGGATCTAGATTCTATTAGCAGGAGTTGTCTTTCTGTAGACCATGTGATTCGATTTCCATTTTATATTTGAATGTCATTGATTGATTTGACTCAAAAAGGTATTTGGTTTCTCTTCACCATGTGGTCATATAACAAATGTGACATCTAAAATTTGGGTTTTATAACAAGTGTTCTTGAGGCACTTTTTTCATTTAGTATGTAATACTTCAGTGTTGCCATGTCATCGCTGCCGCACGTTTGATACTGCCTGGCTTACATCTAGCTGATATAATCCAATAGATCAAAATACGTTATGTCCTGGTATGAACATGTTGCAGGAATAACCAGGAGAGCTTCTCAAAAGGTGGGAATACTATTTCCAACCAGAAAGCTTTACACTCCACAACAATTGTTAATTCTTCACAAAGCTCAAATTCGACCAACTATGGAATACTGCTCCCATGTTTGGGGCTCCGCTCCCAAACATACACTGCATTTGTTGGATTCTGTTCAGAGAAGAGCTGTTCGTCTGATTGGAGACCTGGAATTGACCGGCGGTCTTGATTCACTGGAACATCGAAGAACGGTTGGCGACTTCAGTCTGTTCTACAAGTATTTTCATAGGAAGTGTTCGAAGAATGTAGCCCGCTTAATTCCGCCCAAAGCGGTGCATGTTAGAAATACACGTCGCGCTGGTGCTCCACATCCCTATGAAGTTCAGTTTGTTACTCCGCGTACAACGCTTTTCAAGCAGTCTTTTATATGGAGAACATCATCTCTTTGGAATAATTTGCCCAGCGCTGTGTTTCCCAACGAGTACAATTTACAGTGATTCAAGGACAACGTGAATCGCCTTTTCCGCACACGTGCCGCTCCTGGAGCGCTTTAGGGATTTCCCTGCAGCACGTGTACTAGACCCCTAAAAAAAAAGTTCTAGATTGTTACAAGGTTAGTGAAAGTGCCCGAGCAAAGTCAAGTTTCTTTTTCACCTATATACTTTTTAATCCAATAGAGAAGGTTACTATTTTAATTAAAATCATTAAAACAATGTTTTAAGTTTCGGTAACTTTATTAGAGGTCCAATTTTCAAGTTGAATATGAACAATTATTTCTGTATTTAACGTTCCTATAAGATATGTAAATAAGGCTACGATCACACACCTGCACTGTGAAAACCGTTTTCTGGGTCTAATAGTAAAATTTAGAAGTACGAAAGCGTGAAATAGGATTCTTTGAGCATTTGAAAGTGGTTTTATAGAAAAAATAGCTAAAGTCTAAGTATCTCTATGAAACTAAATTATTAATAATTTATGTTTTGTAAAAACCGAAATAATGTATTTGTTTTTTTTTTATATTTTCGTTAAGAATCAACAAATACTAAATATTAAGTACAGGTTTGGAATGGAGTTAATTAAAAAAAAAACCAAATCGATTAAAAATATAAAAATAATTCATCACATTCCAGTAGAAAAGTTTCTTTTAAAAAGAATATTAGCATTTATAGTAACTTTTCAAGTTTTTGAAGTTACAATTTTATATTTTACTGGAAAAATAAATGATGCACTAATATCATCATTCGTCATCGAGTTACGAATGAAAGAATTCTTCAAAGAATGAATAAAGAAAAAGAGATTTTAGTTACCGTTAAGCAACGTAAACTCCATTACCTCGGCCACATTATGCGGAATGAGAACAGATTCCATCAGGTAAATTGTGTGGAGGGAGAAGTGTGGAGAGAAGAAGGATTTCGTGGCTCAAAAATCTGCGCACTTGGTCTTCAGTGACCACCACGCAGCTGTTTAGGGCCGCAGTCAACAAGGTGATGATAGAAAATATGGTTGCCAACGTTCGGAACGGATAAGTACCGAGAGAAGAAGAATACCATCATTACGAAGGTAAATTATCAAGATTAGTATCCTTTTTCACAAATATGTTTTATTGCTTACTGCTCAAATCGTGTGGTATTTTCTTTATAAATTTTAGACTTATATTTTAAATGGTCAATCATATATATATATATATATATATATATAATATATATATATATATATATATATATATATATATATATATATATATACTGTGTGTCCCAATAAGTTTTGTACAAATGGAGAAAAAATTTATTCCTGATAAAAAGTTCTGCATCACATGGAAATCCATAATCAAGCATCAAAAATTTAAAATATTTGATGGTATACGGGGAAAATAAAAAATAATGATTTAAAATGAAAAGTAAAGTGTGTTTAAATTTAAATACAGAGGAAAATTGAAAATATTAATAGGAACTAAATAATTATGCTCACGTTTAGATTTCTAGCCTTCCAAGCTAGAAGTTCAAAAAAACTCCAGTAAACACGTCAGTAATTGTCGGATTATTTATTGAATAAAGGAAAACGAAATTAATTAAAAACTAGTGCACTGATTTTGATTGTATCATATTTTTGTTATAAATTTGATAACCTTTTTATCTGCTTTGCAACAATTACATCCGTAATAAATTTGTGATAATAGCATTTTATTTTGAAATTGCAACATTACTTAATTATTACGTACATAACATAACAACTAAACATATGGATTAATTCTAACTTTATTGCACAAGTACTTCAGTATATCCACTGTCCCCTTCTAAACACGTAATTGTTTTTCGAGAAAAATCTTTCATTACATCGTTAATTATGTCAGGATTTATAGCTTCGCGTGTCTCCCTAATCACTCTCTCAAGATGATCGACATCTTGAAATGGCCTTTTAAGATAAATCTTTTCTTTTAAGTAGCCCCTTAAAAAAAGTCTAGAGGGATGATGTCCGGAGACCTTAGGGGCCAAGTAAACTGCACATACATCCATATTACTCTACCGTTAAAAATGTGGCGGAGATAATCTCCAATATGTACTGTGACATGATGCACCATCATATTGGTACCGTATACGTTGTATTTCAAATATTGGTAGGCGCAGTAAATCCGCCGTTAGGTGGAACCATAAATTGCTTTCGATATCGAGTGATAGGTAGGATCACTGCCAGAGAGGCGCCTAAACTACGCAAGATTTGACACTCAGAATCTGCTAAATGAAGAACGCATGGAATATTTTAGAACTTTCCCTTAATTAGACATTTATCTTAGATCCGACGATTGATGTGACTGTATTAGGAATGTTTCCAATGTCATTTTGGCATGTATGGAAGCTTACATACCTTTTTCAAAGAAGTGTCCTTCCAACGACAAGCCTTGGTAAGACCGAAAATGTAAGGAAGCTGTTGCTTCTAAACATCTTCCCTGCCGACAATGGCATGAACATAAATCGTAACATCTTTGTTCGTACTCGGAACAGATCCAAAGAAATTCTCGACGAAACCAAGGAGTTACACAATCAAAGAATTAAGAACAAACTTCATGCCTGCCCCAACAATTCTAGGTATTTTTTGGTCAGTTTCTAAGGCTGTTAGTCGAAATTTCCCTAAATCCGCTATACCACTAACACGGCCATATAATATTATTGCAACAACACCAGTTGAGAAAGTTGCCTTTTAACTGAACTTTGCTTCACAGCCTACTGTCGATTTCCAAGGAAAAACAACACCAACTATTCCCACAGTGCAGTCAAGGATACACAATATTCAGAGAGCGAATCATAAAACATATTATAATGAAGTTATACACCAAAAAAAAGCTTCTGATGCTGACGAAATACCTACATAGTACTTAAAAAATGCGCGAGCAAACTGAGATCAGTTTTCTGTAGGTCTTTTTATTTATTCTACAGAACGGAAATATTTCTTTCCTGCTGTAAATGCTTTACAGTTCAGCCGATATCCAAAAAAAGGCAACAAGACCTTGCCAAATAACTACCGACTTGTTGCATTGCTTTCCATAATATCAAAGGATTCAATAATACTAGCGGCCACCGGTCTGACTTTCGTAAGCAAAGATTAACAGGAAATCTTCTAACTTATGTTTGAAATAACACAATTAGACACTTTGGAGAGCTTGAGCGGTTGCCCTTGATATAGCCAAGGCATTCAACCGTGTTTGACATAATGGATTGTTAGCTACGCTCTTATAGTATGTCTGAAAAGTTTTGTTTATGCCTCACGTATTTCCTCAGACAAAGTTCCTTACGAGTGACAGACAACGGATTTCTTTCTAATACTGAAGGTACGCCAGTGTGCCTCAAGGCTCCGTACTTGTCGTAATCCCTTTCTCATTTACATTAACGATCTGCTTGAAAAAAACAGGAATCCATACTACAGCTTTGCAGATGCCAGTACGCTTATTACTTCATGCACTTTCAAAGCTACTCATACAAACATCCGCAGATATTAAGAAGTCGTTCAACTTAACAAAGACCTAGCAGAAATTCTATCCTTGGGTTATAGTAACCAAGTGGGCGTTAATTTGAGAGCAAATATGTCTTGGCGTGAACATGTTGCATCCATAACAAAAAGAACTTCTCAAAAGTTGCGAATATTATTACGAAGTAGAAAGCAAGAAGGTAGAACAGTCACCGACAAGAACTTTTTGTGGTTCAATTAGTGGGTGACTGCAGTATCGACAAAGAAGCCGCAGAAGAACAACAGCCGTGTATTCTTAAGTCTGAAGTTAGGAAGGCTATTCAAAGGTTAAAGAATAGAAAAGCAGCAGGTATTGACTGCGGAAATAGTAAAGATGATGGAAGAAACCGCCGTGAATATACTACATCAACTGTGTAATGAGGTATGGAAGACTGGAAGATGGCCGAAAGACTGGTGCGAAGTTGCATTTATACCCTTGCATAAGAAAGGACCCCCTTTGGATTGCAGCAGCTATAGAACAATTACTCTAGTGTTACACGCTGCTAAGGTGTTTCTTTGGATCCTAAATGAAAGATTCAAAACTTTTCTGCTGCCGCAAATATCTACCAAACAAACAGGCGTCATTCCAGAAAGAGGGACTAGAAAAAAAAATTCTCAACATAAGCCAGATAATAGAAAAAGTCAGGGAATTCCAAATAACAATATATATTTGATTTCTTTGATTGTGTTAGCCGATACTTGTTGGAAATTCATAATAAAATTATATAAAAACAATACTATGTTTTAATTTCCAATATATTTAAAGTGACTTTAAATATATTGGAAATTAAAACATAGTGC
Source organism: Pachyrhynchus sulphureomaculatus (assembly GCA_019049505.1). Lineage (NCBI taxonomy): Eukaryota > Metazoa > Arthropoda > Insecta > Coleoptera > Curculionidae > Pachyrhynchus > Pachyrhynchus sulphureomaculatus. The sequence goes on from CM032453.1 coordinate 130,463,683, forward strand.
TGTTTTTATATAATTTTATATATTTGATTTATAGACTACAGGCTTTCGACTGCACACATAGAAACAAACTCTGGTCGATTGTAATCAGCATGGAAACACCTATACATCTTGTAAACCTTATCCGATCCTTGTATGAGAACACCAATGGCAAAATTAAACTGAATAATTCTTTTTCCGATCCCTTCATCGTAGAAGCCGGCGTCAGACAGTGCTGTATTCTGTTTTGGATGGCTGGAGTGGGGGTGTGAAAATCGATGGAAAAAAGCTAAGTAACATCAGATATGCAGATGATATTGTTGTATTTGCAACTTCAATACAAGACCTAGAATTAATTATGGAGCCCCTGGAAATCACTAACAAAAACTATGAATTGACAATTAATAGAGCGAAGACCAAAGGACTGATTGATGGTCTTAATGAAGATCTGTTACGCATAAATAAAATTGTTGGTTTCACTATTGTAGACCATTTCAACTATTTGGGATCACTCATAACTAACAATGGTGGCTGTGAAGCGGAAGTAAGAAAACGTTTGGCAATGGTTAGAAACTCGGCCACTCACTAAGGTCTGGAAAGATCCAGTTGCCACAAAAAATACAAAGTTAAAATTGCTATCCAGCCTTATATTCACTATAGCAATTTACGCATCGGAAACATGGACCATTAAACAAGCTGACAAAAGAAGAATCAATGCGTTTGAGATGTGGGCATATGGAAGAATCCTCATAGTATCATATACCGAACACCCTACGAAAGTATCTATTTTTGAAGAGCTTGGTATAAATAACCGACTTTCAAACAGAATTAATGGACAATACCTGAAATATTTTCTTTGATTGTGTTAGCCGATACTTGTTGGAAATTCATAATCTATAATATATATAAAATGCAACGTCTCTCTGTCTGTCTGTCTGTCCGCTAGTGCGCCTATCACTGGAGAACCACTTATCCGATTTACGTACTTTTTTTTTTAAAACATATATATGTTCTCTGGCCAGGTTATAGGCTATATTTTATTACGATAGGTAGCATAAGGAATGAGCATTGACGTAAAATAGTGAATGATGTCGGTAATAAGTTTGCCGCTAGCGCGTGCCCTTGCAATACACAGCCTAAGCCATTAAATATGGAACAATATTATGTAGCAAAGAATATCTGTAATCTATAATCTATAATATATATAAAATGCAATGTCTCCCTGTCTGTCTGTCTGTCTATTAGTGCGTTTATCACGCGAGAACCACTTATCCGATTTACCTGTCTTTTTTTAAATTCATACATATATTCTTTGGCCAGGTTATATAATAATAATAATAATCTATATCTATAATATATATAAAATGCAACGTTTGTCTGTCTGTCTGTCTGTCCGTTAATGCGCTTATCCCTCGAGAACCACTTATCCGATTTACGAGATTTTTAAAATTCATACATATGTTCTGTGACCAGGTTGTAGGTATATATTTTATTACATCTATAATATATAGAAAATGCAACGTATCTCTGTCTGTCTGGCTGTCCGTTAGTGCGCTTATCACTGGAGAACCACTTATCCGATTTTCGTACTTTTTTTTTTAAAACATACATATGTTCTCCGACCAGGTTATAGGCTATATTTTATTACGATAGGTAGCATAAGGAATGTGCAGTGACAATAATAGTAAATGAAGTCGGACAAAGTTTGCCTCTAGCGCGTTCTCTTGCAATACACAGTCCAAACCATTAAATATGGAACAATATTATGTAGCAGAGAATATCTATAATATATATAAAATGCAATGCCTCTCTGTCCGTCTGTCTGTCTCTCCGTCCGTTAGTGCGCTTATCACTGGAGAACCACTTATCCGATTTACGTGCTTTTTTTTAAACATATGTATGTTCTCTGGCCAGGTTATAGGATATATTTTATTCCGTTAGGTGACATAAGGAATAAGCAGTGACGATAATAGTGAATCAAGTCGGAGAAAAGTTTGCCGCTAGCGCGTTCTCTTGCAATACACTCCCTAAAGCATTAAATATGGAACAATATCATGTAGCAAAGAATACAATATTTATAAAATGCAACGCCTCTCTGTCTTTCTGTCTGTTCGTTAGTGCACTTATCACTCGAGAACCATTTATCCGATTTACATGTTTTTATAAATTTATACGTATGTTCTATATAATTTGACATAAGCCTAGATAATGGGAGGTAAGGTGAGAGAATGGGAGATAAGGAGAAATAATGGGAGATAAGTCGAGATAAGCCGCGATAATGGGAGATAAGGTGAGATAAGTATAAATAATGGGAGATAAGGAGAAATAATGGGAGATAAGCAGAGATAAGTCTAGATAATGGGAGTTATGGTGAGATAATGGGAGATAAGGAGACATAATGGGAGATAAGGAGAAATAATGGGAGATAAGTCAAGATAAGCCTAGATAATGGGAAATAAGGTGAGATAATTTGAGATAAGGAGAAATAATGGGAGGTAAGGAGAAATAATGGGAGATGAGCAGAGATAAGCCTAGATAATGGAAATTATGTAGAGATAATGGGAGATAAGGAGAAATATTGGGAGATAAGGGGAAATAATGGGAGATATTTTATTACGTTGGGTAACATAAGGAATAAGCAGTGACGATAGTAGTGAATCAAGTCCACGCGAGCGGAGCCGCGGGCCCGGCTAGTAAAATTATATAAATACAACACTATGTTTTAATTTTTTTTTATGGGTCTAGCACACGTGCTGCAGGGAAGTCCCTAAAGCGCTCCAGAAGTGGCATGTGTGCGGAATGTTTTAATTTCCAATATATTTAAAGTAACTTGACAATTGTATCACCATAAAATGGCTTCCTCAGAAGTAAATAAGAAAGAAAAATATTTGGTAGTAATCCTGGTTATATAGTGCTTAAAACTATCCTTAATTACCTAAGATTATGCTAATCATTTTATTATATTATTTACAGACATGGTGGTACTATTTCAGAGAACTAATAAAGATTAAGTAAGGGTGAATGGTTTAAGTCTACCTGTTCGTTTAATAATGGATTGGAGTTTTTCCATTTGTTAATTTCAAGATATTCAAGCAAATTTAATTTTCTAGATTTATTTTCTACATGTAGGATTTTTAACGTATCATCAAAATTGTGGAATTCGTTTATTACGAGGCTGGTTTGGAAAGTCCGTGCAAAAATAAAAACTACTTATGTGTTTGGGGTGCCCCCCCACCCCCCCCCATTTTGGGGTTAACCTTTTTTATTTTTCGACATAGTCACCTTTTAGGCTTATACACTTTGTCCAACGATGTTCTAGTTTTGTTGATCCCTTCCGAATAATAGAATTTGTCCAAGTCTGCAAAATATCCATTAGTGTCTGCAATCACCTCCTCGTTTGAATAAAATCTTTGTCCCGCCAGCCATTTCTTCAAATTGGGGAACAAATAGTAGTCCGAGGGAGCCAAATCTGGAGATTAGGGGGGATGTGAAAGGAGTTGGAATCCTATTTCCATTAATTTTGCGACCACAACTGCTGAGGTGTGTGCTGGTGCGTTGTCGTGATGGAAAAGGACTTTCTTGTGGGCCAATCGCGGGCTTTTTTCTTGCAGCTCGGTTTTCAAACGGTCCAATAACGATGAATAATATTCACCTGTAATAGTTTTACCATTTTCCAGATAGTCGATGAGGATTATCCCTTGCGAATCCCAAAAGACAGTCGCCATAACCTTTCCGGCCGAAGGATCGGTCTTCGCCTTTTTTGGTCCAGATTCCCCCTTGGTAACCCATTGTTTAGATTGTTGTTTGGTCTCAGGAGTATAGTAATGTATCCATGTTTCATCCACAGTGACGAAACGACGCTTAAAGTCCTCCGGATTCTTTTGGAACAGCTGCAAACCATCCTTGCAACACTTCACACGATTCCGTTTTTTGGTCAAGCGTGAGCAATCGCGGCACCCATCTTGTGGATAGCTTTTTCATGTCCAAATGTTTATGCAAAATATTATGTACCCGTTCAGTCGAGATGCCCACAGTACTAGCAATCTCACGCACCTTAACTCTTCTGTCATCCATCACCATATCATGGATTTGATCAATGATTTCTGGAGTCGTAACCTCCACAGGCCGTCCAGAACGTTCAGCGTCACTTGTGCCCATATGGCCAGTCCGAAAATTTTGAAACCACTTATAAACTGTTCTGATTGAAGGTGCAGAGTCACCATAATGTTGATCAAGCTTCTCTTTAGTCTCCTGAGGCGTTTTGCCTTTCATAAAGTAATGTTTAATCACCACACGAAATTCTTTTTCGTCCATTTCTTGAAAATCACTCGACGTCCTTGATTCACACGAATGCCAAACACAAAGAAATAGACCAATATGGCTGAAACTTGGTGTGCGTTCGTTCAAGAGATGCTACTAACTGAACATGACCTCGATACGCGCCGGTGGTGCCATCTCTTGGACTTTGCACGGACTTTTCAAACCAGCCTCGTATATGGGTTTCATAATGTGAATTGTTCTTATTTTTAAATAACCATGTTTATGTTCTTTAATGCGAGTTCTACCAATTTGTCCTACGTAGGTTTTAGTACAAGATCTACAATTTAATAAATAAACTCCTGATTTTAAGGATCCTTGAAATCAGGAGTTTATTTATTGAATTGTGCGCATACGCGTCGCTACTGTAGTGCTTCAGAGATTTACTTGCAGCACATATGATATATCCCCAAAAAAATTTTTAAGAAAAGTCAAAATGACAGTTACGGCGTAACAAATTAAAAGCGAGATGGCAATATATTATCCTTCTTAACCGTCATTTTATCAATTAAAACTAATCAGCTGATTCTTAAACATTCTTAAAAATAAAGTATCATATACCTCACTTCCAAGACACCAAGTTGTCAGAAATAGGCGATTCCTATTATGATCAAAGTTAATACATTCCAGATTAGAAATTTGGAAGATCTGTATAAGTAACTATGAAGGTAATTTCTTTGAGATATTTTAAATTACTTTGGTAAATCAAACATCAGTTACGTTAGGAACATGCTTGTGAACTGATCTGAAATAACAACCAATATGCCACCATGGTCTGTGTTGTATGGCACTATACATCCTTAAAAATTTTGACGCCCAATGATGATTTTTTTTTAATTAACGATTCTATTGCTTAATTAGCTTTTTATTATTTTGGGGACGTAAAAATAAATAGTAAACTTTATGATCCTTATTTCAGCTAGAAAGTGTTTTTATTTTCCGTTTTTCGGAGTTTACATTGTATTTTATGTTCTCCTGAGTATTTTCTAAAGTTTTATTCGTGCTTTTAGCAGTTAATTACAAATAAAATATAGGTAAAACCATTTTCCTTAATAAAACTGTACTAACAGTTAAACAATCTTGTTAACGGAAATGTAATTATCCATGGTACTACAAAAAATGTCGACATTGGTTAAAAAATTATTTGTAAGGGTTACGTTTAGGCCCTTGCGTATACTTTTTTCGTTAGCAGATAATTAAGTTTATATCTGAATTTTAAATGTAGTTGATTCCTACATCATTAGAATCTTTTTTTAGCAGAAAAAAGAAGAGTTCTTTTAATTAGTTATAACATAAAATAACAAACTTTTGATGCTAAGCATAGTGACATAATGACAGATTAAGTTATTAACAAAATCCAAGTCAATTATTTTCAATACGTTGGTACAACCACTGGCGTACATGCTGAAAAACATAAAAATGCAAGGTCGATTATCTCATTTGTAATAGAAGGAAGCTATTGGCCAGTATCTTTCAGTAATTCCTACAAGCATCTACTGCGTTGATCGTCCATGAGTGGAATCCATCATTTCCCTTCTTCTATTTCCGCCCCGTATTATGTTCATCCATCCCCCCGAGCTACTTTCCCCATGCAATCATACGTTCCATTTTTACTAGATGTCCATTTTACCTTTACTACTGAGTTTTTGATATTTTCCATTTTGGCAAGTTCTCTAATCTATCCTGTAAGATTTTGATTTTTGGAATTATATTTAGGATTGTTTTTTTCATGAAACGTTGGGTAGTTTACATCTTATTCAGTGTTTCTTCTTGTGGCTGCCCACGTTTTAGCTCCATACAGCCGGACTGGGGATAACACATTGATAAAACATAATTTCTAATACTACTCCAGGTACTTACGAAATATAGTGGTGAAATACAAGGAATTGTATGAAATACGCATACCTAAAACTCTATCAAAGGCTGACACAGCAGCTGTGGTCAACTCTACTGTTTGAACTGTAAATCTACTGTTTTTTTCAAACACATTCCAGTTTTTAGTTTAACCATCCATATCTATTGTTTTCCCTATCGTTATAGCGGCAAAAAAAAAAAATTTAATGGCACCTAGTGTGTCCTCTATTTGTTTTCGAATAGGTTTATGACTGTACTGCTTGGCTACGCCTTTTGTAGTTTGCCAAATAGCCGTCAGACTGCATTATTTGGATGGAACTTCGTTCACTGGTTATTTTACTAGCTTCGTCACAGATTAATTTAATGGAAACGTAACTCACAAACAAGCTTTCAACAACAATAAAAGGAACCAAATCGGAAATTTCCAATTGTTATGAATTTAACAACCTGATAGAATATCATTTAAAAAAATTTTATAAAGATATCCACGCCTGTCAAAGAAAATATAACAATGAGAACAATGAAGATGCAAACCATAATAGTTAAAATAACATTTACAATATGCTTACTATATATAACAATTTGCATTTTTCATATTAAAAAATAATTATTCTGATTAAAGTAGGTTTATTAAAGAAAGTCTAGTCCTATAGAAATTACTTTTAGAGTAAACTGTGGACTTCCAGTTTTATATACAGTAATCTGCTGTTTTCTATTATTATTTCGCGAGTTATGTACAGTTTTTAAGTAACACAGGATTGGCAAGACTGCCAGCAGCCACAAGCCGACAAAGTGGTTGGCAACTCGGCCAACATTCAACGCAGGGAGTGCGGTATTCGAAAGATCCCCTCAGGCATATGTGGTTAAATGTAAGGGAATTGAAAATGGATGAGGCCCACATTTCAGCAATCTACTCATTGTTCTTCCGTTCGTCAATCCATTCCGGGACGCATAGAAAAGACGCAGAGAAAATAATGTCTAGTACTTATCTAGGTACTTAGGGAACATAGTGATAAAATACAACAAATTGTACGAAATATGCACACCTAATATTTTATCGAAGGCTGATATAGCAGCCACAAGCCGACAGAGTGGTTGGTAACTCAGCCAACATGCAATGCAGGTTTTCGAGTGAGACCCTCCGGCAAATGTGTTAAAATGTAAGTCAAATGAAAACGGGCGAGGCCCATATTACAATAAACCCAATACAGTAACCGTACAGGAAAATTAGGTCTCAGTTTTCAAAAGGTCACGTGGCAGTCCCCCATTTTAAACAAATAATGTTACTGTGCAAAGTTTTATCATTTAAAATCATAGATAAACATTATACAAATGTGTGAAAATTTTTGATTTATTACAATATCAAGTTAATGCAGCATGAGTAATATAAAAAAAAAAACAAATAAATGGAGCGCTTTGTTAGAAAAGAGATGAATGCAAGTGAAAAAACTTGACAGGGAAAGCATTTTCACAAAAAATATTGCAGGCAAAAGTTTTAGCATTTTCTCCAGGGAATTGAATAAGCATATCAGTTTTTGGGCTCAACGCTTTGTTGAGACACCCAAAAACGAAAATTAAAACTGGAACCCAAACTTTTAAATATGTATTTGAATTCAGCAAGGAATTTTATGTCCGAATCCAAATTAAATGTTTTTGGGCTCATTGTAACTACAAAAAAATCCGACTCTTATAAGGATTTTACATATCATTCATTGCTTCATGGCCTGTTTCAATAGGTAACTCATTTTCAGGAACTCCAGTATCAATATCAATTAATAATTGATCTACATGGCCAATATCCATATAATTTCCAACTCTGACCTTATATTAAAGTCTGGATACGCATAGTTCATATAATTTTTAAACATTTTCTGAGAAAAATGTAAGGCGCATATTTTATAATTTTTGCACAAATTTTCAATTGGACAATTGATGACCCGTTTGATTACAAGTCAAATTTTTGCTCTATGATCAAAAAATGTCAAAAGAGAAATAGCTTCTCAGAATTATTTAATTTATCAGCGTATGATTTCTTATGCAATTGATATTCTTTAATGAAAACACTTACTCAATATCTTTGGAGAAGAAGAAGAAACTCACTCCAAGCGTACTTTTTGAATTATTATTACAATTGTCAACTGTACAACAATAACCTCCTTTCCCCATGATTATATAAATTGTTTGCAAACCTTTTCAATTCTCTTCACTTACAAACGTTTTTAATTATTTTTTTATAAAACTCTCTCTTCCTTCTGTCTTTAAATTCATATAAATTGCAGTCCCATTAAGAAACTACCGACAATACATTTCAAAAGATACATTCCGAGATCACATGTAAACATTGAAGAGCCATTTTGAAAGAGGGACCCGTCGATGGACGCGCCGTCTAAATCTCGTCACCAACATGGAGCTCACTTTCGCTAGTGTATTGGGTTTACTGTGCCCATATTTCAGCACTTGCCTGTACTTCTTTATAAAAAAAGATTTAACTTTAAAACTGGGCTAATTTGGTAAATAGGTTTAAATTGATAAGAGCACCCAAATCGATATAAGAGCAAAAATTCATTTTATTTAGGAATAAATTGAAAAATTTTAAAATTACTATAAAATTATAGTAATTTTAAAATTTTTTTCTATTCTTTTTTAAAAGTTTCTTATGTGCTTCTTTGGGAACATTTACCATACTATATGGAATATAAGTGTCGAAAATAACTGGAAATGGTTTAAGTTTCAAATCTTTGTAGTATACGTGACTGATCATGTTCTAGCTTCATACCTTAGTTTATACGTGTTTCCCTTAAACGACAATACTCGCCCTCTATGATCGTTCTCACCATGTTCTACCTAGACATTCCTAAAGTAACTAAATGTGTTTTTATTTTTGTTATATACTTGTGACATTCTCTTGTAACGTTGTTTAACGTCCCTGCAGGAAATGTAAATGATGTTACCGTCCGACACCTGCAATAGTAAAACTGCTCGGTCGGTTAAGCAGGAAAATTCAGCGATGCGGACACCGTGAAATCAGATTTCTTAAGGATTTTTAATTATCTTTTCATAAAAACTCTCTCTTCCTTCTATCTTTAAATTCATATAAATTGCAGTCACATCAAGAAACTATTGACAATACATTTCAAAAGACATATTCCGAGATCAGATGTAAACACTGAACAGCCATTTTGAAAGAGGGACCCGTCGATGCACGCGCCGTTAAAATCTCGTCACCAACTTGGAGCTCACTTTCGTTAGTGAATTGAGAAAAATGTGAGGCGCATATTTTATAATTTTTGCACAAATTTTCAATTGGACAATTGATGACCCGTTTGATTGCAAGTCAAATTTTTGCTCTATGATCAAAAAAAGTCAAAAGAGCTTCTCAGAATTATTTAATTTATCCGCGTATGATTTCTTATGCAATTGATATTCTTTAATTAAAACACTTACTCAATATCTTTGGAGAAGAAAAAGAAGTACTTTTTGAATTATTATTACAATTGTCAACTGTACAACAATAACCTCCTTTCCCCATGATTATATAAATTGTTTGCAAACCTTTTCAATTCTCTTCACTTACAAACGTTTTTAATTATCTTTTTATAAAAACTCTCTCTTCCTTCTGTCTTTAAATTCATATAAATTGCAGTCAAATTAAGAAACTATCGACAATACATTTCAACAGATACATTCCGAGATCACATGTAAACATTGAATAGCCATTTTGAAAGAGGGACCCGTCGATGGATGCGCCGTACTAAATCTCGTCACCAACATGGAGCTCACTTTCGCTAGTGTATTGGGTTTACTGTGCCCATATTTCAGCACTTGCCTGTACTTCTTTATAAAAAAAGATTTAACTTCAAAACTGGGCTAATTTGGCAAATAGGTTTAAATTGATAAGAGCACCCAAATCGATATAAGAGCAAAAATTCATTTTATTTAGGAATAAATTGAAAAATTTTAAAATTACTATAAAATTATAGTAATTTTAAAATTTTTTCTATTCTTTTTTAAAAGTTTCTTATGTGCTTCTTTGGGAACATTTACCATACTATATGAAATATAAGTGTTGAAAATAACTGGAAATGGTTTAAGTTTCAAATCTTTGTAGTATACGTGACTGATCATGTTCTAGCTTCATACCTTAGTTTATACGAGTTTCCCTTAAACGACAATACTCGCCCTGTATGATCGTTCTCACCATGTTCTACCTAGACATTCCTAAAGTAACTAAATGTGTTTTTATTTTTGTTATATACTTGTAACATTCTCTTGTAACGTTGTTTAACGTCCCTGCAGGAAATGTAAATGATGTTACCGTCCGACACCTGCAATAGTAAAACTGCTCGGTCGGTTAAGCAGGAAAATTCAGCGATACGGACACCGTGAAATCAGATTTCTTGAGCATTTTTAATTATCTTTTTATAAAAACTCTCTCTTCCTTCTATCTTTAAATTCATATAAATTGCAGTCACATCAAGAAACTATCGACAATACATTTCAAAAGACACATTCCGAGATCAGATGTAAACATTGAACAGCCATTTTGAAAGAGGGACCCGTCGATGCACGCGCCGTCAAAATCTCGTCACCAACTTGGAGCTCACTTTCGTTAGTGAATTGGGTTTACTGTGCCCATATTTCAGCAGTCTATCCTCCATTTTTACGAAAAATATTTACTTATAAAACTTGCCTGTACTTCTTTATAAAAAAAGATTTTACTTTGAAACTGGGCTAATTTGGCAAATAGGTTTAAATTGACAAGAGCACCCAAATCGATATAAGACCATAAATTCGGTTTATTTAGGAATTAATTGAAAAATTTTAAAATTACTATAAAATTATAAAAACTATTCTTTTTTAAAAGTTTTTTATGTGCTTCTTCGGGAACATTTACTATATGAAATTTAAGTGTCGAAAATAACTGGAAAGGGTTTAAGTTTCAAATCCTTGTAGTACGAGACTGGTTTGAAAAGTCCGTGCAAAGTCCGAGAGATGGCACCACCGGCGCGTATCGAGGTCATGTTTAGTTAGTAACATCTCTTGAATGAACGCACACCAAGTTTCAGCCATATTGGTCTATTTCTTTGTGTTTGGCATTCGTGTGAATCAAGGAAGTCGAGTGATTTTCAAGAAATGGACGAAAAAGAATTTCGTGTGGTGATTAAACATTACTTTATGAAAGGCAAAACGCCTCAGGATACTAAAGAGAAGCTTGATAAATATTATAGTGACTCTGCACCTTCGATTAGAACAGTTTATAAGTGGTTTCAAAATTTTCGGACTGGCCATATGGGCACAAGTGACGCTGAACGTTCTGGACGGCCTGTGGAGGTTACGACTCCAGAAATCATTGATCAAATCCATGATATGGTGATGGATGACAGAAGAGTTAAGGTGCGTGAGATTGCTAGTGCTGTGGGCATCTCGACTGAACGGGTACATAATATTTTGCATAAACATTTGGATATGAGAAAGCTATCCGCAAGATGGGTGCCGCGATTGCTCACGCTTGACCAAAAACGGAATCGTGTGAAGTGTTGCAAGGATGGTTTGCAGCTGTTCCAGAAGAATCCGGAGGACTTTAAGCGTCGTTTCGTCACTGTGGATGAAACATGATACATTACTATACTCCTGAGACCAAACAACAATCTAAACAATGGGTTACCAAGGGGGAATCTGCACCAAAAAAGGCGAAGACCGTTCCTTCGGCCTGAAAGGTTATGGCGACTGTCTTTTGGGATTCGCAAGGGATAATCCTCATCGACTATCTGGAAATGGGTAAAACTATTACAGGTGAATATTATTCATCGTTATTGGACCGTTTGAAAACCGAGCTGGTCGATTGGCCCACAAGAAAGTCCTTTTCCATCACGACAACGCACCAGCACACACCTCAGCAGTTGTGGTCGCAAAATTAATGGAAATAGGATTCCAACTCGTTTCACACCCCCCCTATTCCCCAGACTTGGCTCCTTCGGACTACTATTTGTTCCCAAGTTGAAGAAATCGCTGGCGGGACAAAGATTTTATTCAAACGAGGAGGTGATTGCAGACACTAATAGATATTTTGCAGACTTGGACAAATCCTATTATTCGGAAGGGATTAACAAACTAGAACATCGTTGGACGAAGTGTATAAGCCTAAAAGGAGACTATGTCGAAAAATAAAAAAGGTTTACCCCCAAACACATAAGTAGTTTTTATTTTTGCACGGATTTTTCAAACCAGCCTCGTATATATGACTGATCATGTTCTAGCTTCATACCTTAGTTTATACGAGTTTCCCTTAAACGACAATCCTCGCCCTGTATGATCGTTCTCACCATGTTTCACCTAGACATTCCTAAAGCAAATAAATGTGTTTTTATTTTTGTTACATACTTGTAACATTCTCTTATAACATTGTTTAACGTCCCTGTAGGAAATGTAAATGGTGTTACCGTCCGACACCTGCAATAGTAAAACTGCTCGGTCGGTTAAGCAGGAAAATTCAGCGATGCGGACACCGTGAAATCAGGTCTCTTGAGGATTTGGAAATAGTTTTAGAGAAAAATAGGTAAAGGGTATGTTTGAGAAATAAGGATGCTGGTTGATTAATGGTCGAGTTGCCTAAATTTAGCCAAACATTTGTTTACTTTTCAATATAGGGCCTGGACTTAATTTATTTTCTAGTGTTTTAGAACACTTTTGGGACAGAACAGGAATAGTTGACGAAACTGCTAACCCATTTTTACCCGACTTTAAAAAAGGGAGGTTCTCATCCAAATGTGTGGATGTAATATTGTTCTAATGTAATAATTCAATTTCACAAGCGTATGCATATCTGTAAGTATGCCATCAAATATAGACAAAATTAGACTAATTTAAATGTTATTTTTTGTGATTTATTAGGCATTATTTAACTAAAAGTACTTATATATTGTGAATTTGTATATATACATAGATTTATAGATTAAAAAATTTTTGGTAATAGATCTTATATTTGTATAAATATATTTTTAAGATAATTTGATTTATTAAACACTAAAAGCAGGTTACACTCGGACGGCTATGCTACCGATGAACCATAATTTACATTTTATGATTCTATTGTATAGCAGAGGTTTTCTGTCTAAAATAGGGTGAACCCTTCAAAATAATTCAAAACAGGTAGCAAAATCCAGTAAAATGCATAAGAAATCTCTTCTTTTGGCGCTCCCCAACATGTATTTGCATCTACAATGACAGAATTCTGCTATCAATTCCACACAAATACACTTTAGGTCATAGAATCATTCAAATTGGTTTTGTTTAAAAGTTATCTCTCTAACAGTAAATAATCGAGTTTTAAGAGTAGTATATATATACATATATATATATATATATATATATATATATATATATATATATATATATATATATATATATATATATATATAAATATATATATATATATATATATATATATATATATATATATATATATATATATATATATATATATATATATATATATATATATATATATATATATATATATATATATATATAAATATATATATATATATATATATATATATATATATATATATATATATATATATATATATATATAAAATATATATATATATATATATATATATATATATATATATATATATATATATATATATATATGTGTGTATATTTTATATATATATATATATATATATATATATATATATATATATATATATATATATATATATACACATATGCTCTTTCTTGCGCCATATATTAAGTCTGTTTTTGTTTAGAACACTGCTTATGGGTATGTGTGTGTGTGTATATCTGAATGTTCCTGAAACACATCATCGTGTTGATTTCGCTGAATAGGTGCTTTCTTTGGAAGATTCCTCTTTGAAATGCATAGTTACTGGTGATGACATGTGGATGTAGCAAATATATTTACAATATTTTCCGGAACTGAGCACTGAGACTGCCGTCGGAAAACATGTCAGGAAGTAATTTTTTTAGAATTAATAAAAGAGCATATAGTTTTGGGATTATTTGAAATACATTTCACACCTTAAAAACCGTGTTTTTATTTGCCAAATCAACCTTTCTTTTTATATCAGCTCGTAATTCTTTATACTGTCGCCGTAAGATTGCTAAGAGACTTTTTCGATTTAATAAAAAAATCAACACATCCGTTTCATGAGCTCGAATATTTCAAATAAGAACCATATTATAATACGAGTATATAATTTTTGAATAAGTAAATGACTCGTTTGACGTTATAATTGAAAATAATTATAAAAAATATGTCAAGAGGAAGTTTTTGTTTTGCGGTCAATATATGTGGTATTTCCAAAGGAGTTAGTTTTTTTTCGATTTCCCAAAGATCCTAAAAGGTAATTTATTAATAAATCTTTCCAGAGATACATTTTATTTGTAAAACAGTTGATGTTTTATTAATGCTAAGTATTGGTTTATGTTATTCTATTAAGTTATACCATCTGCTAAAATTCGCTAACCAAATTTTCAAAACTCATTCTGGGCATGCAAAAGTAGTAGTTCTCCAGCACGAATGAGTTTGAATAACTCAGTGAATGGATTTAATTTTCCATATAAGTAGTATATAGGCACGAAAAGTCATTAGTTGTATGAAAATGAATATATTAGATTTAACTAATGATAAAATAGAGTAAAAAGTGTGTTCACTTCATTTTTAAGTTCAGAAGAAAGACGATCTCATGTTAAAATGATAATTATAATTATTTTTAGGAGCATGATTGTTGACATTATATGCACGAAGCTGATGGTGTGCAGAGATAGACGTGGTATGTCTCAGAAGTAATGAGAATGATTTATTTTTAGGGTTTTTAGTAAATGTGCCTACAATTTAATATTGTCCCCTACAAAGTATGCTCCTTGAGAATGCACACAGCGTCTCCAGCGATTTTGCCATTCCTGGTAAAAATTCTGGAAGTCTTGTTCCGTTAAGCTGTTTAGAACCTGTGTCGTGACTCTTTGGATTTTGTCTATTGTTCCGTAATGGTGACCTTTCAACTTCCGCTTAAGCGTTGGATAAAGAAAATAATCATATGGAGCCATATGTGAACTGTAGGGTGGGTATGGGAGTACTGGAATGTTCTTTTCTGCCAAAAATTCTCTAACCGACAATGAGGTGTGAATGGGGGCATTATCGTGATGCAAGATCCAAGAGCTGGCAATGTCAGGTCGCACACGCAAAATCTTTTTCCGCAAATGTTCAAGGACCTCGCGATAAAAGATTTGATTCACTGTCTGGCTCTGCGGTATGAATTCTTTGTAAACAATTCCACGACAATCAAAAAAGATGATAAGCATGGACTTGATTCGCGATTTGCTTATACGAGCTTTCTTCGGCCGCGGTGATGATGGTGTGTGTCACTCTGCGCTTTGTCCTTTTGTTTCAGGATTGTATTTAAATACCCGTGATTCGTGACTTGTGATCACTCTGTGCATGAAGTTGGGTTCGATTGTCAAGAGGTTCAACAGTTCTTGGCTAATGGATAAGCGATTCTCTTTTCGTTCATCAGACAGTTTTTTGGACACCAACTTTGTACGAATTTTTCTCATGCCTAGCTCTTCTGTAACAATTCTATGAACCTTACTCAAGCTTACCTCACGTGCGATCATCCTGACTGTTAATCGTCTGTCTCGTGCTAACACAGAACGCACCTTCGACACGCTTTCATCGGTTTTCGGTGTAGACGGCCTTCTGGAGCGACGTTAATCTTCAACGTTTTCGCGACCCTCGTTGAAAGCCTTGTACCATCTGAAAACAAAGCAGCATCTCTGTATGCTGTTCTTAACATTTGAAATGTCTCTGAAGCAGTTCTTTCCAGTTTAATACAAAATTTAATTGCATATCGTTGCTCGATATTTGCCTGTATTTTTCGTGTGATGCAACTTTAAACAACTAACGATCACACCGCCAACACTACACTAGGTGGACTGTAGCTGTTCTGGTTGCGTACCTACTCCTTCTTCACATGTAGTCGTCTCCAGCTTGATCCAATGTTGTCACACTGAGTGTAAAAAATTCATTCTCAGTACTTCTGAGTCATACCACGTATTTTCAAAATGAACATTTTCCCCCCGGACAATATCTCTAATAGTTGAGAAATATAAATTCAACAATTAGATATTTAAATGAATAACGTGCAAAAAGCGTTGAAGCTAAATATATTCTTTCCTCGTATTTTTTTCCTTGTATTTTTTGCCTTTTTCCCTATTTTTTGTATATCTGTTTTAATAAGAACTTAATAAAAATATTATTAAAAGTAACTTTTCCCGTCTTTTTTTTCCTTTTAGTCAGCAGAATTCATTTTTTTTCTACAGAATAGGATTTTTCTTGAAAGAATATGGCGAAGGGCATGTGATCATTACAAACTCGAACCCCTTGAGATCAAAGGTGCCGACACGGACTGTCGCTACTGTGTTTTATGTTTACTGTGGTAATAACATATTTGCATTTTTAATAAGAGTGGATTCAACTTTTTTGAAAAATATTATGAACTCATTGTTCACAACTACACATAAAAGCATTTATTAGACGTTTCAACACAAACTCGTTATTATCGAATATTTTCCTATCTCTCCATTATCGTGTGCATAGCGTACATTTTACAAAATGCACACCGCTCAACCAGAAATTGAACTTAAGGTCAAACAACCTTGTATGTTCTCCACCATACTGGAACAGAGAGCTTTAAGGATAAAGAGACGTTAACCCAAAGCCACAAGCTCCGAGGGGGCGATAATAGTGTTTTATATCTGGAGCATTTGTTTCGGCCGTTTAACTTTTGCAACAAAGCATCAACACTGCAAAACAGAGTTTAAAGCTAAATGCGAAGATAAGATTCTTATTTAGAGCTGAAACGTGCTGGAACGGATTTTGATATCTACTTTTAGGGATTAGTATAACAGAATGTTATTATACGGACGGGTATATTTAACATACACACACACAGCTTATTTACCCACAAGCTTTCGTTTAATGGATGTAACAAAAGTTTCAAACTTTAATTATAAACAAGATTTCCGTAATTACTCAACGTAAATATTTTGTATCTAAAAAGAAACCGAAATTAAATGAAAATGGTTATGTTGGCTCTTGTATTTTTGTTCTTGTGTGCAGAAATATTCGTAAGTGTTGGGGCAGCTGTCTTATGAAATTTGTTCTATTTGATGCCTAATTATATGAGAGAGTGACAGCATGTTTTCATGAACGTTCTGTTTTAATGCTAAACTTGATAACTGAAACTCGTCAAATATTTTACAGGGTAAACTCGGGTGAATGCTTATTCCACACTCAAATGTACGAGTGGATTAAGCGTTATTGAAGTTAACATTAAATAAGTGCGGATGTCAACAAAATCCAAAATCGTTCTTAGGAATGATTAGAGGTGACTTACAGATGCCCAAATTTATCTTTAATAATATATTTTTACTAGTTTTAAAGGCTTACACTTCTTCGAAGCAATCGTTACTAATAATGAAATATAGTTTGTTCGTAGATGGGGCAAAAGCGTTTGATATAAAACAAATTTGTAAGTTAAATACGACATACGATTACTTAAAAATATCTACTACAACCAAACAGCAGTAGTGCGTGTTGATGACATAGAAACGGATGAAATTCCATTTCAAAAAGGGGTTCGACAGGGCTGTGTCCTGTCTCCCCAACTGGTGCTATTAGGAGGCAGTTGATAGTGGCGTCTCAACATATTTACTCACATGTATTCTAAGTTGTTTGGCCTTTTACTAATCATTCATTTAAATTATTATTATATTATTGGGCTTTGTATAGTTATGTATATCATGTCAGCGGTAGGATTGCCATTTTTAAAGATATGTGTCAGGTTAAGATTAACTGTCTAGTTTTTTTTTTATCTTTTTATTGATGCTAATTGTTTTAGTGTTATTTTAAAATGTACAATTGGAAAGCTTTAAAGAAAATTTACTTACTAGCGTAATATATTTATTGAAAGGGGCAAATTTTACATAAGTTAATACATGTCTTTAAATTTTGTATGCAATTTTATGATAATGAAGATCTTTTTCGTTTTTTTTTTCTGGTTAATTTTAGTTTTCTCATTTCTTTGTTGAGCTATATAATAAAATGTAATTTAAAATAAATATGAATAAATAATATCATTGATTGTGTTAGCCGATACTTGTTGGAAATTCATAATAAAATTATATAAAAACAAAACTATGCATTAATTTCCAATATATTTAAAATGACTTGACAATTGTTTCACCATACAATGGCTTCTTCAGGAGTGAATTAGAAAGGAAAATGTTTGGTAATAATACTGGGTATATAGTGCTTAAAACTATCCTTAATTACATAAGATTATGTTAATCCTTTTTTTTGTATTATTTACTGACAAAGTTATTTTAAAGATGCAAATCCGTGGTACGATTTCAGAGAACTAATAAATATTAAGTAAGGGTGAATGGTTTAAGTCTACCTGTTCGTTTAATAATAGATTGGAGTTTTTCCGTTTGTTAATTTCAAGACATTCAAGCCTATTTAATTTTCCAGATTTATTTTCTACATGCAGGATTTTGAATGTATCATCAAAATTATTGGATTCGTTAATTATATGGGTTGCGTAATTGTTCTTGTTTTTTAAAAACTATGTTTATGTTCCTTAATGCGAGTGTCAAAAGATCTATCTACCAGTTTGTCCTACGTAGGTTTTACTACAAGATCCACAATTTAATAAATTAACTCCTGAATTTATGGACTTATTAGATTTGGTTTTGTTATGTTTAAGAAATTTATAGAGTTATTGGTTTCTAATTCTAAGTTGAATTTAATGTTAGGATGTAAATTATTTGCAGGAAGGAAAATTAACACACTCACGTACAAAGGGAAAATAACTAGAATAATATCAAAACATTTAACAATAAAGAACAATAAAATAGCATTTAAAACCAGTAATACCTTAGGGAATATAATTTTTGAATAACAAAACCAAATCTAATAAATCCATAAAATCAGGAGTATATTTATTAAAATGTAGATCTTGTACTAAAACCTACGTGGGACAAACTGGTAGATCTTTTGAAACTCGCATTAAAGAACATAAACATAGTTTTTTGAAAACCAAGAACAATTCATATTACGCAACCCATATAATGAACGAATCCCATAATTTTGATGATACATTCAAAATCCTGCATGTAGAAAATAAATCTAAAAAATTAAATATGCTCAAATATCTTGAAATTAACAAACGGAAAAACTCCAGTCTATTATTAAACGAACAGGTAGACTTAAACCATTCACCCTTACTTAATCTTTATTAGTTCTCTGAAATAGTACCACAGATTTGCATTTTTAAAATAACTTTGTCAGTAAATAATATAATAAAACGATTAACACAATCTTATGTAATTAAGGATAGTTTTAAGGACTATATAATCAGTATTATTACCAAACATTTTTATTTCTAATTCACTTCTGAAGAAGCCATTGTACGGTGAAACAATTGTCGAGTCATTTCAAATATATTTGAAATTAAAACATAATGTTGTTTTTATATAATTTTAAGTAAATAATATAACAAGTCTTTATGACTTACAAAATAAGAAGTGATGTCGTCAATGTAAATTTGCACAATCAAATCATTTAATTAGAGTGTTGATATTTTACCTTCTATAAGGTCAAATGTCTGAAAAAATCTAAATGTCAAATTAGAAATCTAAAGTATAGACCTTCCTGGAGAGTTGATATTGTTGAATATATTTGGTTTATATTGGTTTTCAAGAGAATAAACGTGTTCAAAAAAGATAAAAACCTAATCGAGCCTTTGGAACAATATTTTACAAATCTCCATTATTAGTTACGTCAATGATAACACAGCCCCCACAAAAAAAAGTGGGGTGTACTTTTGATGCGATATATCAGATCCGTAGTATTTTTGCCTGCTGATCACTAATCTAACCTCAGAATATCGCCATCACATCTCAATTTTTTTCTAACCTCAAAAAATAGGTAAAAATTAGTAAAAATTAAGAAAAATATACTACTAAAAAATTGATTCAAGCTTTTTCATGAATCCAAAGATGTATTAATATGTATTCGGACACGCTAAGCTAATATTCGTTGGCTGGATTGAGCCATACAGTTCTGTTTTCTTTCTAACCTCAATAAATCAGACAGATATAGTGCTTCTCGAATGCAAAAACGAATTCAAATTAAAATTCAACCGATCCTTACCAAATTTGGTACACGGGGATTTTTTGGGTCGCTGATCACGAATCTGAGGTTGGATTTGCAAAATTCAAGATGGCCAGATGTTTTCGTGCCATTTTGAACGCCGAGAAAATTCATCGGTCGATTTTTATTCTTCTACCTGCATCCAGGGCACCTCCACGTGGTGACGGTGGGCAACGGTGTTACTCCACTAGCCGGCAGAGTCCCTGGATAACGGCTTAGATGCCATCATGGCAGGTAGAAGAAAGAGAATTACGATGCAGGGACTCGGAAACCCAGTATCGGCTGTTGGTCAGGGTGGGAAAGCGGGCCCGCAGCTGTCGTCATCCAGCGACCATAGCTCTTCATGTGTGGGTGACTTGGCTCATGTAGAGTATAATGCTACAGGAAAACGGTCTCACGGTACAAGGACTTTTCATAAGTGCGATAAAAACAGTGATTCATTTTGTTATATTTGCTGTCAACACGTATTGAGTAAAATGGGGTCACCGATAACGGATAAGATTAAAACCGTATATAAGGATTGTTTTAACATTGAAATAGAGCACCAGGATACAGATTGGGTTCCCCACATCATTTGCAGTTCTTGCAAACTAATGTTGTACATCAATAAGAAGGCGATTAAATATTCCAGACCAGCAATATGGAATAGACCATACAGTGAAAATGATTGCTACTTTTTGTATGAATGTTGTATCTAGGCATAACCGAAAAAATAAAAGCACTATGACTTATAACGATGTTTCGACAGTAACAAGACCAACTAAACTAATTCCGCCTCCTGAACCACTTGATGCTGATGTTATGGAAACAAATGATTTCACCTTATCAGTTCATGCCGAAAACATTGAGACTGTCGAAAAAGATTTAAACACTGTTACTAATGAATGTTCTAGTGACAACCTATCATATACTAGTGACACAGATAAAGAATTTCTACCATACAACCGTAAACCAGAACCAATACTCGTATCACAGTCAGAACTTAGTGATCTAGTCAGAGATTTAGGCTTATCCAAAGATGGTTCAGAGCATCTTGCTTCCTTTTTAAAGAAAAGACATTTACTTAAGCCAGAAGCTACGATTTCTTATTATAGAAACAAAGATGAAGAATTTCGAAAATATTTCACAATGGACGAGGAATTGTCACTTTCATATTGTACCGATGTAAAAGGTCTAATGGATGAATTTCAAAATAACTCATACGATCCTGAAGAATGGAGACTGTTCATTGATTCTTCTAAACGGAGCATTAAGGCAGTTTTGCTACATAATACCAACGTTTACGCTCCCATTCCGATTGCTCATTCCACAGTTATGGAAGAGCAATATGAAAAAATGAAGCAGCTTTTGATAAAAATAAAATATGCTGATCATGACTGGAAAATTTGTGGAGATCTGAAAATTGTAACAATATTGCTTGGCCAACAGTCAGGGTTTACACTTTATCCCTGTTATAAATGTCTGTGGAATAGCAGAGACAGGGAACGTCATTACAAGAAAAAAATTTGGCCAACAAGAGAATCGTTCACTCCTAGTGAAAATAATGTATTGTTTCCACCATTGGTAGATCCAGGAAAAGTTCTTATTCCCCCGCTTCACATTAAGCTTGGACTTATGAAGCAATTCACGAGAGCATTAGATACAAACGGCCCATGTTTCAAATATTTGCATAAAAAATTTCCGAAATTTTCTGAAGCTAAAATTAAGGCAGGCGTATTTGACGGGCCACAAATAAGAGAATTGTTTCAAGATTCATTATTTGTTACTAAAATGAATAAAGTTGAAAAAGCTGCTTGGCTTAGTTTTAAAGAAGTCGCAACAAACTTTTTGGGAAATAATAAAAGTCCTAAGTACAAAGAAATGGTCGAGAAAATGGTAAAAAATTTTCAAACATTAGGTTGCTTAATGAATCTAAAATTAAATTTCCTGGACTCCCACATCGATGATTTCCCAGATAATCTTGGTGACTAGCAAGCAGTGAGGAGTAAGGGGAACGTTTTCACCAAGATCTGAAAATCATAGAAAATCGGTATCAAGGACGATGGGATGACCATATGCTAGCGGACTATTGCTGGTCGCTAAAAAGAGAAACAAGTCCTCAAAAGCGTTTGGGCAGAAAGCCTTTGAATAGGTCATTCGCGGAAAAAAGAACAAGATACAGCCAAAAAAAGGAAAGTTAGGCGCGGGTCTAATCTTCGCAATTCTAGAGCTTTGAGAGTATATGGTTTAAAAGTCCTGGTTTTGAGTTTATTGGGTCTCATTTTTAAAGTTACAGGGTTATTGAGGTCTATTTTTTGAGGTTACAGGGTGTGGGAGTCTAAGGTTTCAGGGTTTAGGGTTTAAGAGTATCAGGTTTGAGGATTCCCCAACTGTATACCAAATTTGGTAGGAATCGGTTGGTTTTCAAAAATTTTGTCCGCCATCTTGGATCCGCCATTTTGAATTTTGCAAATCCGACCTCAGATTCATGATCAGCAACCCAAAAAACCCCCGTGTACCAAATTTGGTAAGAATCGGTTGAATTTTAATTTGAATTCGTTTTTGCATTCGAGAAGCACTATATCTGTCTGATTTATTGAGGTTAGAAAGAAAACAGAACCTTGTGGCTTAATCCAACCGATGAATATTAGCTTAGCGTGTCCGAATACATATTAATACATCTTTGGATTCATGAAAAAGCTTGAATCAATTTTTTAGGAGTATATTTTTCTTAATTTTTACTAATTTTTACCTATTTTTTGAGGGTTAGAAAAAAATTGAGATGTGATGGCGATATTTTGACGTCAGATTCGTGATCAGCGGGCAAAAATTCTACGGATCTGATATATCGCATCAAAAGTATACCCCACTTTTTTTTTTGTGGGGCTGTGTAGTTATATATATATATATATATATATATATATATATATATATATATATATATATATATATATATATATATATATATATATAACTACACCTAAAATCACTAATAATATCGATGTGTAAAATGTTGTATATCAGGTCTTTGGTGTTATCAAGATATTGGTTCATATTTTGCGTCTAGTGACTTTATAATTTGTTAAATCTATAAAACAACTAGTTCAATCAACCTCAATTCATTAAAATCTATAAATGATTTTGGTTTAGTACGATATTAGTACGATGTTTTTGAAATACTTTGTGTATTACTCTAAAGACACTTATTTTGTAGAAACAGTTTATATTCGGCTACTTTATTGTTTAATAAATTCAGTGCACCGAAATTAAACAGATTTACATCTAAAACCTACGCTATTTTTATACTAATGAAATATCTAGTATCACCACAATTAATTTTCGAATTTACGATTCATAAATTAAAAGTAGCATTTGCATATACAACCGAAGTATTTTCTGGAAAATTTTAAACTACAATGCATAATTGCATCGTGATATGGCTTTTTGTAATGTAATTTTTATCAGTTTAGTATCGTTTCATTTGCGATACGGTCTGTCGGTTTTGTATTTTAAATTTTGCAATTACAAAAAGTACTTTCAAATCAATAAAAATTGTTCTTCTCTCTCATTAATTCACCAAAATATTGAAACTTAAAAAAGATAGTTTTGGTACCAATTTAGCTAACTAAATTAATAATTAAATCGATGGGCTTATGGCAAATTAACGCGAATAAGAAAGATTGAATTTCATAAGAATTGCCATGTTTAGTGTTCCGTACGGAACACTTATAAGATCATTTTGGTGTCCGTCCGTCCGTCTGTCACACCCGATTTTCTCAGAAACTATTTGACATATAACGTTGAAATTTGGTATTAATATAGAAATTAATGGCCTGATCAGAGCCGTGTAGTTTTGACAGTTAAATTTTGACTTAAGGGGTTAGTTTTGGGGGGTGAAATCGGAAGTGAAAAAAAAATCTACTAGGTCATGGTGTGGGGTGTCAAATTAAAGCTTGTAAAAACAGCAGTCCAAAAATATATATAATGTAATACTTGCGCATACCTTTCTTTGTATTATTTTCGCGAAAAAAATCGCTGCCCCCCCCCCCTTATCTTAAAAAGTAGTGATCAAAAAACACTAATTGCGCAAGTTCAAGTTGCACTTGACCGGTTATTTAATTTACGACATTAACAAAATGAAGCTAAATGTTTATTATGGGCACACACCTAGTAAAAATAAGTTCACTTTCAGCATTATACAGATTTCATTCATTTTGCTATATATTAATATTTACGTCATTTGAGCACTAATTTGAGTGCTCCCTCGAAATACTATTTAAAGTTACCTGATACTTATCTCAAAATGGATGTCTCATATAAAATGTATTTACCTGTCCATTTATTCTGTCTACTCTAGTTAGGGCCATATTTTTAGCTGCAAAAAAAATTATTTTACCTTAAAAGTATATATTTTTCATTTTATAGTTCGCATCATACACTATAAAAAATTACTTTTACCTTTCACGACAATTTTGGTAATTTATCTTAACAGAGAAAAATTTAAAGAAAAACACTTAGTTTTAAGTGGAAAGTTACTTATAACTACGGTAATAATATATTTACTTTTCATAATCTTGCATGGCGCATTAGACACTCGGTATTCCCGCCAGCTCGGCGTCATCTTGCCCGACTTCGTGGTTTGCAGCAGTCGACGCAGAAATGTAAGTGGTTAGTCCTGCTGGTATTGTTAGGAGTTAATTGATGGTGGTATACCAAAATATTTATACCTTAAAAGGGAAACTTTTTTTATATCTTCTTATGATCAGAATCGGCTCTCGATTCCTCATCCTCTTTGAGCAAAGCACGTATTGTTCTCATAGATATAAATCGCTCTTTAATGAAAATAAATATTAAATTGGTTTCAGTTCTTAAAAGAAGGCATAAATTGCAATACTTTATTTTCCCGTTTCGTTTTTAAACATTAGATTTTTTAATTAATGCAACGTGACATAGAAGTGAATAAGACGTGTGTTTGTTTGCATCTACAAAAATTTCTGAAATTCGAGAGCTGTAGTGTAAAAAAATATACATTAACAGTGCATAAGTGAGTTTGCGCGGAATATCTGAACAGTACGAAGGAGGGAAGACACAATAAATGAGAATTTGTAAGTAAACAGATATAAGAAAAGGGCTTAGAACATTTATTGTAAGAGGTTTACTGATCGACGAAAGTATTGAGTCGGGGGGCGCGGCGAAAACAGCGGCGTTGCTGGATTGCCGTAGAAGTATCAGGTGACAAATGAATATCAATCTGAGAAGTAGGGGACCGCCGAAGAGTAAATCTGAGTAACTTATTTAACGCGGAACGATACAAAGAAAAATAAAAATGAGTAGTGAAGGGGAATATACAACAGACGTGGGAAAATGAAAAAAATCGAGCGGAGACCTTGCTGAAACGTTTGGAAAGAGTACTAAAACAAGAAGATCTTCGGACAGAAGAAATAAAAATGAAGATAAAATGGAATTGTTAATAGAAATGATCCAGGAAATAAAAAACTAATATGAAGGAAATCAAACAAGAACAAAAGAAATACCAGTAAAAAATTATGGAGGTTAAAAAGGAAAATTTAAGACTAACAGAAGAAAATAGGGAATTAAAGAAGACCATGCACCGTTTGAATGTAAAGACGGAGAACATAGAAAGAGAAAAAAGCAGGAGCAATATAGTCATACAAGGCCTGATAGTCAATACCAATGAAGAAGATACATTAAAGGAAGACATTAAAACATTCATTAAGAAATATATGGGAGTGGAAGTAAGAGTTAAAAACGCAAGAAAAATGGGGGGAAAAACTTGTCTGCTTTAATTGGAAAATGGAAAAGATAAACAAACAGTAATGGAAAATAAAAATAAGCTGAAAAGAGTAAGGGAACAAAAGATCTACAACAATGATGATATGTCGCCAGAACAAAGACTAATACAGAAGAAAATTCGAATGCAAGCCAAACAGGAGGAAAGAGAAGGGAAGAGAGTTAAGGTGGGGTTTGGAAGAATGATGGTAGATGGAGAGAGATGGAACTGGAATATGGAGAGGGACATGCTTGAAAAATATAAAAAGAAAGAAAATCCAAAAAACTAGTAGAAGTGAGGAGGACAAACCAAGAAAATATGATGACGAAAACCGCAATGAAAAAGGACAAGAGAACGGGAAAGGAAGGAGAAAAGGGACAAGAACTTAATATGGAAGAGAGGAGATAAAGAAGAACAGAAACTTGGAAACTGGGCACATGGAGCGTAAGAGGACTGAATGGGAAGGAAGTGGAATTGATAGATGAGTTTAAGGGGACGGGCTTGGAAATACTGACAATTAGCGAAACAAAGAGAAAGGGACAAGGAAGAATAAGTTTAAATAATGAACATACGGTGGTATACAGTGGAGTGCAACAGACAGAGAATGAAGGATGATAGACAGGTGAAACAAGTGCATGAAGCCCGAATACAGGGAAAACAGAAGCGAGACAGACCTGGAATAGGAGTATTGGAGATATACTTAGGTAGAAGGGAAAATTCTGGAAAGAGGCTGTGAAAATGGCAAAGAATAGAGACAGATGGAAGAAGTTTATATGCGGAGATTTAGAGGGAAAAAAGAAGAATGTATAACTGCCCTACACCATATGGTAGAAGGGATATACGATTATATATATATATATATATATATATATATATATATATATATATATATATATATATATATATATATATATATATATATATATATATATATATATATATATATATATATATATATGTATATAAATGTATATATATATATATATATATATATATATATATATATATATATATATATATATATATATATATATATATATATATACGAGGCATGTTTTTTAAGTAAGTACCGTTTTGGAATTAAAAAAAAGGCGTGCAAAGATATCGCTATAATTTTATTTTTACATGAAAGCCTGTACCTTAATCTACTTTTCTACATAATTTCCGTGAATATTGAGGCACTTGTCATAACGTGGCACCAGTTTTTGAATACCCTCCTCATAAAATTCTGCCGCCTGACTTGTTAACCACTGTATTACAAATGTTTTGACTTCGTTATCGTCTTGAAGACGCTGACCACCCAGGTGCTTCTTCAAGTGCAGGAACAAATGGTAGTCGCTGGG
Organism: Pachyrhynchus sulphureomaculatus; assembly: GCA_019049505.1. Taxonomy (NCBI): domain Eukaryota; kingdom Metazoa; phylum Arthropoda; class Insecta; order Coleoptera; family Curculionidae; genus Pachyrhynchus; species Pachyrhynchus sulphureomaculatus. The sequence continues at coordinate 130,491,185 of CM032453.1, forward strand.
CGCCAGATCAGGGCTGTATGGAGGATGATCTAGAGTTTCCCATTTAAAAGATTTGATGAGATCTTTGGTCCGATTAGCCACATGTGGACGGGCATTGTCATGCAGCAAAACGATACCCTTACTCAACTTGCCACGTCTTTTGTTCTGGATTGCACGACGCAGATTGTTCAATGTCTCACAATAAGACGTTGCATTGATTGTCTCATTACGAGGCAGAAACTCCACTAGCAATACTCCTTTTCTGTCCCAAAAAACTGTGCACATGATTTTGCGGGCAGAAATTGTTTGCTTAAACTTCACTTTTTTGGGTGATGATGAATGTCGCCATTCCATGGATTGTTGTTTCGATTCTGGTGTGACGTAGGCCACCCATGTTTCGTCACCAGTAACAATTTGGTCTAAAAAATGTTCACCTTCATTGTGGTACCGCTCAAGGAAAGTCAATGCACTGCCTAAACGTTGGGTTTTGTGCAAATCCGTCAACATTTTTGGAACCCAACGTGAATACAATTTCCGGTAATTCAAGTTCTCGGTCACAATACGATACAAAACACTACGAGAATATTGAGGAAAGCAGTCGCACAATGATGAAATTGTAAAGCGTCTGTTTTCTCTCACCTTTTCGTCCACTTTCTGCACCAAATCTTCATTAACGACCGAAGGACGCCCACTCCGTTCTTCATCATGCACATTTGTGCGGCCATCTTTAAATGCTCTCACCCATTTCCTTACCATTCCATCACTCATAATGTTTTGTCCGTAAACTTCACAGATCTCACGATGAATATCGATCGGTTTTACGCCTTTAGCACTAAGAAATCGTATAACAGCCCGTACTTCACAATCGGCGGGACTCACGATTGTCGGAGGCATCTTAAACACTCAGTAAACAACGTATACAATGAAGAATCAGACTGTAATGGCGTCAGTGCGTAGACATGAGATATAGGTTACCAGCGCGCATGCGCGGAACGCCGACCGTATCGCTGCGGCGGCGGAATCGCAAAACGGTACTTACTTAAAAAACATGCCTCGTATATATTAATGCAAAATTCCCTTTTGTTCACTACAAACATAACCTTGGTTTTTGCCAAATATTTTAAAGTTCTTCCAGACAAAATGTAGAGAGTTAGTATATAGTTTTCCTCGTGTTTTTCAGTTGATGAATAGATGGGAAAACTTAATATTCTGGGATAAATTAATAAATTAAATCCTATTTAGGTAATAATTGTTTGTTAACAACTAAAGGCGAAAATGTCAAATGTTTGACGGTCGAAAATTATATTTTACCACCAATTTGGTTTAATTTATCTGGTATTTTTACGACAGACGTGGTAGATTCGCCTGTCCTCACTTCTATCTTTGGAGTTGGTATGAAGAGGCTATAACCCTCGAATTTATTTTCTTGTGTTGTAGGTTGAGACGCATACTGGCGTCTGAAATTTAGTAATTTTTGGACTTTTTAAAACTGCAATAGTGGGAGAGTTGTATTTAAGGAAAAAGACGGTTTTTAGCGCTCCCTTCTGCCATTAGAATTTTGGAAAGTATTTTGCTTTTCAGTAAAGTTTTTAAAGGGCTAGCGTGCCGATTAATGAAAGCTGAATTTTCGGTATAATTATTAGTTTTGATAAGATACCGGGCCAGCCGTATATTGGCGATTCATTTTTCTTCTCGCTGATACAGAAGAGCCTAGGAAGAACTTATTCTGTACTCGAGGGTTTTCTTTTATGCATGCAATTCTGGTTTTGCTACGGAAGCTTTGGGAATTGTTCATCTAACGTGCGAGCAACGTATTCTAACCCAAAAAGAGAGTCTTACCACCTGCTGGATACAAGTTAGGGAAACCAGTTTCTTGATTTCCGAAACACCGTCTGTTGGGTAGGATCTTAATTTTGTTCCAGTCAACTTCTCGGTGTAAATATACGTACAACTACAGTTCTCACTCACCTTGATAGGATTCCAAAGTAATAGATAAGTTTTAGTATGTAGAATTTACTATTTCTGATCTCCAAAGCTACGAATCCTATGGGAGCACTTAAGACCGATGTACAACTAGCGTACGCCATAATTACGTAACCTCCAGTGGTTCGGTGCCTTTGTAGATCTATTACATTGACATTGTATTGTTTTCTTTTGGATAGCTTAATATTAAGAACGTTACCATATGTGAGCACTACGTAGTTTATTTGGGTAAAATTTACTTCTTGATCAAAGAACATTAAGATCTAAGGGTAAGTTTTTTTGTATTGATAGTAATATTTGTATAATCAGAAAATTTTACTTACTGTTTAATCAATTTTCTTTGTAAGCAAATAACTAATTTTAATTTTGTTAACGATTAAATTGTACGAGTTATATTTTGTAGTAGAATTAGTCGTGTAACGACTAAGTACTTTTTGTTGTTTTAGTTCTAGTCCTCTTTTTTTCATGTAGAGAGTAAGGGAATTTTAAGGCAAATCTTTACACCATCTCTACTTTAATTCCTTACTGATCTTTGCCTTGCAGTTTCCACTTGCTCTCTCTCTACTCAAACCTTCTAATTGTACTAAAATAACTGAATTTGAGAATAAGATTTCTATTAGAGAAGTTAGGTAACGACTGTAAGGCAGATTTTTTATCAAGTTTATACCAAGTTCTTTTCATCTTTGGCCACTTGACACGCCTGTAAGGCCAGTTTCGTGTAAAATAAAATTTGGTGGTGCCCTTTCAGATTTCTATCTAAGTCTAGAGAGCTAACGGATTTAGGTCTGTAGGCATTTGGAAATGATATCCTATAAAACCTGACTCCACCCTCTTCTATCTGCCCAGTCCCCTGGTTGTAGGTTTCATTCCGACATGGTTCTGCGTATTCCACTCATTCATGTAGTCTTTGGTTTTTCTTTTTTTCTTTTCTCTGTCGGTGTCCATTAGAGTTTTGTGATTCATGTGTTATCCCTTCTCTCTACATGTCCGTACCACACCGGTTGTTTTAGCTGGATTTCTTATATTATATTTGTTTTGGTGTTCATAGTATTTCTTATTTTCTCATTCCCTACTCTTTTCATCCATTTCGGGAGAATGCCGCCGCCTTGCCACGTTTGCTGTTAGATGCCACGTTTCACATCCATAAAGTCATATACTTTTCAATCATATAGGAGATGTTTCGATTCACGAGAACCACTTTTTGACCACAGGATAGAGTTTAGGCACTCTATCACTCTTTTTCCTTTTATAGTTCTCTCTCCTATTTCCTTCTCTCTACGTCCTTCGCTTTCGGTTTTTTTTTCCCAGAAATGTATACTCGGTGCACGCTCCTATTATTTTATTTTCTTGTGAATGTAAATCATCTCTATCACTTCCGATGTATAGGTAATTTATTTTTGTTCGATTCATTGAGTCCAGTCCCTATTTTTCGTATTCTTTAAATAGTTTTCTTGTCGTGAATTCCAGGTCCTCTTTGTCTTGTGCGATAACAACCTGGTCATCAGCGAAATGTAGAGTATATAAGGTTATATTTTCATTTATATGTATTCCCATTGCGCTGCACGTTCATCTCCAATTTCTAAGACTTTAGGTTTATCTTAAATAATGTGGAAGATAAACAGCACCCTTGTCTCAAACTCTTTGTGACTGGAATGCCTCTGACATGTCACCCCTCAGTTTGGCCTTTGACGTCGATTGTGGATTGTAAAGTTGGCTTACACCTGTTATTAGGGTATTGTTTATTCCAGATCTCTGCATTACTTGTTATAATTTTTGCACAGGAACGGTGTCATATGGTGTAGTAAGATCCACAAATAGAAGGGACTCTGTTTATTGCGACCCTCTTTTCGTTTAGGTGGCTCAGATTGAAAATATGCACGAGCGCTCCGCCTTAAAGCCTGCCTGTTCTTCAATTTTTTGACGACCGTATTCTTCCTCTATGAGGTTTTGAAGGACTTTCCCATAAAGGCAGCTCATGGTGCTGGTTACGAACATACCTACATCTACAGTTGGAGCAGTTATCTGTACTTCCCTTTTTGTGGATGGGAATAATCCAGGCGGCTTCTTTCCATATTGAGGGTATTCTTTCGCCATATACATATCTGGTAAATAGTTCTTGTATGTGGTTAATGAGTTTTTGCGTCCCATTCTTAACAGGTATTCCTTTTGGTCCATTAGCTTTGTTATTTTTCATTGATTTGATCATTCTCCATATTCTTTCCCTATTAACCTCCACTCTTAAGCCCTGTACTCGGTATGCTTGTGGAGAGATTGCCAAATGTGGTAATCTATCTTCTTTAAGCTGTTGATTGTGGTGTTGGTGCCATTTGCTCATTAGGTTGGAGATTCACTCTATTTATGGTGTCCGTATTTAAATTTTTTATTAGTTTCCATGTTTCTGACGATCTTGTTCCCCTATGTAGTTGTCGACCTCCTTATGCTTTTCGCATGTGTCGTTTTTATTTACTTTTATCATGTTCTTAAATTTTGCCTGTTCTCTTCTAGATAATTTTATCATCAAAACCTCCTGAAATAAGCCATTTCAGGTATGCGTGTTCTTTTCTAGATCTCTTCTGTCCTAATTCTTTATTCGAAGTAAGACCTCTATCCCTTTGTTTTTTGATGCAACAAATCTCAAACGAAATGAGATATCAATTTCAGATTTGGCAAACTTATAATTATTAAACTAGAAAAGGAACCCACAGTTTTTAGCGTTAAAGAACGGGGGTTTGATAAATAAATTTTGAAGTTTCAATAATATTATGAAGAGTGTTCCTGGTTTTTGGTTAGGTAATACAAATAAATACATATATTTATAGTCATACATATAAGGTGTTATTGGGGTTGGGAGGTTAGAGACGTTGTTTCGAATATATCTTTTTCAGAATTCTTAAAATCAAGGAATTTAAAAATGATGTTGTTCTTTCATTATTTTTAGTTTTAACAGAAATAACTAGGATTTAATGATTGTTTGGAGTGAGAAAATCAAATTCAAAATTCTAGAATCGCGGTAAGTTCTGCGTAAAAATTTTACGAATTTTCTCTTTCGATATGGTGCGTTAACAGTCTTGAGTGCAGACTGCGAAAAAATTACAGTAACATTTGGAATGAATACTAACACAGGCAAGTTAAACTAAAATGTTACGTTAGTATAAGGAGAATGTCTTTCCATGCAGGTTTCTGATCACGTGTTAGTAATAACGTATTTCTGGGTGGAAGTACTTTGTAAAATTATATAGTCGGCAATAACGATAAAATTTTACTTGTGTTCACTTTCCAGTCTAAATTATGGATGGTTCAGTGGCAGAGCTATGAATGTGAGAATAAAATAAAATAGTAAATAAAGATAGTGGAAGTAAGAAGGTCAAAATGTTTTTCAAGAGAAGTAAGAAATTTAATTAAAACAAAAATGTAATAATTAGAAATTCTCAGGTAAAAATAAATTTAATCAGACAATGTTGGAATGTTGAAATATCGTTTATTACACCAATCTTCTATCTTGGGGTGACAGTAACCAAGTGGAATTTAACGCTACAAAACCCAAAGTGTCAGACGCGCACGGGTGATAAATTGAAAAAGTGGGTGCATAGTGTTGTGTTCAGTATGTCGAAATTTATACCGAACAAAGAGAATTCATTTGAAGAAAACTGCTGTTGAATCATACCGATTACTTCGAGAAGCTTATGGTGAACATGCTCCATCGCAAGATACGTATGAACGATGGTTTCGGCGTTTCAAAAGTGGTGACTTCGATGGTGCAGATAAGGAACGTGGAAAACCGCGAAAAAAATACGAAGATGTGGAATTGCAAGCATTGTTGGACGAAGATGATTCGCAAACACAAAAACAACTCGCCGAGCAATTGGGCGTTAGTCAACAAGCTGTTTCCAATCGGCTACGAGAAATGGGAAAGATTTAGAAGACCGGTAGATGGGTACCACATGAGTTGAACGACAGGCAAATGGAAAAGCGCAAAAACACGTGTGACATTTTGCTCACTCGGTACAAAAGTTAACGTTGCAGAACCCGACATAGTTATGTCGGGGCACTCCATCCCTCTAACATCGTCACTCAATCTGTTAGGCGTTAATTTGGGAGCAAATATGTCCTGGCATGAACATGTTGCAGGCATAGCAAGGAGAGCTTCTCAAAAGTTGGGAATATTGTTTCGAACCAGAAAGCTTTACACTCCACAACAACTGTTAATTCTTTACAAAGCTCAAATTCGACCAACTATGGAATACTGCTCCCATGTTTGGAGCTCCGCTCCCAAACATACACTGCATTTGTTGGATTCTATCCAGAGAAGAGCTGTTCGTCTGATTGGACACCCGGAACTGACCGACGGCCTTGATTCGCTGGAACATCGAAGAACGGTTGGCGACTTGAACCTATTCTACAAGTACTTTCATGGAAAGTGTTCGAAGGATGTGGCCCGCTTAATTCCTCCCAGAGCGGTGCATGTTAGGAGTACACGTCGCGCTAATACTTCACATTCGTATGAGGTTCAGCTTGCTACTCCTCGTACAACGCTTTTCAAGCAGTCTTTTATATGGAGAACATCATCTCTTTGGAATAATTTGCCCAGGACTGTGTTTCCCACCGAGTACAATCTACAGCGATTCAAGAACAACGTGAATCGCTTTCTCCGCACACGTGTCGCTCCTGTAGCGCTTTAGGGATTTCCCTGTAGCACGTGTACTAGACCCATAAAAAAAAAAAAAAAATCTATAAAAAGGGAGATCACAAGGACTGCAATAATTACAGAGGAATTATTATACTAAACACAACTGTCAAAATTTATGAGGGCATCATTAATAATAGAATAAAGAAAGTAATAGAACCACAACTATCGGAATCGTAAAGTGGATTTAGACCAGCAAGAAGTACACAAAACCACATATTTACACTGAAACAGATTATCAAAAAAAGATCAAAACACAATAAAAGTCTACACCTTGCTTTCATAAAGTGTGGAAAAGCCTAGAAAACAAGAAGAAACAAAAAACAATAAGGATCATAAAGGGAATATACAGCAACAATGTACAGTATGTAATAAAAAACAACATGAAGTCGGAGGGATTTACAATTCAGGAATGTTTGAGGCAGGGAGGAAGCTTGAGCCCAACATTGTTCACTGTATACATGGATGAAATAATCAAAAAATGCAAAACAAAAGTGAAAAGAATGAAAATTGGGTACTGGAAGCTAAAAAGAATAGAAATATCTGATGCGGTTTTTGCTGATGATATTGTGCTGGTGGCGGAAAATGAGAGATAATTACAAGGAAGAAAGAAGGAGAAAATTAATATAGATAGAATAAAAGTAATGACAATGGAAAACTAACAAACGAACATGTACATAGAAGGGAATAAAATACAAGTGGAACAGTTTAAGTATTTAATAGTGATAGTGGATGAAATTGGAAAACAAGACAAAGAAATTAATGAAAGAATCGTAAAAAAACGAACCAACTTTGCTATGCAATAAGTAATAAATTCATTAGGAAGAAAGAAGTGACGAAATAAACAAAAATAAAAGTGTTCAAAGCAATTTATACGACAATCCTAACAAATGGATGTGAATCATGGGCTCTAACAGAGAGGCAGAAAAACAAGATACAAGTCGTCGAAATGAATTACCTGAGAGCAGTACAAGGAGTTACACGGAAGGACAGAATGAGGAATACAAAAATAAGGAGAAGGCTGGGAGTACAAGCAATTATGGAATATATGCAACAAAGACAGCTGGGATGGTGGGGACATATACAGAGAATGAAGGATGATAGATAGGTGAAACAAGTGTATGAAGCCCGAATACAGGGAAAACAGAAGCGAGGAAGACCTAGACAGACCTGGAATAGGAGTACTGGAGGTATACTTAAGGAAAAGGGAAAATCCTGGAAAGAAGCAGTGAACATGGCAATCATTTTCCTTCACAGGTGTTGCAAGATAAAGAACATATTTGGCAAGACCATAGACACGAATTGATTGTCCGAAAAAAGGCCAGATTTTAAAAGTAAACCATTTCCGATTACATCAAGGTTGAAGGCGATGAAATCAGTTATAATTCGATTATGGTAAAGTTTTGCTGGAAAGGACTAGAGATCCAGTCTAAGCGTAACAAAATGCTGTTTAAAATAAATATGTGCAATCGCTTTTAATTTTTATTAATATTGAACAAAACTATCATTTCATTGCATTTATTAACTTAAAAAAGCATTTTACCAACCAAATAGCACCCTTCTATGTGCTAAAGCGAGTTTCTTATTGAAACTGAACATTAAACTTCATTTTTTGATGTCAAGTCAGGATTAAGAACTTAAAAAAACACTGGAAATAATAGTTTTGTTCAATATTAATAAAAATTTAAAACAATTTTTTAATTTAACGGTTGCATATATTTATTTTAAACCACATTTTGCTACGTAGCTTAGTTAAAGGTAGTGTATGCGTGTTTTTTGTTAAACATGAATATTAACACCTAATATTTTTAATATGATAAATGTAGATTCAGAACATTTAAAGGTATCCAAAATAATACTTTTATTCCATAATTTTAATTAAGTAGGAGCATAATTTTAATGATTATACAGTTTTACGTTATTTATTAAAATGCATTTTTTTTTTCAATTTAATAGTTTTTTTGGCAACTTTATGTCAGGTGTGTTTTCTAAAAAACCTCATGGTGGATGTCTTTTTTATGATTTGTTTGGATTCGGCATAGAAAAATACTTAAAAAAAAATACGTGTCTCACTCAAAAGACAGAGAATTTTTTTGTATACCTGTTTCTAATAATATTTATATTAAAACACAACGCTTGTAGAAAAAATAATGTTTGCAGTTCATGCGAGTTATCCAGCTATGTTTAGTCAAAATAAATTCATTCTCGACCATTAACTTGGTATTTCGTGCTCTAGACACCAAAATAACCATTTGCGCTTTTGTAATATCGACGTTTCAAAATTAAAGTTTTTTTTATGGAACATCTTGGATGCAATAGTTTTGTAGAAAAGAAAGGCCATATTTTAAAAATAAACCATTTCCGATTACACCAAGGCTGAAGGCGATAAAATCAGTTATAATTCGATTACGGTAAAGTTAGTTTTTCTAGATTAAATCATTTTTAAATACAGCTCGAAAAAGCACTCTAATTGTATATGTCAATTATTATTGGCTGAGAGGACCACACACTCAGGTTGTTTATTTATATTTTAATATGTCATCCTACTACTGTATGTCTCTTAGGTCGCGTGAAATTGAATTAACTTTCCCAACAATGATTTCTTATTGAGCCACAGTAGTAAATACCTCAGTTCTCTTATATATTTCTTACATTATCACAGAAATATTTATATCAAGAATCTACATTTCGATTTACATCTATCGTGCCAAATTAAAAGGGGGCTTCACGTCCTCGGCTACAGATGTCATCACATTTTTAACCCGTTAAACATTTGGAGGAAGTCGCACGGTTACATTTGATATATGGAAAGCATTCGACCGTGTTTGGCATAACCAATTGTTGGCCAAGCTATACTCTTATGGTATATTTGAAGGGTCTTGTTTATGACTTTCATGTTTCCTCCTTTAAAATACTTTTAATATCAACTCCGGTGTATCCCAAGGCTCCGTACCGTCTACGGACAGGACCAGAAATTCAGTATACAGCTTTGCCAATGAGAGTTTCATTGTTTTTTTATACGCCTCGAATGCTCAAATATCAGATACTCATGCAAATATCTGTAGGCAGCAGAAAATTGTTTGACGTAAAGACCTAAAAAAAATTTGTTTTGGGATGGCAGTAACCAAATAAAATTTCTTCTTCTTCTTTATAGGCATTCCTGCCTGTTTTTCTTTAACGTATTGTCGCTACAGGTCGTCGTTCCATCTTTTTCGTGGGCGTCCTATACTCTTTCGACCCACCGGTGATTTATCTCGAGCTATTTTCATTAATTGTCGTTCGGACATTCTATTTATGTGTTGGTTCCATTCTATTTATGTGTTGGTTCCATTCTTGTTTTCTATTTTTTATCCACGTGTTAATGTCTTCTACTTTACATATGTGCCCTATGTTGTCATTTGTTTCTCTATCCCAAAGTGTTTTTCCTGCAATTCTTCTTAAAGTTTTTATTTCACTTGTTTGCAAGAATCTCTGAGTTTTGCGTGTTTCTGGTCTTGTCTCTGCTGTGTAAGTCATAACTGGTCGAATTACAGATTTGTATATTAGAGATTTTATTTCTGTTCTCGAGTATTTATTTTTCCAAATATTGTCATTCGAGCATCCTGCTATTCTATTGGCTTTTACTATTTGTTCATTTATTTCTTCTTCTACGTTGTTGTTATGTGATAATTTAATTCCTAAATATTTAATTATCATCACCTGCCCTATAATCTTATATCGATTTCCAGCTTGCACCTAATTGGTTCTTTGGAGACAACTACTGATTTGGCTTTTTCAGCCGATATTTCCATATTAAATTTCTTTGCTGTTGTTTTAAACTGATGTAATAATCTCTGTAAGTCATCTTCATTTTCAGCGACTAGGACAGTATCGTCGGCGTAACACAATATTTCTATCTCTTTATTCCCTATTTTATAGCCCCAGTAGGGAACTCAGTGTGTCCCTGTATAATACCAATTATATATATAGGTAGGGTAGACCGAGGCGAATCGGATCACTTTTTTTTTGAGAATGAGAAAATCATACTAAAGTGTAATATATGTAATTTTTATTGACAAAATGGTAATCAGTAACTAATCAGCTATGCAATAAACATTTGAAAATTTGAATCATTCATACATTCTCTTAATTAGTGATTAAAAACTAAAAAATTGAAAATATTCGAATCGCCCCAAATTTCAGGGCGGATCGGATCGTACATAACATGTAACTAAATTTAAAGTTTCTTGACATAATAGCTTTGGGATCATTAACAAATTTTAAATAATGAATAATAAGTTCAATTTTCATTACTGGCACACAAATCATATCATATATACGGCCCTTTTTTCCCTTCCATATCAGCACATTTCTCGTGGCACCATTCTTCGCATGCATTGCACTGAATCCAGTCCTCTAATGGTGGATGAACGAATATTTCGGAACAGTAAATGCAGTGCCACTCTCTCTGTTTGGCAGATGAACTCATAATTTTTTTCTCTTATTTTCCAGAGCTTTCTTGTCTATCTTAAGTTTTTTCTTTGTTTCTTTTTCGAGAAGATTAATCTTACTCTGAGATGAGGTTAAATGCAAGACCGGTTTTGAATTTTTAAGAATTCTCTTAGACGTGGTTGGTGACTTCAAAGGTAATGGAAGAATTTCTTTAATTATCCCTGCACTGGTGGATGATGAGTGGGCACTGTCAGACTGTTGTGAACTTGTGGATAACACTGTATCATCAACTGGTTGTGTATTTGTGGCTTGGACTTGTACCTGTATTTGTGGCTGTACTTGTTCTGTACTTGAAGATTGGACTTGTGGTTGCGCCAGTTGAGTACTGGATTGGACTTGGGACTCCACAATGTCCGACTCTTGATCACCGATAAACTTGTGGTCAGGTATTGCATTGGCGTTTAATGGAAATATTCCAGTATTTTCGAAGCCTTTTACAGCATTCCCAACAGTGGCAGCCTGGTTCCAAGCCTGTTTGAAAAGTCCCCCGAAAGCGACTTTTGCGATTCCTTGATTTGGATGTGAATGTTGCCATGATGTAGCTTGTTGGTGATAATATGATTTGAGTGGTTTGAAAAACGATACATCGAGCGGTTGCAGGGCATGTGACGTGTGTGGAGGAAGAAGAATAAGCTCAATTTCGAAAGAGTCACATAGGTCTACCACTGAGTAGCTTGTGTGAGATGCGTGTCCATCCAAAATTAGAATTACTTTTCCTTGGATTCGGTAGCGATTAAAATGTTGCAACCACAACTTAAAAGCTTCTTCAGTTACCCAGCCCTTTTCTGTCATGATAACTTCAGTACCAGGTGGCATACCTATGAGGAAATCGTCTCGTTTACGCAGACCTTTAAACAAAACAAATAGAGGTATGTACTGCCTGTTACATTTTCACCTCGTTCAACATTCGTCATGCTGACGACATATTTTGCACCTTTCTGGGCTATAATGTTGGGTGGGTAATTATTAAGCGGTATCCCTGTTTCGTCCACATTGTACACACATTCAGGTCTTCCTCTTAAATTGTTATTGTCTACTACTGTTTCCAAAGTCTTAAAGAATTCTGCCACTTTTTCCTTTTTCATACCATCAATCCTTGCTCTTGACAGGCCTTCCGGCTTCCGAATAGTTAATTTTTTATTTCTTTCCATAAAGCGATGAAACCAGTCCTAGCTAGCCATTCCTGCTCTTCTGTTAAATTTGTGTTTTATTTTTTGATGTTCTGCAAATTCAAACGCGTATTTACGAACCGCCTTGGGTGTAATTCCAAAGCCAGGATTTGCTAAGTGCAACAGCCGGTCAGCTAACGTCTTTTCTGCGTTCTTGTCTAAAGCTGGCTGTCCACCTCGACGCTTAATGACACCTCTGGATAAAGAGACTCTTCTTTGTAAGCTTGTGTACGGTAATTCGAAAATCTCAGCAGCTGCACGTAAAGTTAACTGTTTGACCAGGAGATTATTTGCAGCCTCTATCATTTTTTCTTGAGACCATTTTCCTGCATCAGTCTTTCTTTTGTACGTGCGAACCATCTACAATGAAATAAATATGAATCAATAACCACATACATGTAATAAATCAGTTTAAAAGAGTGATCCAATTCGCCCCTGATGACATGATCCAATTAGCCCCGTATTTAAGACTTTTGAAATAAATATTTTAGACATTAACCTCTAAGATTATACTTAAAAGTGAATCGGTTCTCTAAAACAGACACCTTGCTAAACAATATAAACCATTAAATTTGAAGTTTTAACACAAATCCTTAATATGCCACAAAGAAATCGTAAGTACCTACCTTAGATGAGCGCCAAAATTGCAACACACACAAACGTCCGAGTACTTGGCGAGCGGCGCCGATACTGATGTACAAGCAGGATCGAAATACTGCCTATGTCAGGAGGGGCGGGGCGAGAGGGGGACGTAAGACGCCAGTTGGGTGCGTTCTATGTCAATGCGATATTTAAAATATCAACCGATTTCTTATTTTGATCCGATTCGCCCTGTGATCCGATTCTCCTCGGTCTACCCTATATCTATGAAATTAGACTGTTCGATCCATGGTGGAGGCTTGTCTTCCTGATCATAATTAATGTAGTAAATCATCAGTTTAGTCAATTTTAAAAGACCTTGTTTACATTAACCAGTCAGTTTTAAAGTTGTGCAGAAGAGGTTAATTCTTCGATAATTATTCAGATCGGTTTTTTTTCTCCTTTTTTAAAAAGTGGTATCATTATGCTTGTTCTCCATTCTTCTGGTATTCACGATTCCTGTATTATTTTGTTTATGAGCTTTGTCAATTCTTTAGTCAATAAAATATAACGAGGCAAAAATCTAGGCGGCAGTTTTTTCTAAGAAAAGTTAATGTTGCGGAACCCAATATACTTATGTCGGGACATTTCATTCCTCTACCATTGTCACTAAATTGACTGAACGTTAACTTGGGAGCAAATATGTCTTGGCACAACATATTGCATGTAAAGCAATCAGAGTGGCTCAAAAGCTGGGAATGTTATTACGTACTATAAAGCTTTATACTCCACAACAACTTTTAATCCTGTATAAAACCCAAATTCGATCAACTCTGGAATATTGCTGCCATGTTTAGGGCTTTGCTTTAAAACATACTCTGCATTTGTTGGATTTTATTCGAAAGAGACTTATTCGCGTGTTTGAACCCTCAAAACTCACCAGCAGCCTTAATTCTTTGAAACCTTGAAAACAGTTGGCGAATTGAGTCTATTCTATAAGTACTTTCATGGAGAGTGTTCGATGGATGTAGCCCGCTTAATTCTTCTCAGAGCGATGGATGCTAGGAATACACATCACGCTATTACGTCAAATCTGTATGAGGTTCAGCTCGCTACTCCTCGTACCGCCCTTTTTAAGGATTCTCTCATATGGAGAATCTCATATATTTGGAATAATTTGCACAGGACTGTGTCTCGGACCGAGCACAATTTACAGCGATTTAACAACAACGTGAATCGCTTTTTCCGTACATGCGTCGCTCCGGTAGCGCTATACAAATTTCTTTGCAGCATTATACATACAGCAAATTACATAATTTAATTCGGTCTTAAGAAGGTCAATCCATGTTTTCGTATTAAATATTTAAATATATGATCCGCTATTGGAAAAGTTTAACCTTCTATGACCAATGTTATTCTTAGATGTAATTAACTTTATACGGTGTTAGATAAATAAATTCAATTTGTTTTTCACATATTGCACAAGCATAAGACAGGTAGAATGGAGACACAGACTGTAACATTCATCATTGAAAAATTAGTTGGTAATGAGTATCTCACCGAAGCGAAGGGGATTTTATTGAGACAATAATTCGGCGAAATTTTTCATTACATAGCGTAAGTCACCTCTCGAGGGTTCACCTGTATAAAAATGGGTGAAAAAGTTCAAAAAAACTAGTTCAATTCGAATTAAATTAAGGCAAGGCGAAAAGGGACATGAAGAAGCGATGAAATGTATTATAGTGTAACTTCAAAGCGGGTTTTATAAAGTCTGGTTGTTCTAAAACGAAGATACATCGACAGAAGTGAGAAAAATTATGATCGAATAACAAGAAGATGATCGTCTTATTTTTATATTTTGACCAAAATTGTTTTTGAACATTAACGTACAGTTACAACTTCATAGTATGTTAAACGAATGCTTAAACATAACACAGGCCAACGATGAGAACAATTTTTTAATAATTTTACCTGATTCCTATGTTTTTTGGTGTGCTGAGTTCGAAAATAGTAATAAAAAAGTCGTATCGCCCACCAATTTTTCACATTTTAATATTCAAAATGTGAAAAGTTTATTTTTTATCATTCGAATGTTATTAGGTTGGCAATAAAATCAGAATTTTATAAGGTCGGCAGTAAAATCAAATGTTGTTAGGTTGGCAATTCCAATAAAGGTCAGCTGTTTGTTTTCTTCCAATTAATATAACCACGCATTGGAGTGTTTAACCAATGTGCTTTAATTGACACTCAAAGTATGGCTAATCGTGGTTGTAGAAACTCTCCCAACACTTCTTGTTATATATATGATGAGTTTGTAGTTAAAAAACATTAAAGAAACATTACTGACTTTATAAAAAAAGTATACTTTGCATATTTTGGTGTAGAAATTGGTAATCAAGAAAAACGTTGTGCTCCTCACAAAGTATGTTATGTTTGTGTATGGTGTAAGAAAGAAAATAAAGCTTTTAGATTTGCAGTACCCATAGTATGGAGAGAGCAAGAAAATCATTCAAATAATTGTTATTTTTGCAGTGTTGATGTTTCTGGATATAACTCCAAAAATAAGAAAGTAATTGTCTATCCTAACTTTACTTCAGCTAATCGGCCAGTAGGACATGGACAGTCTATTGATGACGTTTTACAGTCCAGTCCCGAATTTAATGAAAGTCGGCCGGATGATGATGAATTTCAATGTTCTCTAGAAAATTTAAAACCACAGTTGTTTACATAAGCTGAGTTAAATGATTTAGTGAGAGATTTGGGTTTGACTAAGGAA
Source organism: Pachyrhynchus sulphureomaculatus (assembly GCA_019049505.1). Taxonomy (NCBI): domain Eukaryota; kingdom Metazoa; phylum Arthropoda; class Insecta; order Coleoptera; family Curculionidae; genus Pachyrhynchus; species Pachyrhynchus sulphureomaculatus. The sequence goes on from CM032453.1 coordinate 130,506,846, forward strand.
AAAGCAGAATTTCTTGGTTCTAGGCTAAAAGAAAAACATTTATTGGAATCTAGAACATCTATTTAACATTACAGAACAAGAAATCAACAGTTTGCTCAGTTTTTAACGCAGGAAGAGGATTTGGTTTACTGCCATTATCCCCATTTTGAAATTTAATCGATGTCATATTGTGAGAAAATTGTGGGTGATAACAAAAAAACTGATACCAGATACGGTTTCAGCACTCAAAAATACATAACACTTAGAGGTATTGGTTTAAAAAGTTTTTACAAATATTTTTTTGGTTGGCCTGTGTAATTATTAAGTTACGCTTGACAACATAAAGTGAATGTAACGAAGGAATTAGGAATTAGAATAGCCTTCACACAGTGTCGATATTACACCCTATGACTTTGGTTTGTTCCTAGTTACAAAAGAAATGAAAAAAACCTGTGCAAAACGGTCACCAGAAATATGGAAACAAATTTTTATGACTCCATATAAGGGCATGCGTTCGTTCTAGTAGGGATTATTTAAAAAGAGAATACATAAAAAGGATTTTACTCGATCAAAACTGTTTCTAATAATATTTATATTAAAATACAACGCCTGTAGAAAAAATAATGATTGCAATTCATGTGAATTATCCAGCTATGTTTAGTCAAAAAAGTTTCATTCTCGACCATTAACGTGATATTTCACGTTCTAGACATAAAAATAAACATTCGCGTTTCAAAATTAAAGTTTTTTATGGAACATCTTGGCTGCATCAGTTTTGTAGATCGCGTTTCAGTCATATGACTATTTTAAAAAACAATACCTAGGATTAGTTAACTTGAAACTTTATAAATTAACCATTATCAAGTTTTACAATTCCCGCTGATGTTTTTTCGTTTACAAAAACCTAGTTATCTGGAACACGACAACAGTGGAAAAAAGGCAAACGAGTAAAAGATCGAGCCGAACTTTCTTTCGTTAAATTAAGGGGAAAACTTTAATTAGGTTTGGAAACCTATAAAACCCAACTTTTGTCGAAGTACGCTAATAAGAATGGGTAAATTATTATCCAGACTCAGTTGTATGTTACAGGAGAGCGTTTCCAGGTAACTTACTATTTTTAGAGTAAGTCTAGGATGGTTTTAAAAGTTTTAATGTGAAAACTTATCAGGGTAAAAACATATCTAGTTTAGTTATCCTAATTGCTGCACTATATTAAATAATTTTTACGGCTTTAGGAAAAACAATTAATGCATTTCCTATAATTACGATGATGGATTAAAGAGTCGTGTAAAAAATAAGGTAAATAACATTTTCTTGCGAAAACAAAAATTTATATCTCAAAATAATCTCCAATTACAACAATACAGTTGGTTCAGCGAGATTCCAATTTTCTAATCCCTCAGAGAAAAAAAAATGATCAAACTGTGCCTAATACTCGTTTACAGCACAGATAACTTCTTCATTCGAAGAAAATTTCTTTCTCCAAGTCAATTTTTGAGGTTAGAAGACAAAGAAAAATCACTTGGTTTGGGTGGGGAACTATATGCATTAGAGTGACCGGATCTCATAGAGGGGGAAAAAAATGTTGGAATCTTGTTCATCTGGACCCCACAAAACGATTCCCCTTTCCAGATATTGAGATAGCCGAAATTTGAGCTCGATTAAACGACGTTAACCCGTGCCGCTTGTCGCTCAAAGTTTGAAAAAATCCAAATTTTTGGCCAAAAAGCTGACATATGGAGCCATAACTCCAGAACGGTAAATAATAGAAACACGCTTAATATCTCAAAAGAAAGCTAATGTTGTTCTTCAAAATTTATATTCTATACACAATTGTTGTTTTAAGTCAAACCGAGTTACAACAGCCTTTAGCCCCAAAAACGTGACCTGGTACCACTAGGAGCATACTTCGTATATTTTGTTATTAAAGTGATAAATTTTGCTTTTTTTGTATATTTTTGAGTTTTAAAGTAGAAATATAATAAAAAAACAAGTAATACTGATAAGTCTAATGGCATTTTTTATTTTAAAATATAAAAATTAGGTATATAATACATACAAAACAGACACAGAAAAAAATACAGACGTAGTACCTACATGAGTTGATAATTTTATATAGTTATCTAATCTATTCTAGAGCTTTTGTTAAAGTAGTTTTTGAAACGTCAGGATATAATGCTCGGCATTTACTTACAACTTGCAGGACATATTGCTTTTGGTCTTCATCTTTTGTCAGAAGGTCGTTAAAGTCGGTTATTAATTTAACACCACGCTCAGCCATATCATTAACTACTTTTAATGTTTTGACAATTTTCAATCCTTCTTGGAAGTCATTATTTTGAGTCCAGGTGTTTGGATGTTGTCTTAGGAAATCTGTTTTTATATTAAATTGGTCAAAGAATGTAAACGTTTCTTTGGTAAGTAAATTTACCAATCCTCCATCAACTACCTCTTTTAAGTTTTCTTTCCTAACTTTTGGATTTACAACCCTAGCGTGCTGTGATGGTTCATCTGTGCTACTGAGCAATTTATTAGCCATTAAGCTGACTTTTGTATTAGATTGTCACTGATACCTGTGTCGTATTTTCCTTTGTCTATCTTGGGCCACGCAGTGAGGAATCTCTTGAAAATGTCTGGATGAGGTCCAGTGGTTGATCCCCCGTTTTTATGTCGAATACGCCTCTTAACAGAATTTCCAAGATATGGTGACGGCAAGCTAGGTATAACAATTCTCTTCCTAACATTTGCTCCAATATGACGCATGCTCCTTTGAGTCTTCCCGTGTTGGATGCTGTAGTGTCGAAGCACATTGCCTTGACGGTGTTGAGAAGACCCCATTCATATAGGCATTCATATTCGGCTACGGCTTGCTCCTCTCTAGAGCTGTTTGCTGTTACAGGAACTCCCAGCAGCTGTTCCTTTTCGCCATATGAAATAGCTATAGCTATTCGCTCACATTGTTCATTTTTTAAAACACTCGGTAAAAGTTTACCGTCCCAATCGACAACCACGGGCTCTTTTTCAGGAATGTTTCCTTTATCAATTTTTTTTTTATTATATTGTTCTCTGAACATTTGCCTTCTATCATGTAATAAAGTTTCCGAGACTTTGTACTCAAGAGGGACAAGGTTTGGTGCTTCTAGAGTAGCTATTAAAATTCTCGTGGCATTTCTGTGGGATACCTTACATCGATCTAATAAAATGGACAATTTCATGTTTAAAATCTCTTTAACGCCCCTTGCAAATGAAACTTTCATGCTCTTGCTCTCAGATGGTCCTGGATCTTCTGGAGCTTCTTCAGGGATGTCCATTTCCTCCAAGCTCTCAAGTTCCTGGTAGATGCTGTCCTCTTTAGTGTCTTTTTCTCCTTCTTCGAACTTGTCTTCATCATCCGTCTCTAAGAAGCAACAAAAGAAAGGGAAAAAAAGACTATAAAAACTTGTCCTTTTAGCAGAATAGTAATAATACATAGGTACTAAATTACCTACTTCTAATCATCAAAAGGTATTATTTAAAAAATATAAACTCAATCATAAAGATGCCAAATCATGCTCCTATGTACAATTTTCTTTCAATTATAATGAAACTATTTACTTATTTGTTTATCTATTTTTTAGAATACTAATAATAAGAAAAAAAACTCACCAATATCAAAAGTTGCTTCTTGGATTTGTCGGTTCATTTTTGCAAGTTCCTTTTGCACCTTGATTTCTTCAGCTAGAGACAACTTGAGATCCACTCCAGTCATGGAACCTGGGCGGCCCTTCTGCCTCTGTTTCACGAGAAATGCCTTATCTTCTTCCGATTTCATCAGAGCCAAGGCATCTTGTTGAGCAATATCAAAGAGATCATCCAACTTTTCAACAAACTGTTTAAATTTGTTCTTGGCCGTTTTCGATGTTTTCTTCCGGTCTTTTTGAAGAGTTCTCCACTCGGCGTGAAGTTTTTTCAGCTTAGTAATTGCATCTTGCTCATGTTTAGTCGGGATTCGAGCTTTCTCTCAAAAAATGAACACTTCTCGTATTGTAAGTTTTGCTGATTCTCTTACAGTTAATTTCACAGTATGTAAATTATAAAATAAAGCACACAAAACTTGACGATTTGAGGGTAGTTTACAACCGGTGATCTGGTGAATGGGATAGCCCACAAGAAATATTTTATCCTTGGTCCGGCTTTGTACACCTGATGTGGATGCCATTTCAGAGGCCAATAGGTAAATAACAGTTAACTTGGAAAATGAAACAAAATATATTGCAAACTTTAATTTCAATAAAATGTTTTCAAATGTCTTTTAAAATAATACTATAATAGTTATAAAAACAATAACACACACACTTGGAAAATTAAAAAAAAAAAAAAAAAAAAACGTTAAAATATCTTCACTAGATAATTGTTCGATCTAACCAGCTCAAAGGCACTTTAGAAACTAAACTGAATAAATAAAAGGTCGGTTGTACGCTGAAGTAAAATCACCATCCCTAAAATAGAAATTAGATTCACCCTCCTTTTACCTGTCGGGTCTTTCTTTGGTAAACTAGTCAGGTAATCCCCATATAATAAAAGATTAAATTTGAACAAAAGGCGTTTTTATGTTTGAAAATTGAGTTCCAAAATACTTTTTAACAAAAAAATGTTAATTCCGAGACACATTATGTAAAAACCCGTAAAATTCTTAGAATACTCCCAAACTGGCTCCTACTGGTACCAGGTCACATTTTTGGGGCTAAAGGCTGTTGTAACTCGGTTTGACTTAAAGTAACAACAATTATGTATAGAATATAAATTTTGAAGAAGAACATTAGCTTTTTTTTGAGATATTAAGCGTGTTTCTATTATTTACCGTTCTGGAGTTATGGCTCCATATGTCAGCTTTTTGGCCAAAAATTTGGATTTTTTCAAACTTTGAGCGACGAGCGGCATGGGTTAACGTCGTTTAATCGAGCTCAAATTTCGGCTATCTCAATATCTGGAAAGAGGAATCGTTTTGTGGGGTCCAGACGAACAAAATTCCGACATCGATTTTTTGCGGTCACCCTAATATGCATTTTTACTATTGCAATAGCCGATGTGTGAGCAGGCGCATTATCCTCGTAATGGACTACTTTTTGCGCTATAATCTTGGTCGATTCTGCTTTAACTCAGTCAATCATGATGATATCCTGTGAGTCCCTAAAACGGTTGTCATCACTTTTCCCGTCGATAAAACTGTTTTCGCTTTTTCGGTACACTTTCACGTTCGGCAACTTACTGTGTTGACTGCTGTTTTGTCTTCGGGTTATAATGGTGGATCCACGTTTCGTTTACAGTCATAAAACGATGCCAGAAGTCCTACGGATTACGCTGCAACATTTCCAGACATGATTTTGAAATGTGCATTTTTGGACTGGGGTCAACAAACGGCGGCACACTTTGCGCACTCAGATTTTTCAATTTTCAAACCTTAGACAGGATATTATGTCCCCATTCTTATGAAATGTGTCTCTACCATCTCAGCAATCTTGCGAAGTTTAATGTGACGATTTTCCATCACGATACCATCAATTTTATCGACCATTTCGTCTCAATTGCCAGGTTAAAATTCATGTATCCAGTAATAAATAGTCTTGAGTGCTGGTAGAGAGTCCCCAAAAACTTCCTTCAGTTCGGTTTTTATTTGAGCCGCAGTTCACTTTTTTAAATAAAAATATTTTATCACTGCACGATTGTCAGCTTTATCTATTTCTACGAAACATGTAACACAGATCGCTTACTTCAGTTGCTCAAAAACAGTTGCGCGTGATATCTGATTGAAACTTTGAACACAACAGTTACAAGAATTACGCTTATCAACAGTCACGCCTCTTAACAAAATTTCCCGCCATTTCGTAGAAATAAACCAGACTCATTAATTCACTCTCGTATTATGTATTGGTAAATGTTCACAGTTTAAAAACAGTGTGAAAATGATCTCAGGTAAAACAATAAACTGATACAAATTATTTATTTCTTAATATCCCAAAAATAGTACATATTTCCAATATTATACCACTACTGGACTCCTGGCAACAGCTTAAGTGCTTGTTGTAAAAAGTGTAAGACTAAAAACTAGATTATTTATAATAAAATTGTTATGTACTCGAGTGGAACTGACCAATGATAAGGGTGGTTTTGCTCTCTTTTCTTCAACATCTTCAAAACCACATTCATCTTCCTAACCATATAGGTGTCTATCACCATTACTCATAGCAGGTATTGGCTGCTTCTAGGGTACTGTATGGTTTTGTAGCTCCGAATCTTGCTAATTCGTTCGCTTTTTTATTACAACTTATAATACTGGATAGTAGTTTTTAACGGCAAGATCCGTGATCATGTTTACCTAGAACCGTATTTCAGAATATACCGGGTCACTCAGCCAACATGTAACACCCTGTAATTTTTTTATTTTGAAAGTTACATATTTGCATTTTTAGATACCAGAATGGGACTTTTTATCACTTAAGAAATATTTTTAACTACTTCCGGTTTGACCGGAAGTGACTGCAACTCTCTTATTTTTAATAGAACCCTGTTTTTTTTTATCAATTTCAATTCGCATTGAAATTCTCTTTCCAACGATGTATCACAAGTTGATATTTGTTTGACAGGTGACCGGGAAAAATTGATTTAAACTCTTACACTTAGGCGGCCATGGTGGATATACTAGCAGTTGTTTTTATTCGTTTTATCTCATTTTGGAAAGAATGTAAGACTATCCATTTATCGTGCCATTTTCGCGAGTCTAAGTGGCTCCTACAAAATTTTATGTTTTACATTCAGTTACAGAATTTTCTCTTTAAATAATGATCAATATCACCGAAATTAAGATAGGAACACATATTTTTTATTTAACCTAGTTACACATTACAGGTTTTTTGCCAACATACATCTAACAGAACTATCTAACGCCAATTGGATTTATTATTATTTTCAGAAAATAAGCCTATTTATTAAATAAATAATTAAATGCAAATAATAACACCAAAACATTTAATAATAAAAATAACACAACAAAATCGATAAGTAATTAGTTAATTTTTAAAATTTTAACTAAGTAACACAATAAAAATAAATAGGTAAAACTATTTTATACTAGATAAAAATTTGCTAGGTATTTATTCCAAATGTTCAAAATGCTGTGCGTTGTTAATCCTACACAATCTTGTTTTTCTCACCGTGGCTCTCATAACGTTCTCCAACTGAATTTCAATAATTTGATTTACTGCTCTTCTTAAGCGCATGTCTAAATCATTTCAATCTGTTGGTGGATTTTTGTAAACTTTTTCTTCCATATAAAAAAATCAAGAGGCGTAAGATCTGGCGATCTTGCAGGCCACTTATTAGGTTCATTGGTACCTAACCAATTTGCACACTGGAGCGCCATCCTGCTGGAATATAATGTCCCCATAATTTAAAGGTAAAGTTTCTAAAAAATCTTCAACATCATTTTGAATGAACTCCAAATATCTTTCTCCATTTAACGCACCATCAATATAATAGGACCAATAATTCTCGTGTCAAGGATACCCAACTACACGTTAAAGCTGAATCTTTCTTGATAGGCACTTTCTCGAATAATTCTAGGATTTTCTTGAGCCCAATATCGAGTTTTACGTTAGTTACGATTACGAGTTACGATTAAATAGACCCAAATTGGTAATTCTAGATTCATCCGAAAATAGAATGTTGTAATAAAATTTGTTATCAAGGTGGTATCTTTGCAAAAACCAATTAAAATAATCCATTCTTCTTTGGTAATCTGTTTGAAATAAATGTTGATTTATTTGATATCTGTAGGACCTGAATTTAGATTTTCTTAAAATGCGGCGAGCGGTTTGACGATTTACACCGTTCTCTCATTGTTCTTTATGTCTTATAGAAATTATATGATCTACCTGAATGGCCAATACATTGATTTCTGACTCTTCGTCACCAATAAATACATTAGCAGGTTCAATCGGTTGCCTTCTAAACTGTTGCTCTACCCTTAAAAAATAATTGTTGGGTGGGTGCCTCCTATCGAGATATCTTGCCATGTACAACTAGGCGGTTTGTCGGCTATTCTTTCTGCACTCTCCATAAATTAATAACATGTCTACTTTTTTATCCGTTGAATACATTTTTGTTAACGAAAAATTATTTTTGACGTAAAATAAACAATAATAATGGCCATTTTGGTATTACGCAGCAACCACGACTTTCAGTTCGTCTCTTTTATCACAGCCTACTAAGTCCGTAATGGAACTTATTGAATAATAGAACGGTATATTTTCTGAAAATAATATTAAATCAAATTGTCGTTAGATAGTTCTGTTAGATGTATGTTGGCAAAAAACCTGTAATGTCTAACTAGGTTAAATAAAAAATATGTGTTCCTATTTTAATTTCGGAGATATTGATCATTATTTAAAGAGAAAATTCTGTAACTGAATGTAAAGCATAAAATTTTGTAGGAGCCACTTAGACTCGCGAAAATGGCACGATAAATGAATAGTCTTAAATTCTTTCCAAAGTGAGATAAAACGAACAAAAACAATTGCTAGTATATCCGCCATGGCCGCCTAAGTCTAATAGTTTAAATCAGTTTTTGCCGGTCACTTGTCAAACAAATGTCAACTTGTGATACATCGTTGGAAAGAGAATTTCAAAGCGAATTCAAATTGATAAAAAAATATACAGGGTTCCATTAAAAATAAGAAAGTTGCTGTCACTTCCGGTCAAACCATAAGTAGTTAAAATATTTCTTAAGTGATAAAAAAGCCTAATAATGTCCCATTCTGGTATCTAAAAATGCAAATATGTAACTTTCAAAATAAAAAAATTACAGGGTGTTACATGTTGGCTGTGTCACCCTATATACGGCACTTTTCAGAATGGTCAGTTATCTGAATTTTTGAAACGGATTTATTATTTTTTTTAAATGAATGGTTCGAAATTATTAGGGCAGATTTTACCACCTTTATAGATGAAACTTATATCTCATATATTTGTAGTGTCTGGAAATGAATAAACTCGTTAATTAAATGTAAGTATGTAATATAATTAATATTACTAGCTTTTCTATGTTAAAACTGTGCGAACAAAATATCATAAAATTATTAAGAAAAATTAAATAGCAGGTATTTATAAAAACCGCAAGAGGCTTTATTGCATAAAACGCAATCATTTCCCATCCAGTTTATTGCCCCATAAACCCAATGCACCAATATAAAATCGTTCTACATTCTACGTTATTGTTCATTTATGCAAACAAAATCTTTAATTTGAAATTTTATAATGTTTCAATTTATGGTACGTAAATTAAAAGTTGAATTTGCATTTAAAATCCCTTTTTGCATAACTGCGAAACGCGACGCATTACGGCCTTGTCAAACGCAAAAAAAATGGCTTTCATATATAGATTTTTAAATTGAGCTGATTTTGATAGCGCGTTTGATTTTTTTTTTTCATTCTACCTACAACATATATTCGCTTGTAGTTGGAAATCGGAGTTATATTGCCAATGACGTGTAATTTGTATAAATTTGAATTATTAGAAAAATCACACACGATGTTCCTAACTCAAGAGTATTCACTATTGTAATTTTTATATATCTGTGAAATGACTTTTTTAGGATTCTTACTACGAAGAAATCTGAAAATTATATTATTTGTATGTTATCTCAATTTTAACAGCAACACTTCCACTATTTGACTTTGATTTATTAATACGAAGGTTGCATGATAAGTATCATGCCTTGATAAGAAAAAACATTTCTATGTGTAAAATTTATTTTTCAACATAATCTCGTTTTAGCTCATTTACCCCAACGCTTTGCTATCTTATGTATCCCTTCTTAAAAATACGATTTCTTTAACCACTCAAAATAGGCGCAATAATCTTATCGTTTCCACTCTACCTAGACGACAATCCTGCATCACACTTACTTGCAGCCTCTCAGAGTCGATCGATCGTAGTCTAACAATATTGAGGTAGATCGCCAGCAGTTCAAGTTTGAGCACCCCTGCTCTAAGGGGTTAGTTTTGGGAACAGATCTTTTTCACAGCTAAATGTTCATGCAAAATCGAATGTACTACAATCTTCGATATGCCCAAGGATACCTCTATCTCACGGTAAGTCACTTGGCAATCCTCTTCAATCATGTTGCGCATAGATGTTTTTTGGAATAACAACCGATTTTCGTCGACTTTCACGAAATTCATCGCTGACGGAAGCACGACCATGACGAAATTCTTCAAACCAATTGTAAACACTCTTTTCTGATGGTGATACATTACCAAAAGTTGAACGAAGCCATTAGAGGCATAGTTGTTGGGTTAGGCCTTTACTAAAATCGTAAAAAATCATCCAACGAAAACCTTAACGGGAGATTTCCGTTTATTCATAAAACTGTTTTTTTTAAACACTCACTGTAAACAATCTACTAGGCAAATTTCTGAGCTGACACTGTTTTAACAATAATCTTCTTCTGAAGGTGCCTATCCGTTTCGGATGTTGGCGATCAAAAGAGCTATCGTAACTCTGTTAACAGTCGCATGAATAAGGTTTGTGGTTGTTAAGGAAAACTACATTCTTACATTCTGGAGCCAAGAATTTTATCGTCATCCTGGGCCTCTCTTGTCAAACACTTTTCCTTGGAATATAAGTTGTTGCGGGCAATAGCGTTCCTCATTATGTGGCCCAGGTATTCAATTCGTCTCTTTACGCTAAAAGGTATTTCGCATTGTTTGCCCATTTTTTTCAAAACTTCCACGTTTGCTACTCTATCTACCCAGGAGATTCTTAATATTCGACGATAGCACCACATTTCGAAGGCTTCAAGTCTCCTCATGGTAGCATCGGTCAAGTTCCAAGATTCGACTCCGTGCATGAAGATTGAGAAGATATAGCACCGAAGTAATCGAACTTTAGTGCTAAGTAGTGAGTCTCGAGATTTTGTTCGTCTTGACAAATGAAGTTCTTGCCATCTCGGTACGTCTTTTTATCTCTACTGAGTGATCCCAGAAATTTTTTTCCACCGAGCCATTTTTTCATATCTCATATTAATCCAGGCAGTAGTATACCCCAGAGTGTTCCTAATTGTTTAATAAGAGCATACAATTTTAAACGGGCCGATTTCTTGTTTTTATATGACTCTCTGCCGTCTACCGCTTGGACCGATCTGGGTAGGTGTACTGACGTTAATATCGCAGTTACTGAGCTTTATAATAGACTCTATGAGCAACTAGATACTTATATTCCACTTCGCAAGAATTTCAAGCGAAAATTTTCTGTTTGGTATACATGAAAAATAATTACGGATATTAAATATAAATTCCTAATGAGATCAAAATATAAAAAAAAAAACGGTGATCAATGGTATAATATCGAATTTACAAATATTAGCTGATTGATTAAGGTTAAGTGCAAGTCGGCTTTTGATAGGTACATACTTGGTATCCAGGAAGCAATTAAGAGTGATTCAGGAAAATACTGGTCCTTTATTAATCAGAAGAATCGAGAATCAAGGATTCCCGGAGCAATTCATTTGAGCGGTGCTTGCTATGAAAAGCCGCAAGACATAGTAAATGCGTTCGCTTGTCATTTTTAAAGTGTATTCTTACCTAACGAGAATGAAATCGATTTTGTTCCGGAGAGGGGGCTTGTCAGCTTTTCGGTAATGTTGACATTTCATTAGCTTCTGTAACAGACAGTGAGATTCAGCTTACCGCAGGACCTGATGGTATTCCAACTTTAATGGTTAAAGATTGTATGGGTGTACTTATAGTGCCTCTAAAATATATATTTAATTTGGCTTAAGGACGTTAACATTTTCGGGGAGCTGGAAGGAAACGAGGGTATGCCCTATTTTCAAATCCGGCGAACGTAGTGATGTAAACAATTATCGACCTATTTCTATTCTGAACAATTTTTCAAAGCTGTTTGAAGTAATTCTGTATAATCGCATTTATCCTCCGGTTAGAGGCATTCTGTCAACCCATCAACATGGATTTATTGATGGTAGATCCACTGTAACAAACTTGGGAGTTTATACAAACTTTACAGAGAACATATTAGACGCAGGAGGGCAGATTGATGTAATATATACGTCTTTTTTAAAGCCTTTGCTAGAATATCTCATTTCGTTTTGCTGCACAAGCTTTGGCGTATGGGTTTTGGTGTGGATGCGTGCTGTTTGTTTTTTTCATATTTGGGGGGCCGCTCTCAGTCAGTACACTATAATGGATATATTTCCGATTCCTATACCGCAACCTCGGGCGTGCCACAGGGATCCAATCTTGGTCCCCTACTATTTTTGCTATATATTAATGACCTCTGTAATACTCTGAATTGTGGCAGGCTGCTTTTCGCTGATGATCTTAAGCTGTATGAGCCCGTATCATGTATTCAGGAATGTAAACTGCTTCAAACTGAGCTTTGCGTGCTTGAGGATTGATGTAAGCACAATAAATTAGACTTGAATATTTCTAAATGCAAAATTATGTCGGTGACGAGGAAAAACCATATAACATATGAATATTCACTAGGAACGTTAACTCTCTGGCGCACCAACAGTGTAAGGGACTTGGGAGTAGTATTCGATAACAAAATGAATTTTTCTAATCACATTAATAACGTAGCGCTTGAAGCCAATCGTCTAGATGGCTTTATAGTACGCAACTGTAAAAGCGTTAATAGCAAACGATCATCAATACTACTATATAAGTCTTAAGTTAGATCCAAACTGGAGTATGCCTCTCTTATTTCGAGCCCATATTATTTATGCTACAAACTAATGCTATAACGAGTTCAAAGAAGATTTCTAAAATATTTATCATATAAAGTAGATGGTGTCTATTCAAAGAAAGGAATAGAGTACTCTTTGTTATTGGAGAGATTTAATCTTCAATCACCTGAGGCTCGCAGAGAGTGTTCGTCTATAGTTCTCTTGTATAGATTGTTGCACGGAGTCATCGACTGTCCTCAGTTGCTATCGGAGGTGGCTATATTGGTGCCTAGAATTAATTCACGAAATACTGCTACTTTGTTTGTTCACGTGTTAGGACTAATCTCAGGATAATTGAACCAGTCAATGTTATGTGCAATAAATTTAATTTCATTAGTAATCAATGTGACATTTTTGCAGACACCGAAAATAAGATTCGGTCAATATGTTTGGATCATTTCACTTGATAGGACATTTATAGAAATTTTTTTAGAAGCTTGTTTTGCTTGTTGGATGTATGTAACTAATATTTGTTTTATTTTTCTTTTTTCTAATTTGTAGTGCGCTGATTCATTTAATTTCTTTATTCATTTTTATTTCTTTCTTTCTTGTTTTCCCTGTAAATGGTTCTTACTGTTGGGAATAAAGCTATTATTATTATTATTATAATATTCAGAAATAGGAAATAATCGCTGGGGGCTAAATCTGGCGAATTTGGTAGATGCGGAAGCAATTCGTATCCTAACTCATAGAATTTTGCCATGGTGATTAAACAAGTGTGCAGGCGTGCATTGTTTGCACGAGAAAATGTTTTTTTTCGTCAAATGCGAACGTTTTTTTTTCATATCATAGCATGGTTGAAACGACCCAATAAGTTGACACAGTACTCCCATTAATCGTTTTGCTTTCAAGGTAATCGACGTGGATTATGCCGTGAACATCCTCAAAACACTGTGGCAATCACTTTGTTGGCCGATAAAGTTGCGTTGGCCTTTTTTGGCGTCGGTTCGCCACAGAAAATCTACTGTTTGGATTATTCTTTGGTCTCTAGTGTGCTGTGATGATTCATGTTTAATTAGCAGTTATGAATCGACCCCAAAAATCATCCCGACTTTTCATTCATTTCTGATGTGGTGACCTCATTTGGAATGGAAATGGAAATGCTTGTACGGCCGCATTTGAATTCAGCTGTCCAATATTTTATGGACGATAACGAAGATGAAGGGTACCCATAAACTTCGTTGAGTTCCGATTTTGTCTCATCATTCGTTTTCTTTCTCAAAACTAAATATTTGCATCGCATTGCTCGATATTCAATTTTTCCGTTGTTGTGAAAATTTGAGAGGATTCTTGTCAAAGGTTATGTTTACGAAAAATATAATTTTTTTTTTATATAGTAGTAGCGCCATCTCCAGCCGCGGTCAAGTACTTATCATAAAAACCCTCGTAGGTCTTCATGAGAATGAAACACTAAATTTTTAGTAAAATTTCCACTTTTATTGAATTTTATACTTGACATGTGTTTCACTAAAACATTAGCTTTATCAAAAGTATGGGTATAGAATGAAATAAACATTTTTCAATGGTTTTTGACAGGTACGTTGTAACTGGGATAACAACAAAACCTAATAATTATATAAATTATCTATATATATTAGAAAATTTGTATAATTATTAAGTTTTGTTGTCTTTAGTTACAAGCTACTTGTAAATATTTTTTTATAAAACCATTGAAAAATGTTTATTTCATTCTACACTCATACTTTAATAAAGCTAATATTTTTATCGAAACACGTGTCAAAATATAAAAATCAATAAAAGTGGAAATTTTACTAAAAATTTAGTGTTTTATTCTCATCGACATAAGTCATTTCAAGATATATATAAGATAAAAAATCTGTCGTGTACAAGATAGTAGTCACCACTACTATCTTGTACACGACATCCAGTAAGGCTAAACTTCCATCTTTTTTCCTACATATTAGCATTTTGTCTCTGTTTATTCCCGTTGTATTTTATAAAAAAAAAACACGTTAATCGGATAAGTGGTTCTTGAGTGTTAAGCACACTAATGGACAGACAGACAGAAAAACGTTACATTTTATATATATTACATAGATTATTATTATTATTATATAACCTGGGCAGAGAACATATGTATGAATTAAAAAAAAAAAACATGTAAATCGGATAAGTACTTCTCGAGTGATAAGCGCACTAACGGACAGACAGACAGCGAGACGTTGCATTTTATATATATTATAGAATATTATAGATAATCTGGCCAGAGAACAAATGTATGAATTAAATAAAAAAAAAACACGTAAATAGGATAAGTGGTTCTCGAGAGACAAGCGCGCTAACGGACAGACAGACAGACAGAGCGACGTTGCATTTTATATATATTACAGATATTCTTTGCTACAAGATATTGTTCAATATTTAATGGGTTTAGGCAGTGTCTTGCAAGAGAACGCGCTAGCGGCAAACTTTTTTCCGACTTGATTCACTATTATCGTCACTGCTTATTCCTTATGTTATTTAACGTAATAAAATATAGCCTAACCCGTCCAGAGAACATATGTATGTTTTTAAAAAAAAGCACGTAAATCGGATAAGTGGTTCTCCAGTGATAAGTGCACTAACGGACGGACAGACAGACAGACAGAGAGACGTTGCATTTTATATATTATAGATGTTGAAGTTAAGCACATAAACTTTTGGAATTTGAATGAATAAAACTCTTTATGACCCCTAAACCTAATTCTCATACACTCACAAAACAAGTTATTCTATAAAATCAATACTGCTTTTGAAATCATGGAAAACTGTTACAACAATTACAACGTGGTATGGAACATGAACAAATCTTTAAAATCAGTGCTTTTTATACTGGTACACATTAGGAAATATTGAAAATCATGAATTAGTTGACTAATTCTGAGTAGCTAATCTTCCTTCTGTTTTTTACTTAAAATATAAAAATTCTGAGCGCACATAGACATCTATATAGTAAATCGTGAGGAAGTAAAAACTTGAAACTTTCTTGATCTGAATACTCAATACGTAAGCAATTCGACGAAGTTTTATTTTAGAAGTGAAATTTTTCGTGGCCGCTTTGTGTGCACACTGCAGGAATCTTTTCTAATATTTTGTGCATTCAACTGTACTACATAATTTATAATCCACTTACTTTAAAATAAATTGTATAGTATAAGTTTATAAGCGTGTAATCATTCCTACAGTATCTTCTAGGGGTTTTGGAACTATTCTGGAAAATTTAATTTAAGATTAATTTTGAAATAAAGTTGCAAGCGTTGATGGAACTTAAATTTGTTTTGCGTCAAATTGAAAAATTAGAATAAAACAGTAACAAATTTTTAAAATTAGTAGGTACCTTTTAAAGTCGATATACTATACAAGACAACATGAAAGCAGCACTAGAAAGACTATCGCCTGAAATTAACGAAAAAGATCCAAACTCTATTTGGAACAAATTTAGGTCAAATACTGAAGTAGCTACTGGGCCATGCAGAACGAAAAAGACTTGGATGACGATGATCGAGCAGATGAATATCATAAATTAAATCGCACCCTCAAACAAAAAATACAAGAAGCAAAAGAGATCTGGACAATAAGTGAATGCGAAGAAGTGAAAAATCTGCACAAACTTCATGACAGAATAAATTGGCACAAAAAGCGTAAATAAGTGACTAGAATGGGCCATAAAACAATATTATCGGCCCTCAAAAATGAGAATGGAAGGCTTATCTTAGACCCAATTGAAGTTCTGGCTGTATTTCTTTCCATCAAAAAGCAATGTTTATTCAACACATGAAATTCCCTTTGTTCCATTATTTTGCAAACTAATGTGATAAAAAGTTGACACTACTCGTTTCACCTTAATTCCAGGAATCCTAAAAAGACCAATATCACGATAAATACAGCCTTCCTAGGAAAATTTTAATAACACTATTGAAAGTATAATAATACTTCTCATCTTGCACCTTTTCTTCTATTAAAAATTGGTAGCAGTCAAGAAATAAATTAATTTTCATATGATCCGATATATACATGATGGAACGCCTTTAGCTTCCCCCTTTAACTCCTTATTTAACTTACTCTAAATAATTATGCATACAATTTATTTACTATCTCAACAACAAAAAAAAAACAGGAAAAAGTACCATAATATCTTACCTACCGACAATGGCGTGAAAATTCTAACGTTATAAATCACAACATTTTTGTTCTTGCCCGGAACAGATGCAAAGAAATTATCGACTAAAACAAGGAGTACACAATCAACGAATTAGAAACAAACTTCTTGCTTGCCCCAACAATTCTAGGTCTTTTTGGCCAGTTGCTAAGGTAGTTAGTCAAAATTTCACCAAACCACCACTCACACGGCCAGATAATTCTATTGCAACAACACCTGTTGAGAAAGCGAACTTGTTGGCTGAACTTTTTGCTTCACATTCTACTGTTAATTTCCAAGGAAAAACACCACCACCTAATATTCCTATAGTGCAGTCAAGGATGCCCGACATTGTCTTCAGAGAGCATATCATAAAACGTATTTTAATGACGCTAGACACCAATAAAGCTTCTGGCGCTGACGGAATACCTGCCATAGTACTCAAAAACTGCACGAGAGGACTAACACCAGTTTTCTGTAGACTTTTCAACCTATCCTACAGAAAGGGAATATTTCCTTCCTGCTGGAAATGTATTACAGTTCAGCTGATATCCAAAAAAGGCAAGAAGATTTTGCCAAACAACTACTGACCAGTCGCATTGCTTTCAATAATATCGAAAGGCATAGAAAAGGCTATCAATCAGCATCTTCTATAATAACTTGAAGGATTCAATATTATTAGCGACCATCAATACGGCTTTCGTAAACATAGATCAACAGGAGATCTTCCAACTTATGTAACACATGTTTGGAACAACGCAATTGAACACTGTGTAGAATCTCGAGCGGTTGCTTTTGATATATCCAAGGCATTCGACCGTCGTTGGCAGGATGGATTGTTGGCTAAGCTACGCTTTTTGGTATGTTCAAAAAGTTCTGTTTATGGCTCTCAAGTTTCCTTAAAGAGCGTTCTTTACGAGTCGGGTTTCTTTCTAATACCTTCACTATCAACACCGGTGTACCCCAGGGCTCCATACTGTCTCCTACTCTTTTTCTCATTTACATTAACGATCTGCTGCTAAAGACCACTAATGCAATCTACATCTTTGCAGATGACAGTACGCCGATCTCATCATTCACTTTGAACGCTCGAACATCATGCAAATACTTATGCAAATATCCGCAGACAGCAGGAGGTCGTTCAAGTTTCAGTTCAACAAAGACCTGGGGAAGTTCTGTCTTGGGGTGACAGTAACCAAGTAGAATTTAACGCTATAAAAACACAGGCGGCAGTTTTGTTCTAAAAAAGTTAACGTTGTTGAACCTGAAGCTGTTATGTCGGGGCACTCTGTTCCTCTTGCATCGTCACTCAATTTGCTGGGCGCAAATATGTCTTGGCATGACCATGTTGCAAGCATAGCAAAGAGAGCTTCTCAAAGTCTGGGAATATTATTTCGAAATAGAAAGCTTTACACTCTACAACAACTGTTAGTTTTGTATAAAGCTCAAATTCGACCAACGATGGAATACTGTTCCCATGTTTGGGGCTCTGCTCCCAAACATACACTGAATTTGTTGGATTCTATTCAGAAGAAAGCTGTTCGCCTGCTTGAAGACCCGGACCTGGCCAGCAACCTTGATTTATTGTGTTTCCGACTGAGTACAATTTACAGCGATTCAAGACCAACATCGCTTTTTTTTCGGCACACGTGTCGCTTCTGTGGCGCTTTAGGGATTTTCCGGCAGCGCGCGTGCTAGGCCCATAAAAAATAAGTTCTAGGTCTTCTTTCTACTACCTAGTCGTCTGTAAAGTGAAGAGTGTAAAGCGTTGTGTAATCATTCAACTGTACTCTCATTCCACTATACACTCAATTAAAATGATGAATTAGTTAAATAATTTAGAGTACCTAATCTTCTTTCTGTCTTTTATCTATAAAAATTCTGAGCACACATATGCCTTTATAAATTGCGAGGAAGTAAAAACTTTAAACCTCCTTGATCTGAATACTCAATACGTAAGTAATTGGACTGAGTTTTATTTCAGAAAAGAAATGCTATGTCGCTGCTTTGTATGCACACTGCAGAAATATTTTTGAGTGTTTATGCATTCAAATCCTCTACATAATTTATAAACCACTCCCTTTAAAAGTAACTGTATACTAAGTATGTAAGTATGCAAGTATGTAAGTATTCATATCGTACAATCTTGCTAAGTTTCCTACCTACTTTGCAAAGTTTAATTCAACATTAACGTCGAAGTAAAGCGCGTGAGCCGACGGAATTTTAATGAATCTTTTGCTTTTTGTGCGGCAACAAAGTTTTATGAGAGTGATAATTTTTTGTTATTTTTAATCACATTATAAACCCCATTCTAGAAGTAAATGAAATTAAAAATAACAAAATTTAATCTCTAATTTCTTTCTTTTTTTCTTTTAAAATACTAGAAAGGGTAATTCTCCAGTTCACTTCTGGTTGGGCGCTCGTCAAAGCTTAGAGAGTGCAGGAATATTTCTGCAGAACTTCCTCTCACTGGGATATTTCCCTCGGATATTCTCCATTTTGCAATTAATGAAGGTTTTAAATTATGCAACTTTAAAATATTCTGAGAAATGGCATATTTAAAGAAAGCGTATAACCTTTTTCTTTTGATCATGTCTAAAAAATAAGAAAGAAAGGGATTTTAGGCATCTGCGTTCAGTATAATAGGGACGTGGGGAGAGGGGGTGAAATATTACTTTAATCTTTATCCCCTAATACTCCTATATTAACTAAAATAAGATCAAAGCCGATAATTGATCCGGATCAATAATAAAGATGTTTACAAGACGAAGGTTAAAGCGAATTTTTACAACTTTTTTTGAAAAGAGTACCAACAACAGTATGAGAATATATCGAGTATCTACGAGATTACCAGCTCAGCTCGTATTTTAATAAAAACCTTCTTATTGCTTTTGAAAAAAAGGCGGTTGAAAATGTCATATAATGTGTCAACATTGTGTTTCTGACAGAAAACAAACGGAGGTATAAATCAAATATTATCGTTATTTATGCCCATTTTAAAAGTATTTATGCCTGTGATACTTCCGGTTCACTCGAAAGAGTGTTTTTAACGTCAAATAACTTCAATAATTTTAAGGACGTTTCCAAGGACGTACTCAACTTACAGAAAGATCCCTCCTATGTAAAGTATCATGCGTACAATAAAAAATAGTCGGGGCGCAGTCTGCTCTTTCGTCCCGTCCCATATGCACAGGAATACAAAAATAATCCCACAACGTCGTTTTTTGGATCTGAGAACGTCATATTCTTACTCTGATCGAGATACGAGTTGGTTATGTTGGGTTTTAATGTTTTGGAGTATTTTTCGAGGTTACGTTTATACTGGAGTTTCATTAGGAGAGTTAGCTAGAAATCTATCTTTTAGATATGGAAAAATTGAGTGATTTCCAAAGGGAAGGGCTTCAATCAAAATTCAAAATAAAATGTGACAACTGTACTAAATGTAATTGTAATACTGGAATGATAAGAAACCAAGTCTCTGATATTAATTCTGTCCCCAGCCTATAGTCATCCACTCCTGAATGAAGGCCTCTTCCAATCTTTTCCACGTCGTTCTGTTTAGGGCTGTTTGGATCCAATTTTCCCCCGCAATTTTCTGGATGTCGTCGCGCCACCTTTTCGGAGGTCTTCCAACACTCCTTTTGGTTTGTCTTGGACGCCAGTTTATCATTTTGCTGGTCCATCTTTCTGAGCTTTGACGCGCTATATAGCCAGCCCATTGCCATTTGAGTTGAGTTACTCTTCTGAGGACATCTGTCACACACGTTCTTCTTCTAATTTCCTCGTTCTGTGTCCTGTCTCTCAGGCTAATTCCGAGCATAGATCTCTCCATTGCTCGTTGTGTCAGTTGAAGCTTGTCAGCGGTTTTTCGGGTGAGTGCCATCGTCCCGAGACCATACGTAAGGACCGGCAGAATACATGAGTCGTATGCTTTACGTTTAAGATTTATTGGGATTTCTCTAGATTTAAGTACATACCCCAACTTGCCGAACGCAGAACAACCTTGTCCTATTCTTCTAGTTATTTCAGAGCTTTGATTCTCTTTACCAAGTTGTATTTTGTGTCCCAAGTAAATATATTCCGATACGTTTTCCAGTGTTTGGTTTCCGATGTTTACCTGAATATTTTCCAGACTCATTATTTTTGTCTTATGTAGATTCATCTGGAGTCCGATGCTTAAGGATGCCTGATGCAGTTCTTCCAGCATGCTCTGAATTTCCTCAGTTTTATCGCTTATAATCACTATATCGTCTGCGAATGGTAAATGGTTCAGACGCACACCATCTATATTTATGCCCCTGGATTGCCAATTTAAACTCTTAAAAATGTCCTCTAAGGCTAGTGTGAAGAGTGTATCGCCCTGACGTATGCCTCTGTTTACCAATATCTTATCTGTCTTTGTATCTTCGTCCAGTGTTATTTGGATGGTCGCGTTTTCGTATATGTGTTTGATGAGATTTGAATACCTGGTGTCTACTCTTGCGTTGTCTAGAGCTCTCAATATTGCCCAAGTTCCGACAGAGTCGAAGGCCTTTTTGTAATCTACAAATGCCAGATGCAATGGTATGTTATATTCTGTGGTCTTCTCTATGAGAGTGCGTACTGTCTGCAAGTGGTCAATCGTACTAAAACCTTTTCGGAAACTTGCTTGTTCTACTGGTTGATACGAATCCATTTTTTGAGTTAATCTATTTGTTACTATTTTTGTTAGCAACTTGTATAAGTGTGATAGTAGACTAATAGGACGGTAGTTTTCTATGTCAATTCTATCTCCTTTTTTTGTATAGCAAAATAACCTCGGCGTTGTTCCATTTTGTTGGAATTCTTTCTTCGGTTATGCATTTGTTGAGTAGGATTCGTACACTCTCTACTAGATATTCTCCTCCCATTTTTAACATTTCAATGGTGATTTGATCTTCTCCTGGACATTTCTGAGATTTCATTTGGTTGACTGCTGTTCTTAATTCATTGGTTCAGGAATTTCCTCGGATCCAATATTTTGAATTTTCCGTCTGTTGTACTGATGACCTTGGGACTTGGAACTGTAGAGATGCTTATAGAAGTCCTGAACTATGGCAACAATTTCCGTTCTACTATTAACTACGGTACCACTGTTGTTCTTCAATTTACTTAATTTCGTTCTTCCATTTGATAAGTGGGATTTTAAAACTTTCATATTTTTGTTGTTTTCAATAGTATTCTTTACCAACTTTGTGTTGTATTCTCTTAGATCTTTTCGAATGTTCTTGTCTATATCTCTATTTGTTGTCTTATAACTCTCAGCTTCCCTACCTGTTTCTCTTCTCATTTTGATCAGATTTTTAGTAGTTTGGCTAAACTTGCCGATGTTCTTTTGTTTAGCACATTTTTGTTTTGTTGCTACTTGTATACTACTTCTTATGGTTTTACTTAGATCTTCCATTTCCATATCCTTCAATCTGTTTGTCTCTCTTAGTTTTACGTTTAATGTATCCTGAAATTTTTCTTTATTTTTTGATAGAGTTTTCACTGTAGGATATTTTTGTTTCTTTAGTATTAGTTTGTTTCTTTCGAATTTGATGTTTAGGTATATGGTTGCTCTAACCATTCGATGGTCGCTATTTGTATCGAACCGATTTAAAACGGTAACATCCTGACAGTTTTCTTTTTTGTTAGTGATTATGTAGTCAATTTCATTTCTAATACTGTCATCGGGGCTACTCCAAGTCCATCTTCTCTTTTCAGGTTTTTTGAAGAATGAATTCATACAGTAAAGTTGTTCATTTCTGCAATAGTCGACAAGCTTTTCACCTCTGGCATTTCTATCCCCCACTCCGAACACTGATATTAATTAATGCTACTTATTTATGTTGAATACTAAAAAATATTTGATTTGTTATAAATATTGACTTTTTATTTAGGATAACTCATATTTTTTTTATATCTGTGAGCTACATGCATTTATCAAAACCAGCTGTGCGTTGACGGTATTTCAAACTTCCCGCTCAGCGCGACGTTGCCAAGTCTCGAACTTTTATGTATCAAGTTATGCAAGGAAAACTGAAAACGATCAAAAATAGCTCACTTTCAACATTTTTTATAAAGAAATGAATTCTGCTTGCTATAATTTTCTTTACAGAAAAATATTTGTTATATTTTTTATTAATGATTCTAAGTTTTTCAAAACAATTGCAAGAAAATTACCATTGTTATATAATAAAATATCCGTTTCAACATAGGTCGGGGTAGGATTCGTATGTTAAAAATGCAAATTTTAACAGCAAATTTAGTGCCGTAAGGAGTACTGAAGTTTTTTCTACGTATAAAGGACACTAATAAATATGTATATTTGAATTTTCTAGATAATTGTAGGAAAATTTATTTTCTTGCGAATGTCCTTAATGAAAGGATTTACTATCTGTTAAATATTTATTTTACAGAGAATATTAAACCATATTATGTATATTTTCTTATATCTAAAATTTATCGTTTTGGAAGCTTCTGCTGCGGCCTATTTTTTATACAATCCATCTCAACAATACTTTCATGCTGTGCTTTAGTTTAAAGTGCACATTACTGGACTTCAAGGATTTTATTTTACCAAAGCATATTTAGGCTATTTTTTTGACAGTTGGCGGATCGTAAATTAGGATTGAGATTATTCCTTTACAGAATATTCTAATTAAAAAATTTAATTGCTTTAATGTTAATTAAAATGCCTGTTTTTGCTGGAGAGTACCAAATTGATATGTTATTAGTACACGGAGGGACAAGAAAAAATCTAATAGAGGCAGGAGCATATGCAACTGTATCCAGATCGGGATCCGCCATAAAAAAAATATTTTCATTAGTTAAAAAGTCAATTAAAACAAGAAAAAAATTACTTAATTGAATTTTCGACGTTTTACGAAACCTATTTAGGGATCTGTACTCTTCCAGGTGTGGGCGTGTTCAATAAACCCTGGCCAAGTGTAATGATCATTTTCCACTATAATGCAAACTGCAAGCCGAATCTTCTTGTAACAGTGTAAATTTTGGTTGATTCCCTAAACTTTCGTTTATAGAAATGGAAAATCGATGCAAGAATCATGGTTTCTCTTACATTGATACTATGACCTGTAAAATATTGATGTTCAGCTACAGCTGATGATAGAATTTGTTTCTTTTTAAAACAGGAAGATCTGCTGAACTTCAGCACACAACCGATAGTATAGTAACCTTCATTTTAAATGAAGAATTTAGAATATCAGTAAGACTTGAAAATTTCGGAAATTATTTTTTTTTAGAAAAATCGAATTCCGAAATAGTAGTTAACTATTGGCATTTATCTTTTGAAATCGATGGAATGGAGTCAATGGCCCAATAAGATGACGGCTAAGGTCACTAGATTTTACGTTTTTAAATTTTTTTACGGGGGACCTTATGCCATATCAAAGAATACATACATATATATATATATATATATATATATATATATATATATATATATATATATACATATATATATATATATATATATATATATATATATATATATATATATATATATGTATATGTATATATATATATATATATATATATATATATATATATATATATATATATATATATATATATATATATATATGTATGTATATATAAAAAGAAGAGGAAGGTAGTAAAAGGGCTTACTGGTAACAACCAAGAGGGTTTTTTAACTTAGGAATAGCTCTTAGGATTACACAGTGAACAAAAAGATTTCAAAGTTCTTAGTAACTGTAATTTTATTCCAATATCGAGCTTTCGATGCCAAATCGTAAATCATCTTCAGGACCTAGGAGACACAGAAAGAAACCTCATCAGACAAAAAACCACCTGAATACCAGGACATATTTGCTCCCAAATTAACGCCCAACAAATTGACTGGCGATGCTAGAGGAATGGGGTGCCCTGACATAACTATGTCGGGCTCAGCAACGTTAACTTTTTTAGAAAAAACTGCCAGCTGGGTTTTTGCAGCGTTAAATTCCACTTGGTTACTGTCACACCAAGACTAAATTTTTTCCAGGTCTTTGTTAAGTTGAATGACTTTCTGCTGTCTGCGGATATCCGTCTGAGTAGCCGATGTCCGAACGTTCAAAGTGAATGAAGAGATAAGCGTACTGCCATCTGCAAAGCTGTAGATTGGGTTTCCGATCTTTTCCAGCAGATCGTTAATGTAACTGAGAAAGAGAGTAGGAGATAGTTTGGAGCCTTGGGGCACACCGGCGTTGATAGTGAAGGTATTAGAAAGAAATTCTTCGACTGCCACTCGTAAAGAATGCTCTTTGACGAAACATGAGAGCTACAAACAGAACTTTTCAGACATACCATAAGAGCGTAGTTTAGCCAACACTCCATCGTGCCAAACACGGTTGAATGCCTTGGATATGTCAAGAGCAACCGCTCGAGATTCTCCAAAGTGTTCAATTGCGTTGTTTCAAACATGTGTTACATAAGTCAGAAGATCTTCTGTTGATCTATGTTTAGTTTACGAAAGCCATATTGGTGATCGCTAATAATGTTGAATCCTTCAAGATATTTTAGAAGATGCTGATTGATAGCCTTTTCCATGACTTTCGATATTATTGAAAGCAGTGCGACTGGTCGGTAGTTATTTGGCAAGGTCTTCTTGCCTTTTTTAGGTATTGGCTGAACTGTGACACATATCCAGCAGGAAGGAAATATTCCCTTTCTGTAGGATCGGTTGAAAAGTCTACCGAAAACTGGTGTTAGCTCTCTCGCACAATTTTTTGAGAACTATGGCAGGTATTCCGTTAGCACCAGAAGCTTTTTTGGTATCTAGCTTCATTAAAATACATTTAATGATATGCTGTCTGAAGACAACTGTAACAAAGTTTAAAAATTAGTTGGTATTTTTAAAAAATCACGGGTATTTTCTATAACTTTATATTTTTTGCCTGTAAATTGCTTTTAAGCGCATTACTTCCAGTGAAATTTTTAAGCTTTACACATGGAATTGGAATTTTTTGGATTTTATTTCACCAGTTAAATTTTAGTTAGTTAATTGGGCCTATAATTAAAAGTACACGGAATATATGTTATTTTCAAAAATTCTGAGGATTATGTTCGGATAAAACAACAGAGAATGTTTTTACAATATTGAAAAACATATCATTCAGCTTTGATGTGTAAATTAAATGAGTATTTTTTTTTATCTAAAATGAAGTTAATAAAATCACTTATTAGCAAAGTGTACAAAAACAACTGAAAAGAAAGACAGAAAAACTTTAGAATAACAAGGTAGTATATTACTCTTCTCGTACCATTTCTAAATAATTTAGTTGCAGAAATCCTTAAACGGTTTGACACTAAACAGAATAATTGTTATGTGATATCTCTTCCAATGTTGTCATTACCCAATTTTTAAAATGGTATATAGTCGAATAGAATATTTTGAAATTTATTTTATTTCTAGAAGTACATTAGGTCAATTTTGTTAAATATGAAGCTCCATTTATATTTTGTTTTTTTTCTTCGTGTACAAACAAAATACAGCTCTTCGGCCGTTAAAAATAATAAGGAATTTTGCAAAAACTATTGAATTCAATGCAATTCTAAGTAGAACGTAGACTTTCTAAAAATGGGTGAATTTAGGAATTAGAATAGTATAACGAATAGAAAACTATAACAAATAGATGCTTATAGTGCACTCTGTCGGCGACTTACTAAGTCTATTCAAGCAGAGCGGCACAGCACGGCTGGCACTTATTGCAGAAACGCACCTTTCTTGAGCTTACTGCTAGAAGGCATGCCCGATGTTGTCTTCAGACAGCGCATCATAAAGCGTATTTTAATGAAGCTAGACACCAAGAAGGCTTCTGGCGCTGACGGAATACCTGCCATAGTTCTCAAAAACTGTGCAAGGGAACTAACACCAGTTTTCTGTAGACTTTTTAACCTATCCTACAGAAAGGGAATATTTCCGTCCTGCTGGAAATGTGCCACGGTTCAGCCGATACCTAAAAAAGGTAAGAAGACCTTGCCAAATCACTACCGACCAGTTGCACTGCTTTCAATAATATCGAAAGTCATGGAAAAGATTATCAATGAGCATCTTCTAAAATATCTTGAACGATTCAATATTATTAGCGATCACCAATATGGTTTTCGTAAACATAGATCAACAGGAGATCTCCTGACTTATGTAACACATGTTTGGAACAACGCAATTGAACACTTTGGAGAATCTCGAGCGGTTGCTCTTGACATATCCAAGGCATTCGATCGTGTTTGGCACGATGGACTGTTGGCTAAGTTGCGCTCTTATGGTATGTCTGAAAGGTTCTGTTTGTGGCTCTCATGTTTCCTCAGAGAGCGTTCTTTACGAGTGGCGGTCGACGGACTTCTTTCTAACACCCTCACTATCAACGCCGGTGTGCCCCAGGGCTCCATACTGTCTCCTAATCTCTTTCTCATTTACATTAACGATCTGCTGGAAAAGACCGGGAATCCAATCTATAGCTTTGCAGATGACGGTACGCTTGTCTCTTCATTCACCTTGAATGCTCGGACATCGGCTGCTCAGGCGAATATCCGCAGACAGCAGGAGGTCGTTTAACTTAACAAAGACCTGGAAGAAATTCTATCTTGGGGTGACAGTAACCAAGTGGAATTTAACGCTACAAAAACCCAAGCGGCAGTTTTTTCTAAAAAAGTTAACGTTGCTGAACCCGACATAGTTATGTCGGGGCACTCCATTCCCCTAGCATCGTCGCTCAATTTGTTGGGCGTTAGTTTGGGAGCAAATATGTCTTGGCATGAACATGTTGCAGGCATAGCAAAGAGAGCTTCTCAAAAATTGGGAATATTATTTAGAACAAGAAAGCTTTACACCCCACAGCAACTGTTAATTCTTTACAAGGCCCAAATTCGACCAACTATGGAATACTGCTCCCACGTTTGGGGCTCCGCTCCCAAACATACACTGCATTTGTTGGATTCTGTTCAGAGAAGAGCGGTCCGTCTGATTGGGGACCTGGAATTGACCGGCGGCCTTGATTCGCTGGAACATAGAAGAACGGTTGGCGACTTGAGTCTGTTCTACAAGTATTTTCATGGAAAGTGTTCGAAGGATGTAGCCCGCTTAATTCCTTCCAAAGCGGTGTATGTTAGAAATACACGTCGCACTGGTGCTTCGCATCCGTATGAGGTTCAGCTTGTTACTCCGCGTACGACGCTTTTCAAGCAATCTTTTATATGGAGAACGTCATCCCTTTTGAATAATTTGCCCAGCGCTGTGTTTCCCACCGAGTACAATTTACAGCGATTCAAGAACAACGTGAATCGCTTTTTCCGCACTCGTGCCGCTCCTGGAGCGCTTTAGGGACTTCCCTGCAGCACGTGTGCTAGACCAATAAAAAAAAAAAAAAAGAAAAAAAAAAAATAGATGGCAGCAAGCTCAAGAAAGGTGCATTTCTGCAATAAGGGCCAGCCGTGCTGTGCCGCTCTGCTTGAATAGACTTAGTAAGTCGCCGACAGAGTGCAGTATAAGCATCTATTTGTTATAGTTTTCCGTTAGTTTCTTGGATAAAGGACTAAAAATGTGTTCTCGTATTTGCTGAACCTAGCCCAGCTGATGAGCCGTGATATGGCGAAACGCGTCTTGGGATGGTTCAGCAAATACGAAGAACACTTTTGGTAACCTCTAAAAAAACGATTCTTTTCGTTTCGTTTTTAGTTGTTATACCAATGCTGCCAATTAGAATAGTCTAAAACTTCAGAAAAATACTGCATTTTAAGTTTCTTATAAAATATTAGCATAAAAACTTTGAGCCTGATTTGATATTTCAACTAATTTCTGTGCAGAATTTTGTAAAACTGTGTTTATTCTTACTTACTTAAGGCATAAACATTTCCTTCAATTTACAGATGTAGCACTGCCTGTCCAAAAAAGGCCGATCTCTTCAAAAAAGAAAAAAATAGAAATAAAATAGTTTCATCTTTTTCTTGTTGAAAACATCAACATTCACTAGTGTGGTCATAGTTT
Source organism: Pachyrhynchus sulphureomaculatus (assembly GCA_019049505.1). Classification (NCBI taxonomy): domain Eukaryota; kingdom Metazoa; phylum Arthropoda; class Insecta; order Coleoptera; family Curculionidae; genus Pachyrhynchus; species Pachyrhynchus sulphureomaculatus. The sequence continues at coordinate 130,535,752 of CM032453.1, forward strand.
TCCTATGTAATTTGTTACGTTAGATGCCTAGTAATGGCGGCAAGAATGACGGTGTGTTTTGAAGTCGGACAGGCTAAAGTAGTAGATTAAAAGAGCGTGGACTTTAGAGCCGTTCCCAGGTGACATATAGAATCCACTACTCTTAAGATATTATATTTACGTTATATGTACTTAAATCTGCTAACATGGTCTTACCTTGAAAAAACTATTAAATATATATATATATATATATATATATATATATATATATATATATATATATATATATATATATAAAAACTGAAGGTTTCGGACTAAAGTCTCAGTCGAGGTAAGAAATTTTGAACAATTTCAAAAAATTCATCTGAATATCATTGATTTATATTTATTAATTTTTGATATAATGCAGACCTTAAAACCAAATATTTATTTTAGGGGCTTCATAAAACGATTCATTAATTTTAAAACATTTGCAGTGTAAAACAAAATGAAAGTAGAAACTTACATTGTGTACCGCACTTGGAAAAAAATATTTGAAAATAATATCATCTAAATATCAATTGTTAATTTCCCGACGAGCGGCGAAATTATTGGCCCTAATAACTATTAATGGTGCCTGTGAAGCTGAAGTAAAAAGATATTTGGCCATGGCTAGAAACTTGACGATCAAATTCACTAAGGTCTGGAAAGATTCAGCTGTCACAAAATTAAGATTGCTATTCAGCCTTGTATTCCTATAGCAACTTACGCATCGGAAACGTGGACCATTAATTAAGCAGACAGAAGACGAATGGAGACGTTTGAGATGGAGGTGTATATCGAAGAATTCCCAGAGTACCATATACCGAACGCCGTACTAATGTATTTATGCTTGAAGAGCTTAGCATACATGACCGACTTTCAAATAGAATTAATACAGTACCTAAAATATTTTAGTCACATTATGAGGAAGGTGCTTGCCATGGAAAAGCTTGTAGTAACGGGCAAGGTAGAATGTAGAAGATCAAGGGAACGGTCTCCAACAAGATGGTGCCACCAAGTAAGATCTCTTCTTGGTATGGGTATGCACGAGTTAAGTCAGGTCGCGCAGGTTCGAGATGCCTGGGAGATGACTGTTGAGGCAGCAATTACATAGTGTCACCGAAAAGCGTATTGGGGAGAAAAGATTGAGAAGAAGGAAGCCCATCCCGTTGTTTCTTTAATGGCTGTTAATCCTGCTGAAATTAAATTTTCTCATTATTGTCACTAAAATTTCGTAAAGTATAGAAAGTTCTCATCATACTCTCATGTCGCTCCGAAATAACAATTGCTGTGCGACCGCAAAGAAGCACACCGAATATTCCACGTGTCGACATTGTGGTCTAGAAGTAGATTATGTGTGGCAATTATTTCTCCTTCTCCTCCTTGCAAATCCTAGTTACCTCTCCTCTCAAATTATCGTCATTGGCTCCTTCTCTCGATAAACCTAAATTATCTTTGTCTCTCTGAAATACCCCTTCATAAAACGTCAAACATTAAGCTATATAACAAGTCTAAGGTTAAATTCCACCTGCATAAAAAGTATGAGGGGGAATTTAGAATTATAAGAAGACTCGTCGAAGGTATTTAGTTCTATTCAATAACAGAGGAATATAATGTTTTTATCTCAACAATTTAACAACGATTTGACCCAATAATAACTTTTTGCGTATTATTCATTATTTACTAGGGTTGTATGACAAGTACCTGGTCTCGGCCAGAGATGGGGCTGCTACTATTTAAAAAATTATATTTTTCGTAAACAGAACTTTTCATAAGAATCCGGTCAAATTTTCAAGTCGCTGCCTGATTTAGTTTGTGAGTGGCAGCCATTTAAATAGAACAACTTTTGTGATTTTACAACAATGGAAAAAAATTGAATGTCGAGCAGTTATAAAATATTTGTTTTTGAAAAAGAAAACGACTCGGGAGATAAAAGTTCAGTATCGATCATAAAATATTGGACAGCTGAATTTAAACGCGGCAGTACAAGCATTTTTGATTAAGAACGTCTAGGTCCTCCAAATGAGGTCACCACATCCGAAATGATTGGAAAAATTCACGATATAGCGATAAACGATCGGAGAGTGTAAGATTGCTGAGACTGTGGACATTTCAACTGCACAGGTGCAAAACATTTTAACAATTTATATGGATATAAGAAAGCGTTCCGCACGATGGGTGCTGCGATTACTCACAACTGACACGCACGTGTGTCAACTTCAAAACAATGCTTGGCGATGGCAATCGGAATGATTTTTGGCATCGATTCATAACTGTTGACAAAACATGGATTCATCACAGCACGCCAGAGACCAAAGAACAGTCTAAACAGTGGCTTTCCGTGGCGATCCGGCGGCAAAGAAAGCCAAGGCGACTTTATCTGCCAACAAAGACATGACCACAGTGTTTTGGCATGCACGCTGCATATTCCACGTCGATTACCTTGAAAAGGGCACAACGATTAATGATGAGTATTATGTCAACTTATTGGATCATTTCAATCTTACTGTGAAACAAAAACGTTGGCGTTTGGCGAAGAAAAAAATTTGAGTGCACACTTGTCATCGCCATGGCAAAATTCGATGAGTTAGGATATAAATTGATTCTGCATCCACCATATTTGGCCCCTAGCGATTATTTCTTATTTCTGAATATGAAAAAATGGCTCGGAGAAAAAAAAATGTTTTAAATGATGATGTGATTGCTGCAACAACCCTATTTTTTGAAGAAATCGTATTTTTTAGATGCGATATAAAAGATAGAAAAACGCTGGACTAAGTGTATCAATCTAAAAGGAGACTATGTTGAAAAATAACATAAATTGAACACATAAAAATGTTTTTTTCTTGTCAAGGCCAGCTACTTTTTTTTACTGTGTTTTATGGCGTTGGCGTATAGCAGTTAGCCAGCTTTTCCTCTTTGTTTTTCGACACACAAATTTACAGATACATAACTGGAACAAATCACAAATACCCAGCCGACACACGGAATCGAACCGCTGACTGGACAGGCCTGGACACTCATAATTTATTAAGAGTTGCCCATGATAGAGAAGAATTCGCCGTAATTACAGCCCAACTTCTGTAAGAATGAGATGGCACTATATCGTAAGAAGAAGCTTCATTCATAAAAAAAAAATCGTACATAAAAATACTCAAGAAAGTCACTTTAGGGAAATGTTAAGGCTAGTGGCTCTTTCCTTTTGGATTTTTCAGGCTCCATTAACGTCAATAATGTTCTTTGAAGTAATTGTTAAGTTAGAAATATCCCATAACCGACAGCAAATAATGGTTGACGAGGGTTCAAACATTTGATAAACCAAATTAAGCCTCTGAGCAGAACAAGCTGGCTTTATTTCTTGCACCATCTACATCAGTTTTATCTTATAAGGGTGCATCTTTGCAAAATAATGCATTGCAATAAAGTCCTGGGAATATTTCTGGTGCTTAATCCTTTGTGCATTGAAAGGTAGGGATTCAAGGGAGCAAATACTTGCACATACTTCACGTTAGCATTGCCTCTTGGTATCATACGTCGAAACATATTAAGTTAAAAATTTACAAAATATATTACCTAGTAGTTGATTCGCAAGCCGCAATAATTTTGGTAGCACCGACCGAGAAAGCTGGAGGTCCCGGGTTCAAATTCTAGCCGAAGTAAAATTTTCTTTATATTTTGAAAATTTGTCTAAATGCCAGTAAGAATATATTTAACTATTTTTTGTCTAAAACTTTTAATTGCAGAAGTAATCTATGACTGACTGTTGTCCAATATTCTACATCAGGGGTGCTCAAACGGTCGATCGCGATCGACAAGTCGATCGCGAGTGCTTTTTGAGTCGATCTCGAGAAAAAAATTCCGATATAGAACTATTCACAGATTTTGTTTTAGCTAACTAAAACAAAATGTAATGAATAAACTACCAAAAATTTATTCGATCCACAATTAGGCCAGAATAACCCCCTCATCACTTTCTTTTATCGTAATAACCCCCTGCTAGCGGCAAAAGGCGGCTTTATCAAAGGAACGCGCGGTACTTGCCAAAGAAAAGCCGCGTTTTTTGATTCCCGCCGATTTTTCTAGAAACTTCGGGCGGCGTATTTGACGGGAACATTCAAGACTTTGTTCGCGCCGATATAAATGTTGCGCCTGCAGGAAATAGGAGTCAGTCTGAGTTGTAACTTGAAGGCGATACATCGATACAAAATTTATTAATAAATAGTCCAAAATGAGTGCGGCGAAGAAAAGTAAAACTTATCATTTTAATAACGATTGGGAGGAAGAATTTTTCTTTTGTATTGTAAAGGATAAGTCCATTTGTCTCATTTGCCGTGCATCAGTTGCAATACCTAAGCGTGGGAACTTAGAAAGGCATCATGAAACGGTTCATAAAAACTATGAAAAGGATTTTCCGTCACAGAGTGAATTAAGAAAACGAAAAGTACGTGATTTGATAACTTGTTTAAAAAAAGAACAAACCATGTTCACAAGACCAGCCAAACAATCAAAAGCTGTAACGATCGCGTCATTTAAAATATCTCATATATTGGCGAAACACAAGAAACCATCTGATGATGGATTGGTTGTGAAGGAAGCATTTATTGAAGCGGGTGATACTTTATTTGGAGATTTTAAAAATAAAACAGAGATTATGTCTGCTATTAGAGAACTTCAGTTATCTCGTCTGACTGTCATAAGGCGTGTTGAAGTCATGAGTCAGGACATGGCAGATAAACTAAAAACATGATATCATGGAATGTACATACTTTTCTTTACAGTTCGACGAATCCACCGACATGACAGACACTGCCCAGCTGTGTATTTTTATTGGAATGGTATTCAATGTCGACTAAGGAAGAGTTTTTGACAATGATTCCTCTGAAAGGAAAGATCCGTGGCGAAGATATATATGACGTTTTGTTCAATTTTGTAACAAACTACAAGCTACCAATATATAAACTAGTGTGCATTACAACCGATGGAGCACCAGCAATGACTGGAAACAAAAACGGTTTTGTGGCATTGTGTCGAGCTAATGATGATTTCCCTTCATTTCTCTCCTTCCATTGTATTATACATCAACAAGTTTTATATTCAAAAGTTCTAAACATGGAGGAGATTATGGGCATTGCAATAAAAATTGTGAATTCTATCCGTGCACGTAGCTTGTAACGATGGCTCTTGGCAGTTGGAAGATAGTGAGTCAGCTGAACACACTGACTTAGTTCCTCACACGGACGTCAGGTGGTTGGGTCCCGGAAAATTCCTAGAACGGTTTCAAGAATTATTGCCCGAAATAACAGCTTTTCTGGACGAAAGAGGTGATGACACACAGATGCTGAAAAAACGGAAAATGGCTGACCATTAATTTGGAGCTTCAAGGTAAAGGAAAAACTATTATTGAGATGATTAGCGCAATAAACGCATTCAAAAGTAAATTTCAACTTATGATAGATCAACTGAAAAGAAAAGATCTGAAAAATTTTCCGTCTTTTAAAGCAAGGATTCCTCAGTTGAATTATCAGATATTTTGGGCCAATTCGAAATACGTTTTTATGATTTCAGTAAATTGGCAAATATCGCATCATTTATGAGTTATCCTTTTTCGTGTAAAAACATTGAGGAATTAGCTACTGAAATAGCAAGTCAGTTTAACATGAACTCATATTCTGTTGAAAATGAGTTAGTGCAGATTATATCAGATATACATCTCAAAGCCACAGCATCTGATACAAAATTTTGGTGTTTTATATCTGAAGATAAATATCCGAATCTAAGGCAAATCGCCCTTCGACTGACGGCAATGTTTGGGTCAACTTACTTGTGCGAGTCTGCATTTTCTGAAATGAAGATAATTAAGTCAAAATATCGCAATCGACTAACGGACGAACATATGTCATCATGCTTGCGATTAGCACTCGGTAATTACGTACCATCTTATAAAAGTATGCTGAGGACATGCAGTGCCACGCTTCAACATCCAAAGTCACTCTTTAGTTAAGTTTAGACACTAGAACTCGTTTGTTTTGTAAGAACCAATAAACTCGCAATTTTGAATAATTATGAGTTTTTTTATTGACATTTTAGAGCAGACCTACACTTCTTGACTAAAAAAATGCATATTGTGTGGAAAACTAATATCTATGCCACGATACACACTACCTAGACGACAATCCTGCATCACACTTACTTGCAGCCTCTCAGAGTCGATCGATCGTAGTCTAACAATATTGAGGTAGATCGCCAGCAGTTCAAGTTTGAGCACCCTTGTTCTACATAACCTAACTTCAAATTAAAAGGCTCAAATTTTTATAATTCACTTAAAATCCGAATTCCTCGGTTCCCTTAGGTTTGAAAATATTTCTTTCTTTAACACTAAAATTGGTCTTATATATTTTTCTTGTCCACATTTTTAAAAGCCCTTTCAGAACTGCCTTTAAGATTTATCGGCCCCACGCGCCCAGGAAACTAGGCAGTGCCAATGGCCAGAAACTTGAATTATAAAAATGATTATTAGGGCACTTTATGTGTTACCAAACAATAAACTTTAAAAATATAACTTTTTTACAAAGTAGAATAAAAGAAACAATAAGCAAATGGCTTGGCGTACTTAGCACTACAACTTCAAAAATCATAACAATAACACTTAAAGCAGTTTCCCGAATAAGAAAATTTGCAGTTTCCTAGAAAACTTTAAGATTCTCCTGTGTTAAGACGTCATTTATTTTATGATAATGAACACATTATACCTACCGTCGTCAGCTCTGCTTTTATGCAAAATCGATTTTATCTCAACCCAATTAAGCCGTTTTAGCACTATAAGTTTGCTTTACTTCAGCACTTTAGTGTCGATAAGCCAAGTTATATTATTAGGGTTGATGTAACTTTCGAAATATTGAGACATTAAACGTTAAACCTAGTAAAATGGAAATATTATTCTTCACTACAACTCAAAAACCAATCTATACGTATAATGAAATTATAACGGTTTGTACAGAGTTATTCATTATAAATTGATCCTTCTAGCTTGCTTATTTAAAAAGCTAGATAAGAAAGATAAAGAGAGAACTCGTTGAGTTTTTAAAGAATTTTGGAAAGTTTAAAGTAAAACAATTGGACAAGCAATGAACGTCAAAAAATTCTCCATACACTTAAAAATTATCAATAATAGTTTGACGGAGTTTAACGGAAAATAACAACTTCGTTTACACTAATATTTAATGGGGCCGTCGTTGGCCTTGATAATCACCTGTAACCTTTTTGTCATGCTTGCCACCAGCTTTCTAGTAACTTCTGCTGGCATGTTCTTCCATTCGTTCAATATTCTGTTTTTTAATTCTTCTCTATTTGAAACATCATGTTTACGAACGCGCCGTTTAGGTTCCTCCCATAAATTCTCGATGGGGTTAACTTCGGGTGATTGCGGAGGTGTATGACGTAGCTGTCGCACATTATGAATCATCCATTCTCGCACCAAGTTTGCGATATGTTTCGGATCATTGTCCTGTTGGAAAAATGTATCTTTTTCGAGTGCTAATTTTTGGACACTTTTGTCTCTCAAAATGTTCAGATAAACATGCTGATTCCATAGTACCATTAATACCAACCCCTCCAGCGGACATGCATCCTTAGAGCAGTACACTGCCAACCACTTGTCTCACCGTGGAACAAATATTTTAAATATCGAATGTGGTATTCTTCTTTCTCCAAACTTCAGTTTTGTCATCAGACCCAAAAAGGTTAATTTTAGTTTCATCACTAAAGATTACGGATTCCCAAAATTCAGGAGGTTTAGTAACGTATTCCCTAACAAAAGCTAACCGCTTTTTGCGATTAGCTTCCGAAATTAACGGCTTCTCCCTGGCTGCACAACCCTTAGAGCCTGCCCTGTGTAAACTAGCAAAAGCTAAGCTGTGTAAACAATTTGTCACTGTTTGTGAACAAACATTTTTCGAAAATAGTTCCCGTACTTCTTCTTTTAATTTTGGTGCACTTTTTTTGGGATCTACAATTATTTGTCTAACAATGCTGGCCTCTTCACGTGGAGGTCAGTTTCTTGAGACGATCGGAGCGTGGTAGAATTTTATAGCAACCCGTTGATTTATACTGGTTCTCAATGTACTGAACAGTAGCATGCGACTTTTAATAATAATTTTTCCTATATTTCTGTACGATTTTCCATCTTTCCACAAATCAATTATGATCTTTCGAACTTGAAATGGAATTTCACAATTTCTCTCGCTCATTTTTAATACTACTTTGAAAACCCACTGCGAAATTACTAGCAATAAGTGACAGATTATAAAGTATGCTCGAAAACTATTCATTTGTTTTGAATTTAGCGAGCAATAGATAGCTTGACAGAATGCGGCTGATTATAACGTGTTTTTTTCAATGCAGTTCTTGAGTGTATGGAGACTTTTTTCACATTAATTTTGTTTACATTTTTATAACAATGATGTAACTTCTAAATAAAATGTTCCGTAGTTGTTTGTAGTACTAATCCTCGTTGGTTATATCTTCAAATATTAATTTAAACATGTTTTCTCATAGTTACAATTAATTAGTTAAACATAATAGAAAAATAGTACAGAAGGCAGGAGACTTTTTGGACCGCCTTATCAAAAAAACTTTATATTTTTTGAATGGGTACCCTGTAGAATATTTTTCAATTTTATTGAACTGTTAATTGACAAAATATACCCATTATTTAACGTTGCCTAAGGTTGATAGTAACAGATATTAATAATGATAGGTTAAAACTAAGTATGTACTAATACTAGAACTTGATGGAAGGCAAAAAAGACTTCTTAGGAAATATATTTCCAACAACATCTTAACTTCAACAAAAATTAAAGGAAAGGAATGCACATAGAGAAGGAAACAACGAAAATGACGAATAGGAAATTCTTTTGTATTTTCAAAAAATATTACTAATATGAGAATTCAATGAAAACCAATATTAACTCTTTTTAATTTCCAAAAATTCGGAAAGTTTTAATATAGGTGTTGAAGATCTTGGAAAAACATATTACATGGATTCAAAATATCTTACAAAAACATGGTTATCAACCATAGAGTATTTGTTAGAGGAAATGCTCACTTTTGGGCCAACGAAAATCTTCTAGTGATACGAGAAATAAAACACTTGCGCGGTTCCTTATACTCTTGAGCCATGATTACTTCTTCCTTCCAACGCCATGCTTTCCCCTGATTTTTGTCTCCATTATAAGCTGTAGAAACGCATGCTCAGCGTTTCTAACTATGTGACCAAGATAAGAGATTTTTCTGCTTATTTGTAATAACATAGTTCTCTTTCTGCGCGCATTTGTCTCACAACCTCATTATTTGTTATATGTTCGGTTCATGAAATTTTAAGCGACCTTCTGAAAACCCATATCTCAAAGATCTTTACACCGTAGAGTATTACCGACTATACATAGCATCTAACGAAGCTCTATCGTAGCTTCAGTTTGAGACATTGATTACTTAGTAATGTTCTCATATTCATAAAAGTTGTGCTAGCTTATTCTATTCCTCTGCGTACATCTGGTTCTAGGTTGCTAGTTATCCAACTGCCAAGGTACCGGAACTTGGAGCTCTGTCGAATGTGTTTGCCGTTTATAGTAATGTTCGGCCACCTATTTGATTTTCTGCTAACCACCATTACTTCTGTTTTATCTGTGTTGATTTTTAACGCAAGGGCTTCTCCTGCGGATATTGTGTCGATTATACGCTGTAGCACCTCCTGACTATCATGTATAATAACAGTATCATCAGCATATTGGCGATTGTTAATAGGTTGTCCAGTTATCTTGATACCGTCGTATGATCCACTTAAAGTAAACAATAGGGGTTGAATAGAAGGGGTGATAGGATGCATCCCTGTCTTACGCTTTTCTTTGTTGGAAGGGTTGAGGTGTTTGATTCCCTCTTTTTACCGATGCTGTTTGATTTCTATACAGTATTAGAGTAAGGTCATTTTTGTCCACCCTCCTTTTTCCCGGTAGTTTACTTAGATCGTTATGTTTGACGCAGTCGAACGCTTCTGATAGCCAATGAAGCACAGATATACATCCTTCCTTTGATCTCGGCATTTTTGAAACAGCACTGTTATACTAAAGAGTGCCTCGCGTGTACCGAACCACTGCCGAAACCCGAACTGGGTTGGTTTAATCTCTCGTTCACACCTGTCCCTGTATTCTTCTGTGAATTATTTTCAAGAGTAGCTTAACAGCCTAGCTCATTAGGCTGATTACAGCGATTAGGTTTTTTCGAGACAGGCACAAATATTGAGTGTAGCCAGTCCTGAGGTATCTGGCCCGTTTCATATACGATACTGAACAGGTGTGCCAGTACATCATTATTTACTCCACCTAACAGTTTTATTATTTCTATACGGATATTGCCTGGTCCAGGTGCTCTACTCTGTTTACTCTGTTTTATTACTTTTATGACATCTGATTTCTAATTTTTAAGGGCTGCTTCGCCATTATTTGTGCATTTGATTGTTTCTGCCATATAGCTGTCGGGTGTAGTCTTTCTAGAGATGAAGTATTTCAACTTGTTCGACGATAGTTCTATTCGTGTCATCTGAGTTTGTGTTAAAATTATGGGCTGTCCTGTGCCCTGTTTTTTGCAAATGTTAAAATGATCGTGTTTTGCTTCTAATTTCTTTATCTCAGCACACCAGCTCCCTAATCATTACTCTTTAGCCTTATCGATTTCGTTTCTAACTATTTTTGGAATATCCTGTTTTTTTTCTTAATCCTGGCTCGTATATGCTTTTCGTTCGCTTATTAAGGATAATATTTATCATTAATCAATTTTTACTTTTTGGTTCTTGATGGTTCTATTATATTGTTTGTGTTGAAGACTATGAGAATCTTTTTATTTTTTCTTTGATTTCATCTCTTACTTCAGGTTTCTTTTAAGGGTTTATATCAATCTTCATTTCGAATGTCCTTTTTAATTTTTTTAATTTTATCTGTAGTCTATATATCACTGTCCTATGATCCGAGCAAGGATATGAACGAACAACAAGCAAAATATTCTTAAATCTTCTGTTGAATAGTAAAAGGTCTATGGTCTATCTTCGCACGATGTGCCAAATACCAGAACATACATATATATATATATATATATATATATATATATATATATATATATATATATATATATATATATATATATATATATATATATATATTATAGATTAGTTCACAATTTAAAATGGTTTTTACTGACGCTACTTTTGATATTTTCAAAACGATGGAAAAATCGAATCTTGTGTGTTGATTAAACATTGTTTTTTGGTGGGAAAAAATACCGTTCAAGCAAAGCAATGGCTTGATAAGTATTATGGGGACTCTGCCCTTGGAAAATCACTCATCATTTACTAGTATGCTTAATTTAAACGCGATCGTACAGATACAAATGATGCTGAATGGTTTGGACGTCCAGATGAGGTGGTTACACTGGAATCCACAAAATTGTTTTGGATGACCGTAAAGTGAAATTGCGTGAGATAGCTAACACCCTAAAGATATCAAAAGAAAGGTCATATTTTGCATTAACATTTGGGCATGAGAAAGCTCTATTCGAATGGGTACCACGTTTCCTCACAGTGGACCAAAAACAACAACGTGTTGATGATTCTGAGCGCTGTTTTTCACCTGTTTAAGTGCAATAAAAACGATTTTTTTCATGCGATATATCACTATGGATGAAACATGGATCTACAGCTACACACCGAAATCAAATCAGCCGTCAGCTGAGTGGACAGCAGCCGGTGAAATCCGCTCGAAGCGACCAAAGACACAACAGTCCTCTAGGAAGGTTTTGGACCTCTGTATTTTGGGATGCGCATGGAATAATTTTCATCGACTATAGTAAGAAGGGAAAAACAATCAATAGCGAATATTATATAATTATTGGTGCGTTTGAAGGCAGAAATCGCAAAGAAACGGCCTTAAATGAACAAGAAAAAAAGTGCTCTTTTCATCAAGACAATGCACCATGCCACAAGTCAATGGCTACGATGGTAAAATTGCATGAATTTTGCCATCGTATTGCTTCCTCATCCACCGTATATTCCAGATTTGGCAGCGATTATTATCTATTCGTAGACCTCAAAAAAATGCTCAAGGGATTCAATGAAGAAGTTATCTTCAGAACTGGACAAAGACAAATCCTTCTACAAGAAAGGCATAGAAATATATGAATATTGATGAATAAAGACGAATTTTGCAAAAAAATGTGTTTTAAGTAGCTAGACCAAAAACGTTTCAGCCTATGTGCTATACATATATATATATATATATATATATATATATATATATATATATATATAATATATATATATATATATAAACTTGATTGGTTTTTCTTTGGTACTTAGGTTCTTTTGAAAAATACAAACTAGTTTATTTGACGTTTCGCCTTATTTTTTTTAGGCATTTTCAAAAATTCTTTATTTTTTAATATTCATTCTAAAATTAGAAATATAAGGTTAAAATCTTTTAAGTCAAATTACAGGTTTAAAAACATATATCATTTTTACGCACACTCGGACATTTAAACCACAAAAATATAAAACAAATTACTCACGAGTATATACCTTGAAAGTCAACTATTTGTGTGTTTGTGAATTTCAAATTCTATATTTCTTTCAACATATCGTATCTCGTATTTTTTACTGATTTTTTTAAATTTTACTATCTATATAGGTGTTTTAACCAAAAAACTATTGTTGGTGTTAAGTATATATACCATTTTGTATTACTAAGAGGATATGCATGCCACCATGTTTATTTTTTAATTAAATTTGTGTAGATATGACTGATTCCTCTTATGTCAGTCCTATCATTCACAGTGTTTTCATCTTTTTTTTTATTTCAATCATCTCTTTGATCTGTAGTTTGGCATAATTCCGCTCTTTGCAGAGGACCTTGGTTTCATTAAATTTAAAGTCATGTTTTTCTTCTGCTTCGTGTTTACTAAGGGCAGTGGAAGCATTCCTAGTATATTTGTGTCCATTTTAGTAACTGAGAAGTCATTCCAATATATTTCTTTGGACAATTCGCACAAGGTATTGCATACACAACATCAGATTTATTCATTGTGGGGATATGGCTTTTTAAGTTTGTAAATAATGAACTTAGTTTATTTTGAGTTTTATGGCAAACTATAATGTTATATTTTTTCAAGACCCCTTTCAGCTTCTCAGAAAGTTCCTTTGTATAAGGAAGTGGTAAAAATTTATCGCAGTTTCGTTTACTATTTTTGGTGTTGTTATTTGAGTTATTATAAAACTTGTATATTCTCTTTTTATTGTTCGATTGATGTCATTCTCTTTAAAATTGTTTTGTATTAAGACCGTTTTTTTACTTTTTTTAGCGCGTCTGGTCTTAGTTCAGGGGAAGTCAATTTTATTGCTCGGTCTGATAGGCCCACTATAACGCTGATTTTCTGGGACATTGGATGATTAGAGTGAAAATTCAAATATCTCCCTGACCAAGAAGGTTTTGTGTACCACTCTGTAAGGATTTTATCTTGCTTTCTGATAAGAGTCAGGTCCAGAAAATTTATTTTACCATCCTTTTCAATTTCTGATGTAAATTGTAATTTTTTGTGGAAGCTATTAAAAGATTTTAACCTTGTATTTCTAATTTTAGAATGAATATTAAAAAATAAAGAATTTTTGAAAATGCCTAAAAAAAAATAAGGCGAAATGTCAAATAAACTAGTTTGTATTTTCCAAAAGAACCTAAGTACCCAAGAAAAACCAATCAAGTTTATGTAAACAAAAGGTTCAACAGAAAAATTATTATATATATATATATATATATATATATATATATATATATATATATATATATATACATATATATATATATATATATATATATATATATATATATATATATATATATATATATATATATATATATATATATATATATAGGGTAGACCGAAGCGAATCAGATCACATTTTTTTTTGGTAATAAGAAAATCATACTAAAGTGTAATATATGTACTTTTTATTGACAAAATGGTAATCAGTAACTAATCAGCTATGCAATAAACATTTGAAAACTTGAATCATTCATACATTCTCTTAATTAGTGATTAAAAACTAAAAAATTAAAAATATTCGAATCGCCCCAAATTACGGGGCGAATCGGATCGTACATAACATGTAACTAAATTTAAAGTTTCTTAACATAATAGCTTTGGGATCATTAACAAATTTTAAGTAATGAATAATAAGTTCAATTTTCATTATTGGCACATAAATCACATATATACGGCCCTTTTTTCCCTTCCATATCAGCACATTTTTCGTGGCACCATTCTTCGCAAGCATTGCACTGAATCCAGTCCTCTGATGGTGGATGAACAAATATTTCGGAACAGTAAATGCAGTGCCACTCTCTCTGTTTGGCAGATGAACTCATAATTTTTATCCCAGGCGTTGCTTTATTCTTCATCTTCTTCTTACTATTTTCTTTCCCCTTAGCCTTTCTCTTATTTTCCAGGGCTTTCTTGTATATCTTAAGTTTTTTCTTTGTTTCTTTTTCGAGAAGATTAATCTCACTCTGAGATGAGGTTAAATACAAGACCGTGGACAGCACTGTATCATCAACTGGTTGTGTATTTGTGGCTTGGACTTGTACCTGTATTTGTGGCTATACTTGTTCTGTAGTTGACGATTGGACTTGTAATTGCACCAGCTGAGTACTCGTGGATTGGACTTGGGACTCCACAATGTCCGATTCTTGATCACCGATAAACTTGTGGTCAGGTATTGCATTGGCGTTTAATGAAAATATTCCAGTATTTTCGAAGCCTTTTACAGCATTCCCAACAGTGGCAGCCTGGTTCCAAGCCTGTTGGAAAGGCCTCCGAAAGCGACTTTTGTGATTCCTTGATTTGGATGTGAATGTTGCCATGATGTAGCTTGTTGGTGATAATATGATTTGAGCGGTTTGAAAAAACGATACATCGAGCGGTTGCAGGGCATGTGACGTGTTTGGAGGAAGAAAAATAAGCTCAATTTCGAAAGAGTTACATAGGTCTACCACTGAGTAGCTTGTGTGAGACGCGTGTTCATCCAGAATTGGAATTACTTTTCCTTGGGTGCGGTAGTGATTAAAATGTTTACAACCACAACTTAAAAGCTTTTTCAGTTACCCAGCCCTTTTCTGTCATGACAACTTCAGTACCAGGTGGCATACCTATGAGGAAATCGTTTCGTTTACGCACACCTTTAAACAGAACAAATGGAGGTATGTACTGCCCTGTTGCATTCATACACGCTAGAACGATTACATTTTCACCTCGTTCAACATTCGTCATGCTGACGACATATTTGGCACCTTTCTGGGCTATAATGTTGGGTGGGCAATTATTAAGCGGTATCCCTGTTTCGTCCACATTGTACACACATTCAGGTCTTCCTCTTAAATTGTCGTTTTCTACTACTGTTTCCAAAGTCTTAAAGAATTCTGCCACTTTTTTCCTTTTTCATACCATCAATCCTTGCTCTTGACAGACCTATCGGCTTCCGAATAGTTAATTTCTTATTGCTTTCCATAAAGCGATGAAACCAGTTTTGGCCAGCCATTCCTGGTCTTCTGTTAAATTTGTGTTTTATTTTTTTACGTTCTGCAAATAAAAAACGCGTATTTACGAACCGCCTTGGGTGTAATTCCAAAGCCAGAACTTGCTAAGTGCAACAGCCGGTCAGCTAACGTCTTTTCTGCGTTCTTTTTTAAGGCTGGCTGTCCACCTCGACACTTAATGATACCTCTGGATAAAGAGACTCTTCTTTGTAAGCTTGTGTATGGTTATTTATTTGCAGCCTCTATCATTTTTTCTTGAGATCATTTTCCTGCATCAGTCTTTCTATCGTACGTTGCGAACCATCTACAATGAAATAAATATGAATCAATAACCACAAACATGTAAGAAATCAGTTTAAAAGAGTGATCCAATTCGCCCCCTGATGACATGATCCAATTAGCCCCGTACTCAAGATTTTGAAATAAATATTTTAGACATTAACCTCTAAGATCATACTTAAAAGTGAATCGGTTCTCTAAAACAGACACCTTGCTAAACAATATAAACCATTAAATTTAAGGTTTTAACACAAATCCTTGATATACAAAGAAATCGTAAGTACCTACCGCCAAAATTGCAAACACACACACAAATGTCCGAGTCCCTGGAGAGCGGCGTCGACACTGATGTACAAGCGGGATCGAAATACTGCCTATGTCAAGAAGGGCAGGGCGAGAGGGGGACGTAAGACGCCAATTGGGTGCGTTCCATGTCAATGCGATATTTAAAATATCAACCGATTTCTTATTTTGATCCGATTCGCCTTGTGATCCGATTCTCCTCGGTCTACCCTATATATATATATATATATATATATATATATATATATATATATATATATATATATATAAAAATATATATATGAATTGAAGATAACAGCCAGAAACTATTAATAGAGGGTGGAAGAATTGGAAAGGTATAAATATTCATATATTTAGGACAAAAAAATCGAAATATCAAAAATAATTTAAAGGCTGACTTTGATAGAAGAGTCTCGTTAGCTTGGTCTGCATTCGGAAGGTTATACTCCACATTTAATTTGGACATCCCAAATACAATAAAAGCCAGAGTGTTCGATCAGTATATATGGCCGGTATTAACATATGACACTGAAACATGGGCTTGCAATAGAAGTATAATATATAAAACTCCAGGTAACTCAAAGGGCAAAGCAGAGGAAAATGCTAAATATTAGACTCCAAGATTGTATTCTTAACATCCAGATACGAAGAAGTTCAAAAGTGACAGATGTAGTACAACGAATATGTATATTAAGGTTGAATTGGGCGGGGCTATCGCAAGGATGAATGGTAGCAGATGAACACGCTGTAAGATTGAATGGAGACCTAGAAAACATAAAAGATGCAGTGGTAGACAAAGAGGCGGACGACATAAAAAGATTAGCGGGACACGATTGGATGCAAAAAGCAAAAAATAGAGTTAGTAGGTTTATTTTTTATAAACGTTTATCTTGAACATATTTTTGTTTTTTACTATATTATGTTTTTTTTTAATCTGTTTTTTATTTACTGGAAAGTCGATTATAAATAACTAAAATAATTTTTGCCATTGTTCTTTTTATTGTAAAGAGAACAAAACAAAAATTTTAAAATTTGAAGCACGCCTAATTTACAATAGCGTTCCAAATGATTATGTTCGCTGGACTGGCTAATAGTCATTGTTTTTTTTAGTGAGTAATTTGGATGGAATTTACTCCCATGGCTTATTTTACAGTAACGGAATATAAAACTAAATAGCTATTTTTACACTGTTTTAGTATTAAGTATTTTAAATAGAGTATAGTACTTTTGCTAAAATAAAATCTTCATAAAATAGATGGATAGTATTTAGAGCCCAATTTTCCACAATTAAAACTAAAAAAATCACTAGTTATAACTGTTACTGTAAATTAGAAATTGGATTTTCTTCTTCTTAAAGTGCGGTGGCTTTTCCATTTTTTAGTTGATTTATTACAATGCGCAATTCATCGGTTGTAATACAGGGCCCAAACAAGTCTATTGAGCATTGTGGCTGATCTGATATTGCATCAGAAAATAACTCTGTAATATAGTCTTGCCATATCTTCTTTATCGATAACAACGTTTCCTTGATGATCTATTAAACGCCCATTTGATTTCGTTCTCCGTTCACCACCAGTTAAGTCTTTGATTTTTTGATAGATATTAAAGCTATCATACTTTCCCTGCAACTCCTCTATCTCTTTACATCTTTCACCATTCTACCTATCTTTAGCTGTTCGAATTTCTTTCTGTATTTGTGTGTGTAGTGTGCTATATTCTCTTTTGTTACCTGTTTGTGTAACCGTCTTTCCTCCATTAGTCTTAGAATCTCATCTGTCATCCATTCCTTCCTTTTATGTCTTTGTACCATAGTTAGATAGTTTATTCTTTAGTCCCCTTGTTATTTCACTTAGCTTTTCTATTTCAGATTCTATGTTTTCGTTTAGATCTGTGTCTCAGCGTTCTTTATTACGATCTTTTTTTAATTACGTTTGTTACATTTTCGTCTTTAAGTTGTTGTATATCATATATGTTTTTCTGTTTTCTTTTTATCTTTTTCAAGATAATTCTTAGAACTCCTACCAGTGCATTGGATTTTAATCCGTTTTATTCCATTTGGATATTTTGCATTATTATCCTGGCCTAACATTTTAAAATATAAATAAATTAAACTAGAGCATAACCAAGTTTATATACGGATATACCATCCTAACTCCGATTAAATTTTGGTCAGGGGGATTCCCTATTCGCACTTCTTTAAATTTGCAACAGCCTTCATATCGGAGCGATATTTTTAAATTAATATGATTATATAAACATTTGAAATTTTCAGCATCAAGAGATTGAGTCTGCCGACGATACCTTAAAGCTTATAGAAACAAGAAGAAATATGATTTTAACAAACAACACATTGGATCATCAAGAGAAAGTCACATCAACAATAAAGAAATCGGGGTGGCTAGTAAAAAGGGCAAAAACGTATATATTAATAATACAAATATATATAGGGAGCTAGAACGATATGCCACAAATATTAGATCACAAGAACTTTATGACAGAGCAAAATATCTATTGGAAGAATTCAAACCTAAGAAATAAATAATCAGAGACAAGGAAGGTAGGACAGGCACCGACATGCCTGGAATCATTGACGTTTGGAAAGATTATTTTAAAGCATTTTTTGTATCTCAGTTGGTGGGTGAATGCATTGTCGGCAACGAAGCCACAGGGAAACAAAAGCCATGTAGTCTAGATTAGTTAAGAAGGCTATTCAAAAGTTAGAAAACAGAAATTCAGCAGATACTGACAAATAATTCCGGAAATAATAAAGATGATGGGAGAAATCGCCGTGACTATATATGTACAGTCAATCTAAAAAGTCTCCATACACCACCTGCTTTCTATACTATTTTTCTGTTATGTTTAATTAATTAATTGGAACTATGAGAAAACATGTTGAAATTAATATTTGAAACTTAACCAATGAGGATTAATAATAAAAACAACTAAGGAACATTTTATTTAAAAGTTACATCATTGTAAAAAAAATCTAAACAAAATTATTGTCAAAAAAGTCTCCATACACTCAAGAACTGCATTTAAAAAAATACGTTATAATCAGCCGCGTTTTATCAAGCGCTAAACCGAAAACAAATGAATAATTTTTGGCCATACTTTATAATCTGTCACTTGTTGCTAGTAATTTTGCAGTGGGTTTTTAAAGTAGTATTAAAAATGAGCGAAAGAAATTGTGAAATTTCATTTCTAGTTCGAAAGATCATAATTGATTTGTGGAAAGATGGAGAATCGTGTAGAAATATTGGAAAAATTGTTACAAAGTCGCATTCAGTACATTGTAAACCAGTATAAATGAACGGGATCCTATAAAATTCGACCATCGCTCGGTTGTCTTAAGAAACTGACTCCACGTGAAGAGGCCAGTATTGTTAGACAAATTTTTTTTTTTTTTTTATGGGTCTAGCACACGTGCTACAGGGAAGTCCCTAAAGCGATACAGGAGCGACACGTGTGCGGAGAAAACGATTCACGTTGTTCTTGAATCGCTGTAGATTGTACTCGATGGGAAACACAGTCCTGGGTAAACCATTCCAAAGGTATGATGTTCTCCATAAAAAAAGACTGCTTGAAAAGCGTTGTACGAGGAGTAACAAGCTGAACCTCATACGGATGTGAAGCATTAGCGCGACGTGTACTTCTAATATGCACCGCTCTGGGAGGAATTAAACGGGCCACATCTTTCCATGAAAGTACTTGTAGAATAGGCTCAAGTCGCCAACCGTTCTTCGATGTTCCAGCGAATCAAGGCCAAACACGGTCAAATGCCTTGGATATGTCAAGAGCAACCGCTCGAGATTCTCCAAAGTGTTCAATTGCGTTGTTCCAAACATGTGTTACATAAGTCAGAAGATCTCCTGTTGATCTATTTTTACGAAAGCCATATTGGTGATCACTAATAATGTTGAATCCTTCAAGATATTTTAGAAGATGCTGATTGATAGCCTTTTCCATGACTTTTGATATTATTGAGAGTAGTGCGATTGGTCGGTAGTTATTTGGCAAGGTCTTCTTGCCTTTTTTAGGTATCGGCTGAACTGTGGCACATTTCCAGCAGGAAGGAAATATTCCTTTTCTGTAGGATAGGTTGAAAAGTCTACAGAAAACTGGTGTTAGTTCCCTCGCACAGTTCTTGAGAACTATGGCAGGTATTCCGTCAGCGCCTGAAGCCTTTTTGGTGTCTAGCTTCATCAAAATACGTTTTATGATACGCTGTCTGAAGACAATATCGGACATCCTTGACTGCACTATGGGAATAGTAGGTGGTTTTTTTTTTTCCTTGGAAATCGACAGTAGAATGTGAAGCAAAGAGTTCAGCCAACAAGTTCGCTTTCTCAACAGGTTGTCGTTGCAATAGAATTATCTGGCCGTGTGAGTGGTGGTATAGTGGATTTGGTGAAATTTTGACTAACTGCCTTAGCGACTGACCAAAAGGATCTGGAATTGCCGGGACAAGCGAGAAGTTTGTTTCTAATCCGTTGATTGTGTACCTCCTTGGTTTCGTCGATAATTTCTTTGCATCTGTTCCTGGCACGAACAAAGATGTTACGATTTGTGGTGTTAGGATCTTCACGCCACTGTCGGTATGCAAGATGTTTAGAAGCAACAGCTTCTTTCCATTTTAGGTCAAACCAAGGCTTGCCGTTGGAAGGGCATTTCTTCGAAAAAGGGATGTAAGCATCCATACCGGCCAAAATAACATCGGAAACCTCCCTGGCGCAGTCAGATGGGTCGTCGGATCGAAAACAAAACGTCCAACCAAGGGAAAGTTCGAAAATATTCCATGAGATCTTCCTATTTAGCAGATTTGTAGTGCCAAATCTTGCGCGGTTTGGGCGCCTCTCTGTCACTGATTGGTAGAATACTCGATGTCGAAAGTAGTTTATGGTCGGAAGAACCTAACGGTGGATTTACGCTGACCATGTAAATCTCCGGATTAGTGGTTAAAAACAGATCAAGAAGACTGGCGAACTCTCCGTCTCGATCAGGGATCCGTGTTGGTTCATCAATAAGCTGAGTCAAGCCACAACTGATTGAAAATGATTCGGTTTTCACGACCTTGTTCGTCGGTAGTATTTGAATATTTAAGCCAGTTGATGTTGTGGACATTAAAGACGCCCAGGATGGCAATTTCGGCATTTGGATAGTTAATTGGTAAATGATCTATGGTGTCTGCAAGAGAAGCGAAAAGTGTTCTAAAGTTTGTATCACTTGGTGGTCGATAGAGGATACAGACGAACCTTGTGGTTGGTTGAGTCGTTATTTTTAACCACATAACATCAAAGTTTGGGGCTCCAGAGCCTCTTCTCGTTGGCAAGAGAGGTCGCTTCTGACATAAAGACAGATTCCAAAGTTACGCCTAAATCGGGAATAGAAATCGTACCCAGGATAAAGATAGTCATATATATAATTATAGATCCCAAGAAAAGTGCACCAAAATTAAAAGAAGAAGTACGGGAACTATTTTCGAAAAATGTTTGTTCACAAACAGTGAGAAATTGTTTACACAGGGCAGGCTATAAGGGGTGTGATGTGCAGCCAGGAAGAAGCCGTTAATTTCGGAAGTTAATCGCAAAAAGCGGTGAGCTTTTGCTAGGGAAAACGTTACTAAACCTCCTGAATTTTGGGAATCCGTAATCTTTAGTGATGAAACTAGAATTAACCCTTTTGGGTCTAATGGCAGAACTAAAGATTAGAGAAAGAACAATACCATTCGATATTAAAAACATTTGTGTCACGGTGAGACAAGGGGATGGTAGTGTTCTGTTTTGGAGGTGGATGACCGCTGGAGGGGTTGGAAATTTACATTTTATTAATGGCACCATGAATCAGCATGTTTATCTGAACATTTTGAGTGGCAATTTAAGAGATTTAAAAATTAGCATTCGAAAAAAGATACATTTTCCAACAGGACAATGATCCGAAACATACCGCAAACTTGGTGCGAGAATGGATGATTTATAATGTGCGACAGCAGCTTCATACACCTCCGCAATCACCCGATTGAACCCCTTCGAGCATTTATAGGAGGCGCGTTCGCAAACATAATGGTTCATAGAAAGAAGAATTAAAAAACAGAATATTGAACGAATGGGAGCATATGCCAGCAGAAGTTACTAGAAAGTTGGTTTCAAGCATGACAAAAGCGTTACGAGAGATTATCAAGGCGGCCCCACT
This sequence comes from Pachyrhynchus sulphureomaculatus, assembly GCA_019049505.1. NCBI lineage: Eukaryota > Metazoa > Arthropoda > Insecta > Coleoptera > Curculionidae > Pachyrhynchus > Pachyrhynchus sulphureomaculatus. The sequence continues at coordinate 130,558,152 of CM032453.1, forward strand.
AAATATTAGTTTAAAAGAAGTTGTGATTTTCCGTTAAACTCCGTCAAACTGTTATTGGTAATTCTTAAGTGTATGGAGACTTTTTTGACATTAATTTTGTTTACATTTTTATAACAATGATGTAACTTCTAAATAAAATGTTCCGTAGTTGTTTTTAACACTAATTCTTTTTGGTTAAGTTTCAAATATTAATTTGAACATGTTTCCTCATAGTTCCAATTAATTAGTTAAACATAACAGAAAAATAGTATACAAAGCAGGTGGTGTATGAAGATTTTTTGAACTGACTGTATATATATATATATATATATATGTATATATATATATATATATATATATATATATATATATATATATATATATCAACTGTATAATGTAGTATGAACAACTGGAATATAACAGACAGAATGGTGTGAGGTTGCACTGGATTGCAACAACTATAGAATAATCGCTCTAGTGTCACACGCTACTAAATTGTTTCTCTGGATTCTAAACGAAAGATTCAAAACTTTTTTGCTGCAGCAAATATTCACGGAACAAACAGGCCTCATTCCAGGAAAGCGGGATTAGAGAACAAATTCTCAACATATGCCAGATAATAGAAAGTCGGGGAATTCCAAAAAACAACCTATATCTGTTTTGTAGATTACTCCAAAGCTTTTGATTACATATAATGGAAAAAACTCTGGTCGCTTCTAATCAGCATGAGCACATCTCGTAAACCTTATTCGATTCCAATATGAGAACATAAATGATAAAATGAGTGCTGTTTTGAATAGCTGGAGTGGGGGTGTGATAATCGGTCGAAAAAAGCTAAGTAACCTTCGATATGTAGATAATGTTGTTACACTTGTAACGTTAATACAAGATCTAGAATCAATTATGGAGTGCCTTGAAATCACTAGCAGAAACTATAGATTGACAATTAATAGAGCAAAAACCAAAGTAACGATTATTAGTCGTAATGAAGATCTGTTACATATAAATGAAATTACTAGTTTCACTGTTGTCGACCATTTCAACTATTTGGGATTCCTCATAACTAACAATGGTGGATGTGATGTGGAAGTAAGAAGACGTTTGGCTATAGCTAGAAACTCGATGATCAAAGTCACTAAGGTCTGGAAAGATGCAGCTGTCACAAAAAACACAAAGTTAAGAATGCTATGTAGCCTTAAATCCCCATAGCAACTTACGCATCGGAAATATGGATCATTAAACAAGCTGACAAAAGACGAATCGATGCGTTTGAGATGTGGGCATACCGAAGAATCCTCAGAGTATCATATACCGAACCTTGTACTCTGTATCTATTCTTGAAGAGCTTAGTATAAATTACCGACTTTCAAATAGAATTAATAGACAGTACCTGAAATATTTTGGTCACATTATGAGGAAAAGCTTGTAGTAACGAAGAAGGTAGAAGATCAAGGGGACGGTCTCCAAGAAGATGGTCCGACCAAGTAAGATCTCTTCTTGGTATTCGTATGCCGAGTCACGTCAGGTCGCACAGGATTGAGATGCCTGCTGAATGACTGCTAAGGAAGCAATTGCATAGTATCACTGATACTCCTATTGGGGTGAAAGGATCGAGGGAGAGAGAGAGAGAGAGATTATGATTGTCCTGAAGTTGTTAGGATGATATTCGGTACTTTTACTAAATAGAGAATATATCTAAAAAATACATAACCCCAGATATTCGAGCGAAGGACGAAGGATTTATTTAAATAACGGTATAATTAATTTGGTTGTTGGAGTTGAATTGATAAAACTTTCTATTTTTCGTGAAGTCGGTTAAAACTACTTAAATTTTATCGCCGCAATCAATTCCAACTTTAATTAAGATTAATACTTCTCATTAGAAAAAGAAAAAACATTCGCTAAACAAACTTTTTCCAATCAAGAACAGATAATTAGAACTTAAATAACGACTCTATTTAAAACTTCAAAACCAGAGTTGGAATTTTTATTCAACGCAAAATACGTAAAAATTGAAGAAAATGCTTTTGGCAGAACGAATGATTGTTTTAGTTTTAAGAAATAAAAAAGGAATTTAAACCATTCTTAAATTTAAACTTTGGAAATGTATACCTAATTTATGTTTAAATAGAACTTAAATTAAAATATTTTTTTAGGTTTCTCTTATAAATTAAAACATTACTATAAAATTCACAGTAATATGATCCTTATCTTTATAAAGTCTGTCTACATGTAAATATGTATAACACGAGAATTAATAATTCAATTTTTATGCAGCTTCCTTTCACGTGTTGGTTTATTACCTGACCAGGTTTCTCACTAGACTTGAATAAAATTAGTTGAGAAATAATGGACATCGTTATACATGAAATTATGTCAAAACTAATAAATGTAAATACCAAAAAAATTAATTACAAACAAGTACGTAGATGATAGAATTCTACATTATATATTAAGCCATATATATATATATATATATATATATATATATATATATACTCCTGTACAAAATTAATGCAACAATATATGAAATCATATAAATCTCTATAATGATTTAATTTTAATAATTTTTTTATGCACATTGGTTACACTAAAAGTTACAAAAAAAACTTATTCGGATACTTTAAGAGTGAATTAGCTACCAAATTTCTCTATAAGATTCAAATTAAAATTATTCTTAGGACCTAATAACAAAATCGTTGAAATTATGTAATAATGAAAAAATAAACTGGGACACTAGTAGCAAAATTAATGGTGTAACTGGGACACTAGTAGCGTGTGTTGCCTCCTCTACTTCGGATGACAGCGTTTATGCGCCCAGGCATGCTTCTAATTAAATTTTGGAAAAAATCTTGAGGAATTTGCTCCCATTCTGTGATAACTGCATTTTCAAGTTCCCTCAGGTTTCTAGGTGCAGGTATATGACGTTTCACATTTTTCTTAAGGTGATCCCATACATGTTCTATCGGATTCAGATCCGGGCTTTTTGGTGGCCATTGCATAATCGGTATATCAACTTGATTAAGATAATCGAGTACCACGCATCACTAGCCACGTGAGGTTGAGCGTTGTCTTGCATAAACAGGAAATTGGGCCTCACAAAATGGTCGAAAGGCATCACATGTTCTATAACAATATTCTCAAGATAGTAGTCAGCATTCATGGATCTCGTACGGACAGGAACTAACTCTGTGCGAGCATCAAAGCAGATGCCACCCCAGAACATAACAGAGCCACCGCCGAATGGAATCCTTGCAGAGATATTGCAAGGAGCAAACTTCTCTCCTGGTCTTCGCATACTCGCTCACGACCATCTGGATGTTTTAGACTAATCCTAATTTCATCTGTGAAGAAAACTTGTTTCCAATCATCCACAGACCAGTTTTCGTGATTTCGAGCAAAACGTAACCTGGCAACTCTGTTCTCTCTAGTAAGCAAGGGCGCAGTGGCTGGTCGCCTACTGTTTAATCCAGCTTCATTTAAACCGTCTTCTAACTGTTTTAGAAGAAATTGTGACATTGCGAACAGCTTCGAGTTCGTGTCTTATTATAGAACTAGTGAGAGTCCTGTTTCTTAAAGCATATTGTCTTATAAAACGTTCATCTAGGTCGCTAGTTCATCATTTTCGCCCTTGCCTAGCCTTCTAGAATAAGGTCCTACTTCATTCAAGCGTCTTACCATACGACTTACTGTGGAACGATGGATGCCTAACAAATTGGCAACATAACTCTGACAATATCCCTCGTCCAATAAAACTGAGGCTCGCACTACTTCGTGTTCAGTTAAATTCCTTGTTCGATTCATTTTTCTAATTCTTCGGGGTCAAAAATGAAACAGTCTACCACAAAAACGTATTACTTTGAAAAAGGGAACAATTTATAAGCTTACTTTTAAAGAAAATCCGTCGCATTATTCCAGAAAATTGTTTATCTTCTAAAAAATTCTTTAAAACTGTAAATCTAAACGAATTGTTTTGATTTCTGTCATGAACAACGAAACAAAATATGCATAGCCTACTATTCAAATACTCGATAAACTTTAAAACTGACATAAGAAAAAGATAAATTAATTTTCAGATTGTTGCGTTAATTTTGTCCAGGAGTTTATATATACCATATATATATGTAGCTCAATAATGAGTCGTAATACGGCGAAAAGTGTATCGAGATGAACTGACGAATAAGAGAACAGTGGGTAAGCTATTGAAATATGGACCCTCGTCTATTTTCAGTTGTTTTACATGGAGTCACATATACCCGAGGTGGATCCCTCGAAAAATCGGGCTGCCTTCGGTGAAGTGTTTGCAATCTGCTAACCATTCAGTTGGCTTGTATGGGTGCAGCAGGTCAGCCTCCGATGGAGTATCAAACATGAATTATGCATTTTTTTAGTACAAATCGTTATATCTTACCATATCACTATATCATTTCATGTTAGTCTATTTGCAGCTGTTGTCATCCATCCAATACCAGCAACCCTCTGTATATCATCCCACTATCTTGTTTTGGGACATCCTACGCTCCTTTTTTGTTCTCGTGGCCTCCATTCTAATGCTCGTTTGGTTTATCGATTATCGGTCGTGCGTGCTACATGTCCACATCATTGCCATTTTCTGCTACGTGCTCTATAATATCATTTAATTTCGTGTGTTCAGGTATCCACTTGTTTTTTTTTTATCTTTAAGTTTTATCCCGATCATTTGTCTTTCGTGTGCTCTCTGGGTCCGAACTAGTTTTTGTATATCGGTTTTACCCAATGTCCAACTTTCAGCGCCATACGTAATTACGGGTAGGATGCACTGATCCTAAACTATGGCCTTTAACTTATTTGAGATGGCTTTATCTTCGAATATATAACTTAATTTTCTGAATGCGCATCATTCAAGCCTGATTCTTCTTGAAATTTCATTCGACACACTGTCTCTCTTCGTAGTAATTTTTTGCCCCAGATACACATAATTCTTAACAATCTCGAGAGCTGTTCCTTTTAAATTTATAAGTATACCATATTGTTATTAGTGTTGGTCAATATTTTTGTCTTACTTTTATTCATCTTAAGACGAATTGTCTTTGAGTGGTAATTTAACTAATTTATCATTTCTTGTAACTAATGTGGATTACTACTGATGACTACAATATCGTCTGCGAACCTTAAATTACTAAGATACAGACCATCTATCTTTAGGCCCTTTTTTGTCCAATCTAATTGGCGTCTTCTAGAGCTGTAATAAATATCTTAGGAGAAATTGTATCTCCCTGTGGTACACCTTTTCTTACACGTATTTATTCTGTACTAGGTTTTTTGTACATTCCACAATTGTTCAAACCACTGATGATTGCTCACATTTCTATAGAATCATAAGCCTTCTCATAGTCTGTGAAGGCTATGTAGAGTTCGAAATTGTATTCATTGCTCTTTTCTACCATATATATAAATATATATATATATATATATATATATATATATATATATATATATATATATATATATATATATATATATAGAATAAAGAAAGAAAGCAAAAGATTGCCGTATCTACCAAAATTCTTAAAAATAAAATCTTAGTTAGCCAATATTTCGGTCCTAGATTGGGACCTTCTTCAGGGCAAGAAATGAGTAGTGTGAAGTTGAGTTAGCCTGAATGGCAGTAGGTAGCTTATACATCAAAACGTTGGTTAATCCATAAAAATACACACTACCTTGGATGTTGAAAACATTGTTAATTACTTCACCTGAGACAACCACCAGTGGCCACCGCCATATGGGAAAACATTTGTTTTCCTATATGGCGGTACCCACTGGTGGTTGTCTCAGGTGAAGTAATTAACAATGTTTTCAACATACAAGGTTCTCAATCACATTCTTGTTTTAAATCTGTTTTTTGTAATTTTATCTACTATGTTATAGTGTGTATTTTTATGGATTAACCAACGTTTTTATGTATAAGCTACCTACTGCCATTCAGGCTAACTCAACTTCACACTACTCATTTCTTGCCCTGAAGAAGGTCCCAATCTAGGACCGAAATATTGGCTTAATGAAAACTGTGTGATCTCTTATCACGCCCCTTTTGCCGAGTTCCCCAACTAAGATGTTATTTATATATATATATATATATATATATATATATATATATATATATATATATATATATATATAAATATATATATATATATATATATATATATATATATATATATATATATATATATATATATATATATATATATATAAATAACATCTTAGTTGGGGAACTCGGCAAAAGGGGCGTGATAAGAGATCACACAGTTTTCATTAAGCCAATATTTCGGTCCTAGATTGGGACCTTCTTCAGGGCAAGAAATGAGTAGTGTGAAGTTGAGTTAGCCTGAATGGCAGTAGGTAGCTTATACATAAAAACGTTGGTTAATCCATAAAAATACACACTATAACATAGTAGATAAAATTACAAAAAACAGATTTAAAACAAGAATGTGATTGAGAACCTTGTATGTTGAAAACATTGTTAATTACTTCACCTGAGACAACCACCAGTGGGTACCGCCATATAGGAAAACAAATGTTTTCCCATATGGCGGTGGCCACTGGTGGTTGTCTCAGGTGAAGTAATTAACAATGTTTTCAACATCCAAGGTAGTGTGTATTTTTATGGATTAACCAACGTTTTGATGTATAAGCTACCTACGGCCATTCAGGCTAACTCAACTTCACACTACTCATTTCTTGCCCTGAAGAAGGTCTCAATCTAGGACCGAAATATTGGCTAACTAAGATTTTATTTTTAAGAATTTTGGTAGATACGGCAATCTTTTGCTTTCTTTCTTTATTCTATATATATATATATATATATATATATATATATATATATATATATATATATATATATATATATATATATATATATATATGGTAGAAAAGAGCAATGAATACAATTTCGAACTCTACATAGCCTTCATAGACTATGAGAAGGCTTATGATTCTATAGAAATGTGAGCAATCATCAGTGGTTTGAACAATTGTGGAATGTACAAAAAACCTAGTACAGAATAAATACGTGTAAGAAAAGGTGTACCACAGGGAGATACAATTTCTCCTAAGATATTTATTACAGCTCTAGAAGACGCCAATTAGATTGGACAAAAAAGGGCCTAAAGATAGATGGTCTGTATCTTAGTAATTTAAGGTTCGCAGACGATATTGTAGTCATCAGTAGTAATCCACATGAGTTACAAGAAATGATAAATTAGTTAAATTACCACTCAAAGACAATTCGTCTTAAGATGAATAAAAGTAAGACAAAAATATTGACCAACACTAATAACAATATGGTATACTTATAAATTTAAAAGGAACAGCTCTCGAGATTGTTAAGAATTATGTGTATCTGGGGCAAAAAATTACTACGAAGAGAGACAGTGTGTCGAATGAAATTTCAAGAAAAATCAGGCTTGAATGATGCGCATTCAGAAAATTAAGTTATATATTCGAAGATAAAGCCATCTCAAATAAGTTAAAGGCCATAGTTTAGGATCAGTGCATCCTACCCGTAATTACGTATGGCGCTGAAACTTGGACATTGGGTAAAACCGATATACAAAAACTAGTTCGGACCCAGAGAGCACACGAAAGACAAATGATCGGGATAAAACTTAAAGATAAAAAAAAAACAAGTGGATACCTGAACACACGAAATTAAATGATATTATAGAGCACGTAGCAGAAAATGGCAATGATGTGGACATGTAGCACGCACGACCGATAATCGATGAACCAAACGAGCATTAGAATGGAGGCCACGAGAACAGAAAAGGAGCGTAGGATGTCCCAAAACAAGATAGTGGGATGATATACAGAGGGTTGCTGGTATTGGATGGATGACAACAGCTGCAAATAGACTAACATGAAATGATATAGTGATATGGTAAGATATAACGAATTGTACTAAAAAAATGCATAATTCATGTTTGATACTCCATCGGAGGCTGACCTGCTGCACGCATACAAGCCAACTGAATGGTTAGCAGATTGCAAACACTTCACCGAAGGCAGCCCGATTTTTCGAGGGATCCACCTCGGGTATATGTGACTCCATGTAAAACAACTGAAAATAGACGAGGGTCCATATTTCAATAGCTTACCACTGTTCTCTTATTCGTCAGTTCATCTCGATACACTTTTCGCCGTATTACGACTCATTATTGAGCTACATATATATATGGTATATATAAACTCCTGGACAAAATTAACGCAACAATCTGAAAATTAATTTATCTTTTTCTTATGTCAGTTTTAAAGTTTATCGAATATTTGAATAGTAGGCTATGCATATTTTGTTTCGTTGTTCATGACAGAAATCAAAACAATTCGTTTAGATTTACAGTTTTAAAGAATTTTTTAGAAGATAAACAATTTTCTGGAATAATGCGACGGATTTTCTTTAAAAGTAAGCTTATAAATTGTTCCCTTTTTCAAAGTAATACGTTTTTGTGGTAGACTGTTTCATTTTTGACCCCGAAGAATTAGAAAAATGAATCGAACAAGGAATTTAACTGAACACGAAGTAGTGCGAGCCTCAGTTTTATTGGACGAGGGATATTGTCAGAGTTATGTTGCCAATTTGTTAGGCATCCATCGTTCCACAATAAGTCGTATGGTAAGACGCTTGAATGAAGTAGGAACTTATTCTAGAAGGCTAGGGCAAGGGCGAAAATGATGAACTAGCGACCTAGATGAACGTTTTATAAGACAATATGCTTTAAGAAACAGGACTGTCACTAGTTCTATAATAAGACACGAACTCGAAGCTGTTCGCAATGTCACAATTTCTTCTAAAACAGTTAGAAGACGGTTAAATGAAGCTGGATTAAACAGTAGGCGACCAGCCACTGCGCCCTTGCTTACTAGAGAGAACAGAGTTGCCAGGTTACGTTTTGCTCGAAATCACGAAAACTGGTCTGTGGATGATTGGAAACAAGTTTTCTTCACAGATGAAATTAGGATTAGTCTAAAACATCCAGATGGTCGTGAGCGACCATGAATGCTGACTACTATCTTGAGAATATTGTTATAGAACATGTGATGCCTTTCGACCATTTTGTGAGGCCCAATTTCCTGTTTATGCAAGACAACGCTCAACCTCACGTGGCTAGGGAGGTACTCGATTATCTTAATCAAGTTGATATACCGATTATGCAATGGCCACCAAAAAGCTCGGATCTGAATCCGATAGAACATGTATGGGATCACCTTAAGAAAAATGTGAAACGTCATATACCTGCACCTAGAAACCTGAGGGAACTTGAAAATGCAGTTATCACAGAATGGGAGCAAATTCCTCAAGATTTTTTCCAAAATTTAATTAGAAGCATGCCTGGGCGCATAAACGCTGTCATCCGAAGTAGAGGAGGCAACACACGCTACTAGTGTCCCAGTTACACCATTAATTTTGCTACTAGTGTCCCAGTTTATTTTTTCATTATTATATATGGCGGTACCCACTGGTGGTTGTCTCAGGTGAAGTAATTAACAATGTTTTCAACATACAAGGTTCTCAATCACATTCTTGTTTTAAATCTGTTTTTTGTAATTTTATCTACTATGTTATAGTGTGTATTTTTATGGATTAACCAACGTTTTTATGTATAAGCTACCTACTGCCATTCAGGCTAACTCAACTTCACACTACTCATTTCTTGCCCTGAAGAAGGTCCCAATCTAGGACCGAAATATTGGCTTAATGAAAACTGTGTGATCTCTTATCACGCCCCTTTTGCCGAGTTCCCCAACTAAGATGTTATTTATATATATATATATATATATATATATATTTATATATATATATATATATATATATATATGTATATATATATATATATATATAATATATATATATATATATATATATATATATGTGTGTATATATATATATATATATATATATATATATATATATATATATATATATATATATATACATATATATACATATATATACATATGTATATATATATTGTTGGGTATATATATATATATATATATATATATATATATATATATATATATATATATATATATATATACCCAACCTAACCCTAAGAAAGAAGAAATACTCGCTCTCCTAAGTCTATTTTTTTTCTATTTTATAAATTAATATTTAGGATTTCATTTTTTAATTGCGTTTTTTTTAAATATTAAATGTCCTCTAAAAATTAGGTTCAAGGTTACTCTCACAACATATCGATAAAGTGATAAAATAAATTTAAACGGGACTCGCTAAATGTTACTTTAATGAGTGACTCAAATTTATTTTAATGAAAAAGAAAGTGTCATTTACACTTTGGATATTAGATTTTCGAAAATTACCGTCAAAATTAAGCAAAGGTAATTAAAAGTTATAAAACTTTTTTAATTAAAAGACGTTCAGAAAGTTCCAAATTAACATCTTTCGTGATATTTTTTTGTCAATAAAAACAAAAAAGACAAAAATTAAAAACGATGAAACAAATAAAGCCTTCAAAACAAACTTTATCTCCGACATTAATTATGTAAAATATAGAGATTTTATAACGATTAGTTGCTTTATTATTGTCGTGTGACAATGTACAGGGTATTGGAGAAAAAGACTCAAACAGGTGATACCTAGTTTTGCGCACGCAAAGCATATTGTGATTAACTTATTTAAAATTCATCGTGAGGCAACTAAGACGAAAGGCCTAATGCCTAAATCTGTATGTATATATATATATATATATATATATATATATATATATATATATATATATATATATAATACGAGCGGTCACGTTCTTACTTGACAGACTGTAGAATAATAAGGTAAGTTCGTAAAATCAGTTGTTATTTAATAATGATGCGTTGCTAATTACAAAGAACGAAGGTGATCGTCAGAAGTAACTATTCCAATTTGACAAAGAAACAAAACAATTTGGATGGAAAAATATCTCGCCCCGCTGGAGTTTTGGTGAAAGCGACATAGAATTAAGAAACCATGCCACAAAGGCTACCAAAGCAGCGACGTACTTAAGCAATGTAATCTGACGAAACAAGCAGCTAATCATTAAAACGAGATCATGAATATATAGGACTAAACTTACAAAGGTACTAACGAACGCAATGGAAACCTGACCAGAAATATTAAAACCATAATAAATACTTAAAAAACAAAAATGAAAATATTGCTAACAAGTGCAGTAATTTCTAGATATTAATCTGTTGATAAAGAAACTAACGTTGGGGCTAAATTTTTCGTTAATTTTTTCATTTATTCAAAATGTATACCAATTTTCATAATTTTAACATTTATTTTATATTTTTATTTCTTGCAACATGTGGCAGTAAAAGATGATTTCGTTAATTCTTCGGTCGATTGTTTATTTCGTAGGATCTGTTTATTTTATTTATGTTTTTCGAAACTAATTACAAGAAATATAAACAGTAAGTCATTATAAATGATAAAGAAAGTTAGGTTGCTCCACCTTAATTGTTTAATAACGATTTCTTTTCATAAAATAAATCATTTTGGACATACGTGATACATGTCCTAATCTCCCTCTTTTTTGAAATTTAAATTTTGATTCTCATTTTATTTGTCGTTTCTTCGTTTTTGAAGGAGTTTCTTTATTCAGTATGCATTTATGAAACTTTTTTTTTTATGGGTCTGGCACACGTGCTGCAGAGAAGTCCCTAAAGCGTTCCAGGAGCGGCATGAGTGCGGAAAAAGCGATTCACGTTGTTCTTGAATCGCTGTAAATTGTACTCGGTGGGAAACACAGCGCTGGGCAAATTATTCCAAAGGGATGACGTTCTCCATATAAAAGATTGCTTGAAAAGCGTTGTATGCAGAGTAACAAGATGAACCTCATACAGATGTAAAGCACCAGCGCGACGTGTATTTCTAACATGCACCGCTTTGGGAGGAATTAAGCGGGCTACATCCTTCGAACACTTTCCATGAAAATACTTGTAGAACAGAGTCAAGTCGCCAACCGTTCTTCGATGTTCCAGCGAATCAAGGCCGCCGGTCAATTCCGGGTCCCCAATCAGACGGACCGCTATTCTCTGAACAGAATCCAACAAATGCAGTATATGTTTGGGAGCGGAGCCCCAAACGTGGGAGCAGTATTCCATAGTTGGTCGAATTTGGGCTTTGTAAAGAATTAACAGTTGTTGTGGGGTGTAAAGCTTTCTGGTTCGAAATAATATTCCCAACTTTTGAGAAGCTCTCCTTGCTATGCCTGCAACATGTTCATGCCAGGACATATTTGCTCCCAGACTAACGCCCAACAGATTGAGCGACGATGCTAGGGTAATGGAGTGCTCCGACATAACTATGTCGGGTTCAGCAACGTTAACTTTTTTAGAAAAAATTGCCGCCTGGGTTTTTGTAGCGTTAAATTCCACTTGTTGTCTGCGGATATTCGCCTGAGCAGCCGATGTCCGAGCGTTCAAGGTGAATGAAGAGACAAGCGTACTGTCATCTGCAAAGCTGTAGATTGGATTCCCAGTCTTTTCCAGCAGATCGTTAATGTAAATGAGAAAGAGAGTAGGAGACAGTATGGAGCCCTGGGGCACACCGGCGTTGATAGTGAAGGTGTTAGAAAGAAATCCGTCGACCGCCACTCGTAAAGAACGCTCTCTGAGGAAACATGAGAGCCACAAACAGAAACTTTCAGATATACCATAAGATCGTAACTTAGCCAACAGTCCATCGTGCCAAACACGGTCGAATGCCTTGGATATGTCAAGAGCAACCGCTCGAGATTCTCCAAAGTGTTCAATTGCATTGTTCCAAACATGTGTTACATAAGTCAGAAGATCTCCTGTTGATCTATGTTTACGAAAACCATATTGGTGATCGCTAATAATATTGAATCGTTCAAGATATTTTAGAAGATGCTCATTGATAACCTTTTCTATGACTTTCGATATTATTGAAAGCAGTGCTCGGTAGTTATTTGGCACGGTGTTCTTGCCTTTTTTAGGTATCGGCTGAACCGTGGCACATTTCCAGCAGGACGGAAATATTTCCTTTCTGTAGGATAGGTTAAAAAGTCTACAGAAAACTGGTGTTAGTTCCCTTGCATAGTTTTTGAGAACTATGGCAGGTATTCCGTCAGCGCCAGAAGCCTTCTTGGTGTCTAGCTTCATTAAAATAGGCTTTATGATGCGCTGTCTGAAGACAACAAAAGGACCTGGAATTGTTAGGACAAGCGAGACGTTTGTTTCTAATTCGTTGATTGTGTGCCTCCTTGGTTAGGTCGACAATTCCCTTGCATCTGTTCCGGGCACGAACAAAGATGTTACGATTTACGGTGTTAGGATTTTCACGCTATTGTCGGTAGGCAATATGTTTAGAAGCAACAGCTTCTTTGCATTTTCGGTCAAACCAAGGCTTGCCGTTGGAGGAGCATTTCTTCGAAAAAGTGATGTAAGCTTCCATACCAGCCAAAATAACATCGGAGACCTCCCTGGCGCAGTCAGATGGGTTATCGGATCGAAAACAAACATCCATCCAAGGGAAAGTTCGAAAGTATTCCATGAGATCTTCCCATTTAGCAGATTTGTAGTGCCAAACCTTGCGTGGCCTAGGCGCCTCTCTGTCACTGATTGGCAGGATACTCGATGTCGAAAGCAGTTTATGGTCGGAAGAACCCAACGGCGGATTGACGGTGACCGTGTAAATCTCCGGATTGGTGGTTAAAAACAGATCAAGAAGACTGGCGAACTCCCCGTCTCGATCAGGGATCCGCGTTAGTTCGTCAATAAGCTGAGTTAAGCCATAACTGATTGAGAATGATTCAGCTTCACGACCTTGTTCGTCGGTAGTATTTGAATATTTAAGCCAGTTGATATTGTGGACATTAAAGTCGCCCAGGATGGCAATTTCGGCACTTGGGTAGTTAATTTGTAAATGATCGATGGTGTCTGCAAGAGAAGCGAAAAGTGAATATTGTTCAACAGCAGTAATATTTATTGCCAAGTACGCTTCTGCACCGACATTCTAAATTTCACGATTATATGCACGATCTCAAACTTTTTGTATTCGATCGGGTATTTGTCAACTTAGGTCATAGTGAAAAAATGATTTAAATCAGTTTTGTAAAGTTATCTTAACAGTAATTAATCGAGTTCTAAGAGTAGCAGTAGTGTCTAGTTCAGAAGTTGCACTTAAGAGCAAACTTCATAAATAAAGTTAATATCGAGAGGCAATTATAGTCTGTTCTTAAATGACTGACAGTTAAGAAAACGGAGGTGCACCTGCAGGGTACCATAAACCATAGGCATAGTAGTAGCGGGACAAATTCCAATAAAGCAAGGGATAAATATTCTACCTATAATTACTGTACTTATAATTATTTATAAACTATATTAGAGCAAGTAATGGTAATGATTTTTTCAGATCAGGCTACTAAATCGGGATATGAATACCAATGATGATTAATCAGCAATGTATAAATATAAGACCGTAAATTCTTCTTTTTTTTCATTTGCCTGTAACTTTTGGTGCTTTAAATTCCTTTATTTATAACTGCTGCATTATTACGTTGGTAAAAGTTGTTAAAATCGTCGAGTTTTTTTTTTTCTGCAAAAACGTACTTAATGCGTAAGCGACAACTCTCCTTATCGCTAGCCATTTAATTCTCAACTCATCCACATTAATAAACTTTATGAAGTAAAGTGTAGGGTTCCAGTATATTGTTTCATTTCAGGATCCATAGATGACACTGTAGATTGTCTGGAAACAAAATTCACAAAAAATATATCTGCAATGTAATTTCACGTAATTAATAAATGTTTAAACTTAACTGCATTAAAAAAAAAATAACCGCCCAATGACTTTACAAAACCAAATAAATTATTAAAGGTGATGGACTCGTGATAATTTTCGTTCAATCTACTCCCTATAGCGAATATTCCAGGATTTTTTCAAAATTTTTTTGATCAGTATTTTTCGATATAAGGGGGGGCAGCATATACTTGAACTTTTTTAAAATTAACGCCATTTGAAATTTAAAATAAAAAAAAAACTATTAATAAATACTCTAGGCGGGGCGAGATATTTATCCATCCAAAGTGTGGCAGCACGCACTTGATCCAACGGAAAATTGTCCACCGCTTTTGTTACAGCTCGTTTTAAATAGTCAAGACTGGCATGTCTTTTAGATCAAACCATACCCTCTAAGGGGATCATAGTTTATAATCTAAAGGATTTAAACCAGGATTTGCAGGCCAATCTTCTGTAGTAATAAATGAAGGCACATTTTGTTGAAGCCATGTTTGTGTTGTTTTAACTTTGTGTCCTGGTGCAGAATCTTGCTTATTTTGGAAAAGAGTATGGTTTAGAGGTTTCACAACTTATCTAAAATAGTGTCTTGATATATTTTAGCAGAAGTCTTCACACTTTTTTCACAAAAATGAATACTCGTAACCCCATTAACGCTGACTCCCCACCAAATCAAATTGATGCTGGATGATGACTCCTTTGAACCTTTGGAACAAGTTCAGAGGCTTCCTTAGAAGATCTGGTATCAATCCTATCACTTTGCTTATTGAAAGAAGTGAACATTTTTTCATCGGTAAACAAAATTTTTCTGTATCTGTCACTAGTGTATTCCTTCAATAAACTTTTAGATTTTTGCAACCGTTTTTGCTTTAAATCTTCCATTAGCAAATGATCAGTGTGTCCCTTATAAGCTTCAAGTCTTCTTTAACAATACGAGACATAGAGCTTTTCAAAATTTTCATCTCACAACATAAAATTTTTGGTTCGCTGAGAGGATTTCGGTCAATTTGCGCTTGTGGCGTTCGAACTATCATTGGTCTTCCTGAACGTTGCTTCTCTTTCATGTCTCCCGTCTCAGTAAATAATTTAGTTGCCCGGTAAACAAACATACGACTTATTTTAAGCCATTTTAAGGTCTTAAAAATGTCACTTTTTTCCATACCGCACTTAAATAAAGCTATCATATTTTCTCGATGATCCCACTGCATTGTTTAAAGAATTCAAATTGTAAATATATTTACACACAATAACTGTATAACAACTGAGTAACATAACCTATAAATAATTTCACCAAAAATTGTTTTTTTTTATGGGTCCTGCACATGTGCTGCAGGAAAGTCCCTAAAGCGCTACAGGAGCGACATGTGTGCGGAAAAGGCGATTCACGTTGTTCTTGAATCGCTGTAAATTGTACTTGGTGGGAAACACAGTCCCGGGTAAATTATTCCAAAGGGCTGATGTTCTTCATATAAAAGACTGCTTGAAAAGCGTTGTACGAGGAGTAACAAGCTCAACCTCATACGGATGTGAAGTATTAGCGCGACGTGTATTTCTAACATGCACCGCTCTGGGAGGAATTAAGTGGGCTACATCCTTCGAACACTTTCCATGAAAATACTTGTAGAATAGGCTCAAGTCGCCAACCGTTCTTCGATGTTCCAGCGAATCAAGGCCGCCGGTCAGTTCCGGGTCTCCAGTCAGACGAACAGCTCGTCTCTGAATAGAATCCAACAAATGCAATGTATGTTTGGGAGCGGAGCCCCAAACATGGGAGCAGTATTCCATTGTTCGTCGAATTTGAGCGTTAACGTTTTTAGAAAAAACTACCGCTTGGGTTTTTGTAGCGTTAAATTCCACTTGGTTACTGTCACCACAAGATAGAATTTCTTCCAGGTCTTTGTTAGGTTGAACGACTTCCCGCTGTCTGCGGATATTCGTCTGAGTAGCCGATGTCCGAGCGTTCAAAGTGAATGAACAGATAAGCGTACTGTCATCTGCAAAGCTGTAGATTGAGTTTTCAGTGTTTTCCAGCAGATCGTTAATGTAAATGAGAAAGAGAGTAGGAGATAGTATGGAGCCTTGGGGCACACCGGCATTGATAGTGAAGGTGTTAGAACGAAATCCGTCGACAGCCACTCGTAGAGAACGCACTTTGAAGAAACATGAAAGCCACAAATAGAACTTCTCAGACATACCACAAGAGAGTAGCTTAGCCAACAGTCCATCGTGCCAAACACAGTCGAATGCCTTGGGTATGTCAAGAGCAATTGCTCGAGATTCTCCAAAGTGTTCAATTGCATTGTTCTAAACATGTGTTATATAAGTCAGAAGATCTCCTGTTGATCTATGTTTACGAAAGCCATATTGGTTACCGCTAATAATGTTGAATCCTTCAATGCTTTTTCAACAGGTGTCGATGTCGTTGCAATATAATTATCTGGCCTTGTGGGTGGTGGTATGGTGGATTTGTTGAAATTTTGACTAACTGCCTTAGCGACTGACCAAAAGGACCTTGAATTGTTGGGACAAGCGAGAAATTTGTTTCTAATTCGTTGATTGTGTGCCTCCTTGGTTTGGTCGATAATTTCTTTGCATTAATGTTCATAGAGGGCGTACGAGATAGTTTGTAACAGTATTTATCGAAGTACTAGGTATATTACATAAAAAATGTAAAAATTTTACACTAGCAATTTTGTGGTGCTATTAATCACTCTTTTCGCAAGCAAATTTAAATATAAGCAAAATTGTTTTCAACATCAATCGTTGATTACCGGTAGGACGAAAATAATTGCTAATTTGCTATTTGGTCGATGCAACGAATGGTTATTTATTTGAAATTCAACGAGTTTAATTTATTTCGAATTTATATAAAAATTAAATGATTTACTGGAAGCCGAATTCATTAACAATGAAAAAACGTTTTAAAATTTTTTTATTCTCTAACTAAAATAAACGTTTGAAATTCTCAGTAATTTAGAATACTGTCATATTTGATCAACAATAATTTAGAGAAAATAGATCGACAGTCGATGACGTATCTACAAACCGACAATTGATTGAAAAACCAGTAAAATTCAATAAACCTCCATTTTTGTGTTTAGTTAATATAAAAAACTCACTCATAGGGGTATAATTAAGAGACAAATTTTACTAGATCATAACTTCAACAACAATTACATTAAAGTGATGGAACAGTTCAATAAAGGTAATAGAACATGTATACAAACATAGCAAGGACTCACTGAAGAAGTATCAGTAGTACATCATGTGGAATTCTACAAGGCGATAGCATGAGTCTAACACTTTTTAATTTAATAATGGACAAAATAATAAAGAGTGTCAATGAGCTCAATACCAGGACAAAATAGGACGAAAATATTGTGCTTTGCTGCTGATGTAATATTAACAGCAGAAAATGAACATGGCGTAGAGCGACTAGTACATCGTTTTCAAACAACAGCAGATAGTTATAACATAAGAATATTAGTGGACAAAACAGAATCATTAGTTATGGCTAAAGATTCTATTAGATGTAAATTAGCTGTGTATAACAAAATAATAGTAGAAAACATGTACTGCACATACTTGGAAGTAGAGCTATAGAGCTCAAAAGCTATAGGTATTTCAAGAGGTATTCAATCAGGCAAATAAAACATCGGGATATCAGATTTTTTGAGGAAGTTAGTGTGGAAAAGTGCCTACATGTCCACAGAAAGCAAAGTGCATATATATAAAACCGTGGTAAGACCAGTACTAACGTACGTAACATAAAAAAGAGCAGAAACATCTAAAATAAAACTCGCATGAGCGCTACAAAAATGAAAACACTGCGCACTATTAAAGGAATAACTAATGAGAGACCAGGTACGAAGGACAACTATACGAGAAGAACTCAAGATTCAAGACATCTTTCGTTTCGCAAAATTAAGACGTCGATAGTGAAGGGATCAAGTAAGAAGGTTGCCAACCGATAGCTGGCAAAGATAGGCAAAGGATGAAAAACCCGAGACAAGAAGACCTCATGGTCGACTACCAAA